>JADLZN010007407.1:0-447816 GCA_018155175.1 Sinocyclocheilus anophthalmus | reverse complement strand
ATAACAGTGGGAACTAATCCCGTATTTTTTAATAATATTACCAAGGTGCAACATGTATATTGAAAATAGCAGAGTACCTAGGACAGATCCTTGTGGCACTCCATACTTTACTGGTTATAATTGAGATGACTCCCCATTTAAATCAACAAGGTGGTAGCGATCGGACAGGTAAGATCTAAATTGTCTCGCGTAGCAGACCTCAGACCGCCTGCTGAAGGTCTGGAATCCATGGCAGCTTTCATTGGCCAAGGCCCGCCCGTGAGGCCGTTTGACCGACATGTCAAATAACCAATCACAGTTCGTTTCGTTCATTGTCACGTTTCAGGGTTTGGAAATGTCGCCACAATAACAGACCGGTGTGTAAAAATCTCGGATGTATTTTAAAGATTCTATGTTGCAATTTAAAATTGTACACATACTTTTGAAAATCCAGCGTTTAGTTGATCCTGATAAGCGCTCGTTGTCACAGTTGTAAACATGACGGCTTTCATCTTTTGTGAGGTTGTTTGGTGTCACAGCATCTTTGTTTCCAGTCGGCCCTTAAAGTACGCTACACACTTCTCCCGGAAATCCTGTAAATTAAACCAATCCGAGTGAGACTTCGAACTCCTGAATGTTTCCACTTTTGTGTTCCCTAGGTATCAGACGTTTAGCCAACGTCCGTGGCGTGACCTCTGAGGCTGAGACAGATCCTAAACCATCCAAAAGCCTGCCCTGATACCTGTATGGTTTTGTCAATCGATCTTGAGTATTCACGTCTATGGTGTCGAACACGCACTAATATCAAGTACAACTAGCAACGACGCAAGAAGCAAGTCATTTGTAATTTTAACACGTGCAGTTTTTTGTTTTGTAATTTTAACAGTGCAGACCTTGTCTCCTGGTTCCTGTGACAAGACCACAGGAACCAGTTGAGTCTTCTGCACAATGTGACTTTGCTGCAGCATGGATCAACCTTCTGGTTCGTCTGGCCAGAGGAGAACTGTCGATATTGTCTACTTGATCAGCACAGATCTATTTAACTGAACTGAGTCTGGACGATGGCATCCACTGAATAAATGATCTGCCTTTAACTGAAAATTGAGTGTTTACTGTTGTCCTTTTGCATTATTACACACTATTTTTCCTTTTTAATACTGTAAAGCTGCTTTGACACTATCTGTATTGTTAAAAGCTCTATATAAATAAAGATGACTTGACATGACTTATGGAGAAGTAACGCACACGAGAAGGGCTTCCATGAAGCACGTCTGGCTCTTGATAAAAATACTAGAGGATGTAACACTGATAGATCATTACAACTAATGACCATGAGCGCCTGTGGTGCGAACCACTTCATTGTTTTGACGTGCTGCTCAATTTATCGAGAAATGGTATAATGGTGCCTCCATTGTCTCGCGGTCCAGTTAAAACCAAGCCGGGGACCAGACCCCGACGGTGGTCCACCATTTGAATGGCTTGATAAAATGAACATTACCGTTTATATAATCTGCATTACTTGGTGTTAAAAGTAACACTTAAATCAACTGCAAATAAAAGAATATTAAATCTATAAAAAAATCTCAGCAGGTAATGATTAAACTAATTCAAAACAGCATTACCAGCTTCACTTATAAATCCAGTTTATTTTCTTCATGTAGCTACAAAGGTCCTTGAAATATGAATACATCAAGGCAGCCCTGAAATAAACTGCAGGAGCAGAGATAATCCAGTCATCTAGTTCTGGTGCAGCATCACAACACTCCTTACACTGAGAATGAGTTGCTCTGGTGTGGTGGTAGTTTGCTGGACCTTACTGATGAAAAATGACCCATGTTGCTTACCATTTAAGATTCCATTATAAAATCAAACGTACCTACAGCACCAGAGATGGCATGGTTTGGGCTAAAGACAAACATGACAGACAAACTGACGGAAGAAAGAGCTCAGGTGAAAACACAAAACACTCTAGTTATCTGTAAGTGTTCGGCTTCCATTACATTTCCTCCCATTATATTCCCATGTTCACACTTAATGGGACCCCACTTATTACTCTACACACCCATATTTGATTGCAACTTAGAATCATTGCGTACATAGTATTTTCCTTTTATCACTTTATTCCGCTGCTCTTCACTATTATATATTACAATCAATGCTCCATCTTGAAGTACTTTTGCACATTTGATCTCATCTGCTTGTTTCAACTCATTTGTTAATGCAATTAAACTTTTTACACCGTACCCCTCTTTAAATCGCACTATAATTTTTAATTCATCCCCTTCTTAATTTATGGATTCCTTTTTACTATCACCAGCACTGCTTAATAAGTCTTCTTCATTTTTTCCCCCTCCTAGACTTACTCAAGTTTATATGTAAATTGCACAAACATATTTTATTTATTTGAATGAAAGATCTGAAAGATCCCATGCATTTAAGTTTCAAGATCAAGTTTCACATTTAATTTATTTATATAGCACCATTTAAAACACAACAGCGACCATGGGCTTTAGCGCTGAAATAAAATTTTAAAATAAAACATTGAAAAATGGGAACAGAAGTGATACAGAAGACGGTATATTGTGAGTCCGACCAAACAAAACACATTTTTAACCCAGTGGTAAACCAGCCCAATCCCTGCTCACTATTTTTGAACTATATCAGTAGGCCGTTTGATTACAGATGCCGCAAAACTTTGGCGATATTTTTTATAAATTCAGATAAAAAAAAGTATTGTTATCGAACTAAAACGTAACCGTTGCCTCTAAAGTATAAGTCCTGGCAACCGATTTGATGGTGGGGGAATTTTGCTGATTTATTCAAAGGAGGGCGTATTCGTGTATCTTTAAAGAACAGCACATGAGAGCCGTTCAAAACCTACTGGGCGCTCTGATTCTGGAATAAAACCAAGCATGTGGCCGCAATCAGCTTCGGTGGCCGTATCAGAGCCACACTGTACCGCAGACGTGTGCAGTGTAAATTGTCCAATTATTAATAGTAGGGAAAGCCCCTTATAATGGAGCGCGGTCATTTATGAAGTGTTTCTTGGAGGTTATATTACGTTGAAGAATGATCATATGACTTTGTACATACGCCATGTGACCTGTAAATGCGAAAAAGCCGTTTCCATTGCAGTTTTGTGAATTATTCCGTTTTTGCATTGCCTGAAAAACCACCTCATGTGAGCGTAAAAACTTCTTTGCGATATATGGGTGTTTTTGCGAAATTGGCCCGTTTCCATTAGGCGTATTTTCAATTTGCGCAATTTGAATGGTAATGGAACGCGCTTCGGGATGCTTTCTGTGACCTCACGATGTGCTTTTTCTGCGATTCTTTCACAGTGATGGCACCGCAAAGGCTCTTCTCTGGTGTTAGTTAAGGCTCATGGCCACTGATACTTAGAATCCGTTTTCCTCTCATATTTGAAACCTCATGTGTAGCTATCCTGCTCGATATCCGTAACTCTTTCCGCAGTGACCACATATAAACGGCTTCTCTCCAGTGTGAACGGTCATGTGCCTGTCAAGGTTTCCTTTTTGGCGGAAACATTTTCCACATTGCTGCGGTAAGGCTTCTCTCCAGTGTGAATTCTTATGTGGTCTTCAAAATGTCCTTTTTGATTGAAACACTTTCCACACTGAGGGCATATGTAGGTTTTCTCTCTACGAGTTTCTCATGTGGCCTTCCATCAGATTGTCATGTTGATCAAACTATCTCCACCTGATCAATGTATAAGGCTTGCTCTCCATAGTGAATGCTCATATGCAACTTAGATTTCCTTTCCGGTTGAAACTTCTTCCACACTGTTGGCATTTGTAAGGCTTCTCTCCAGTGTGAACACTCATGTGGGCTCCAAGGTGTCCAGGTTGAGTGAAACTCCTTCCACACTGTTGGCATGTGTATGGCTTCTCTCCAGTGTGAATTTCGAACAATGTCCTTTTAAGATTCCTCCTAATTCATACTGAAATGCTTTCCAATTGTTGGCAGGCCTCAGGCTTCTCTCCAGTTTGTAACTCTCATGTGGACTACCCACGGTGTCCCAGGTGTGATGAAACTCTCCTGCCCAGTGTCTTTGGTTTGCCTGCATAAGGCTTCTCTCTTGTGTGAATTCGCATGTGTCTTTTAATACTTTCTGTTTGACTGAAACCCTTTCCATACTGTTGGCAGGTGAAATAACGTCCTCCTGTCTTTTGAGCCCTCTTTCTTGAGGAAGACTTTTCAGTCTGTGAACAACAAAAAGATTTTTCTCCATTTATGAAATCATGATCTTTCTCTTCCATTTCATTCAGTACTTCACTCTTCTCTTTCAGTGCCATCAGGTCTACGGTAAAAAAAAAAAAAAAAATTAACCCCAGTTTAATGACACAAAACAACAGACATCAAAACATTTAAATATGTAAAGTATCAAAACTAACATACAACTGCAAGAGGTGTTGCATGTAATCTAAAAAACCCTTCTCAATCTTGCTAACTCTTCACTTATTTAGGACATCTCAAAAACTTATCAAGTTTGCATTGAAACCCTCTATTTAAAAAATGAAGTAAAATAAGTTTGACCCAGGAGATCTAATAAGGGGCCAAGGACCGAGGGCAGGCACCTATTGTAATCATTGGTGTTCTTCTTTCAAATTTTTGAACCGCAGAAGCAAAATAATTTTTTCCCCTCTAATTCTTTAACTTTGTCCAAGTTAATGTTCCTAAAAGTACATTTTGAAATACCGTTGACAGACATATTAACAGATCACATTTCCTAGAAGTTTTGGTCTATTTTAACCTTGCAAAATGTTTTTTTTAATTAACGCCAGGCGTTCTTCGTTAAGTGCATTTCATCTTGACTGTGCTTTTCACGGGCCTGATAATTAAGTTGTATTTTGTGAAGTTCCATGTGCATTTCATCTTGTTTTCTTTATTTTACAAAAGTACAACGTTTTGTTGATAATGTGAGTACACAAATAAAAGTAGATTCTTTACAGTATCGAATTATGTTTTCTGCATGTATCTGCATGAACACAAATGATGGCATAAAAAAAAAACCAATAATCTCTCCGGCACCTTCATGTCATGCAGTAAACATGCTAATAGCTTCCAAACTCTGCGCAAGCACCCAGAAATGCACCCTAATAGCGCACAATTATCTAGGTTAAAGTTAAGAGCGAGTGGCTGTGTAAAACTGCCACTACTTACTTCAAAATGTTAAGCCATATGTGAGATTAATGAATAATAGGAGACTGTCTTGATTTCCTGCCTAATACACTGTAATTACCTCAAGGACCAGCTGTTAATAATCTCTCCGTCACGGACATGGACCATTGTTTTCCTGTGACTTACCAACTAATAAAATGTTAGTCGACTAAGCCTGTTCTCGTCGACTAACATTCAGTACACTATTAGGGAGCTGCCCTACGTCAGCATGATATCAGAGCAAGTTAGACAACTTTTATTTATCTATTTCATATGCAAAAATGTTACTCAGTCCTAGCAGTGAACATGGACATTTAAATATGAAATGAGACAACCTTTTAAAATATATATTTTTTTTTTAATCAGAGCGCTAAAATAAGAGTAAAAAATCGCCTTTAAGAGAACTTTAAGAAAAAAAGTGAAGCTGAAATCCTTTCAAAAAAGAGAGCTGCAGGAGGGCAGACAGTGTACAAAAACCTGCCAACGGCAAATCAATTGAGAAAATGTACAGGACAGTGTCATAAGGATTTCAGCTTTGAGAATGAAAACCAACCTGTTTGTTCCTCAGTATCTTCATGTTTGGCTCTGAACGTTTCTTCAATCTTCAGGTCTTCACTCTCCTCTTTAATAAACTCCATCTTTATAATCGTGTCACGTGGATCTCATTTGCTTCAGCAGGAGTTTTTCTGTGTGTTTGAACACTTTGTCCTGTTTAGATGAGAACAATTAACAGAAAAAAAAAAAAAAATCTCTGGGTGCATCTCAATCAGCTCTCTAGTTCGGTATCAGTGCCTTGCGAAGAGCAGAGTGATAGTTAATGGACTTAAACAAGCCCGGATTAAGAAACATAGGCCTGGGGCTATAGCAAACCAAGAAGCCCCCCTTCATGTAAGCCTTATTGTGCCACAACGTTTTTCTACGACAGAAAATTCAACCGAGATATGAGTATGCCCACTAAATATTCATGGCTACAACACATTAAAGGGGGTCATATGATGTTGCTAAAAAGAATATTATTTTGTGTATTTGGTGTAATGAAATGTGTTTATGTGGTTTAAGTTTCAAAAAACACATTATTTTCCACATACTGTACATTAATATTTCTCCTCTATGCCCCGCCTTTCCGAAACGCGTCGATTTTTAAAAAGCGAGGTGTGCTGTGATTGGCCAGCTATCAGTGCGTTGTGATTGGCCGAAGACCTCAAGCGTGAGACGGGAGGAAATGTTATGCACCTTGCAGGGCTCTACGCTTATATCGGCTAAACGATATATCGGTCGGGCTCTAGTTTGAATAAATCCGTTCAAGTTTTTATGACAGCCACTATTTAAATGTGTGCATTTAAAAAAAAAAAAAAAAAAAAAACTGAAGTAATTGTAACTTAATTATTATAAAAACTTTTAATAAAAGTTGTACAGCACAAATCAGTCTATTTTAACCTTCAATATTATAATATAGTACCAACTGACTCTCATGTAGCTATATTTTACAGCATTAGTTGAGATAATTTTTTTCCTTGAGAAAATTCGGCATGTACTGTACCTGATATATATCAAAAATAATCGATATTGAATCGAATTGGTAATCGAATCGAATTGCAAGCTTGTGAATGAGAATCGAATGGTGAAATTTGTGTCAAAACCCAGCCCTAATACAAACTATAACAATGATAATCTCAGGTACTGATTATGTGCTATATTCAATGTTAAAAGTGTCTAATGTGAGTTTTAATATCATTTTTGTGACCTTTATAGCCATACTGAAAGTAACAACAGATAGTTTACCTCAGATCTTTAAAATAAAATAAAGCAAAGATGTACGTTAAAACTGTGAACTCAATGCGAACCAACAAGTGTATTTCATAACAAAGATGGTATCAGTCACTCGGTATTTACTTTTAATAATGTTAAAAAGGTTTAGCCTCATATTTATAAATTAGATAATTAACTTGTTATTTCGTTGGGAGTGCAGTGAGTTTCTGCGCTTCTAAATGGCTGTGGAATTTGATCGATTCTGTCACGTCTCAACCCTCTACAATGCGAGTAAATCACTCGCATATGTGACTAAATCTTCACTCTGGGCGACTAAATTATACTAATATTAGCCACTGGCTAATAAATTATCAGATTTTACTCGCCAGCGTGTGAGCTGGATGCTGAGTATATGATTAGCACATATATATTTTCACTCACAGAACACTCTGACTGAGCGCTTCACAGTTTCATTCTCTGTCAAGCGATCGGTGCTATTTCTCAGTTCATCTGAATGGATGCGCAGCGCACCTGTGTTTGACGTACCGTAAACTCTAGTGTGAAGCGCACGACTCGCCGTCGCTTTCTCTCACGCACACGCAGCGAGAGAAAATTGACGCGCTACATGTAAACGATATTCTTTGTTGTATTTTGCTGTTCCTTTGGAAATTCTTCAGCTTTTAAGAACTGCCGCTTTCTCCAGTAGTGGGCGCAACAATGCGCAATCGGCAATCTCATTGGCTGGCGCTCACCTATCATCGTCCCTGTTTTGATTTCAGCAAATCAGTTCGACCGAAAGCACACAACCTGATTAATATTCATGAACCCAGTAGCTCATTAATCGTTAGTGTTTTATATTGTTATTAGTAGAATTCGTATCATTATGATCAGTATTTGTGTACGTTTTTTTCCAGAAACACTGAATGACCAAAAAAGCCCCACCACCAGTCCTAAGTTCAGTTAAAATTACTAATATGCATTCAAACATGGTTATCAAGTTTTAATTCTAAATTCTAAAAGTTCTATTATTAAATAATACTTGATTAATATATTATAATGCTTGACTGACTGATATTTAGAGTGTACTTTCAGATATTTAAAAAAACTGTGCCATTTAACAACATTTATTATTATTTATAGATATATAGATACACCGGTATGTATGCATGTGTGTGTGTGGATATATATATATATATATATATAGGGTTGCATTGGTTAGGATACGTTTAAGAGTGGGGCCTCTATCGTGTGAACAAAGCCTAATCGAAAAAAGCTGTAAAACCTCACACAATTGGTGAAAATTAGATAGCAGGTGTATTTAAATATTTATTTAAAAATGTAACATACATGTTTGGTCTTGTGGGCCGTGAGTTAAAAAATGTCGGGAAGCACTGGATTACACGTTTAAAAATTATTACAACAAAAACACATCTGCAATTGTTTGTAAAAGTTGTCATTACACATGTTTGTGTTTGTTGTTCTCGTTGCATTTACACGGTTTTGAGCAGCAGGTCTCGTCGGCGAGCGGTTATTCGAGCGATTCGAATCACTGAATCATTTTGTGAAGCAACTGAATCAACTTACTCTGGAGTTTCAAAAAGATCCGTTTCTCTCAAATCTGAATCGCTACTCAGGGATGCGCTTTACTCACACAAAATAACGTTCATTATTATATAAAATTGTGGTGTGACATTCGCAGAGGCTTCGAAGCTTCTATAAAAAAAAAACGAAGCATCTCGCAGTGAAGCGCTGTACCGGAGCTTGATTCGTTTAGTCAAAACCACGCGATCCGTGACGACCGAAGCCTCGTTTTGGCACACAACCACGTGACCGCTTCGTATTCTGCTTCAAATAACGCGAACCACTTGCACGGTTTCAAGCGTCACTCACTTCTTTGATACGAATAAATCATAATACGAATATATTTGCATGTGTAGTTTTGTGCATGTTCATTTAGTATTAATCGCCGCTTCACAATCACTTCAGCTGCGCATTCTAAGATAATCTTCTTTTATTTTGATCATAATATATCCAGTGTTGGGAAGGCTACTTTAGAAATGTAATGGGTTACAGATTACAAGTTACCCTATCTGAAATATACTAAGTAGTGTTACTATTTCAATTACTTTATTAAATAAATGTAACTGATTACATTTAAATTTTCTAAATTTCTAATGAATGTTTACTTGCAACTGTTAAGCAGGGCAGGGTTAACCGTACGTCGCACTGCTTAAGGTTCAGACTTCTCAAAATCCTTCATCACTTGAATTAAGATGATAATAATTTAATTTTAAAGCACAGCCCGCCACAAAATCAGACTTCAACAGCTCTTTTTTACTTTAAGATCGTTTTGAGGTTAAATACAGACTTAAAATCATAAGATATAGTTTAATAGCTATGACACTGTTTTTGAAATCAAATCTTTGCATTGCGACAGGAAACAAGGAAAAACAAGGAAAAAAACATTTAATCATAAAAAAAAAAAAAAAGAAAGTCATATACATAAATCAAATAGGACTAAAACAGTTAACGAATAAGCAGCGTCCTAAAAACTCCTGACACATGATGTCTCAGATTTAAAAAGCAGTCATGCAATTTGGGAAAGATACATTGTGTGTGTGTGTGTATTATGCGTAATGTGGGGTGTGTGTGCGCATATCTGTGTGTGTGTGCGTATACGTGTGTGTATGTATGTGTGTATAAGCTGTCGTGTGTTGTGTGTGCGATATCGTGTTGTGTGTGGTATATGTGTGCGGTGTATGTTATGTGGGTGTGCGTATATGTGTCGTGTTTATGTGTGCGTTTTGTGTGCATTATAGGCCTTGATGTGTGTGAGGTATGTGTGTCGTGCGTATGTTGCATATATGTGCGTGTGGTGTGTGTAGGTATGGGTGTGAGTAATGTGTGGGGTGTGTGTATGTGCGTATGTGGGTGTGTGATGTGTCTATAGGTGCGTGTGTGTGTAGGTATGGGTGTGTGAGTATATGTGTGTGTGTGTGTGTGTATGTGTGTATGTGTATATATATTGTGTGTGTGTGTGTATGTGTGTGGGTATAGTGTGTGTGTGTCTGTGTATGTGCGTATGTGTATGTGTATATATGTGTGTGTGTGTAGGTATGTGTGTGTGCGTATATGTGTGTGTGTGTGGGTGTATGGGCGTATGTGTGTGTGGTAGTGTAGATATGTGCGTGCTTGTAGGTATGTGTGGTGCGTATATGGTGTGTGGGTATGTGAGATATGTGTATGTGTATATATGTGTGTGGTAGGTATGTGTGGTGCGTTATGTGTGTGGTGTGTATGTATGGGCGTAGGTGTATGTGTATAGATGTGTGTGTGTGTAGGTAGGTGTGTGTGCGTAATGTGGGTTGTGTGGTGTGGGGGGTGTATGTGTGTATGGGTGTGTGGTGTCTGTGTGATATATGTGCGTTGTTGTGTAGGTATGTGTGTGTCGTGGCGATATGTGTGTGTGTGTGTGGAGGTGCGTTTATTGTTGTGTTGTGTATGTGTGTAGGTAGGTATGTGTGTGCGTAGGTGTGTGTGTGTGTATGTGTATGTTGTTAATGTGCGTTGTGGTTGTAGGCTACTGTGTGTGTGTGTATATGTGTGTATGTGTGTGTGTGTGGCGTGTGTGTGTGTGGGTGTATGTGCGTGGTGTGTGTTGGGTAGTGTATATATGTGCGTTGTGTGTAGGTATGGGTGCTGTGTGTATGTGTATAGATGTGTGGGTGCATGTAGGTAGGGTGTGTGCGTATATGTGTGTGTGTCTGTGTATGTGCGTATGTGTATGTGTATATATGTGTGTGTGTAGGTATGGGTGTGTGCTAATGGGGTGTGTGTGTGTATGTGCGTATGTGTGTGTGTGTATGTGTAATATGTGGTGTTGGTGTGTAGGTATGTGTGTGTGGTAGTGTGTATATGTGAATATATGTGCCGCCTGTGTGTAGGTATGTGTGGTGCGTTATGGTGTGTGTGGGCGTATGTGGTGTGTGTAGTGTATTATATGTGTGTGTGCGTATATGTCGATGTAGAGTGCTATAAGTGCGATTTGGGGTGTGTGTAGGTGTGTGTGTGGTGTGCATGTCTGTGTGTGTATGTCTGCATATATATATATTATATATTATATATTATATCGATATAGATATGAGTATGTGGGAGTGTGTGTGTGAAAAAAAGCAGATGTAACCCCTTTGTAATCCTTAACGTTTTCATAAATAACTAATTTAATTACACATTTTTTCTCAGTAACTGTAACTGATTACAATTACATTTATGTTGTAATTAATTTATATAATTTAGTTACTCCCCGACACTGCATATATCCTTGCCTATTTTTCCCACAAATGTATTCAGACTCATTTATTCATATATTGTGTAAAACAATGACTGACATGTGAAAGACTTATTTATATGCGTTCTTTGCTTTATGCAGGTTTTCACAGCACGAGCTGATGTATTACCTCACACGGCTGGCTGTCTGGCGCGCAAAGTCCACAAAATGTCGTTGTGTGCACCGTCCTGAAAAGCTTCGCATCGCTTGTAAACACTATAAAATAGACTGAACGTGTTTGTATGAATTCAAACACTTTAAATGATTAAGACCACAAACCTTTCTTCAGCTGAAACACAGAAGCAGGAGCGCGGCGCAGCCTTATGATGCTTTAGCCTTAGCCTTATCAAAATAAAAGTCCTGTCTACAATCCAGAAAGTGCTTAGATAGTTAAGCACATTCAAATAATAAAACATATAGCTTTATTCTTGGTGAAATACATGTTGTGATTATATATATATGTATATAAAAGACAAAAACTAACAACTATTAAAAATTAGAATATATATTAATTTATTTCCTTATTTATGTATTAATATTTTTTTTTTCTCATTTATGCATTCATTCGTGTATTTATGACAACATCTATTTCCACAATTATTTATTTCCATGTTTACTCATGCATTTACTTAATTTTGTGTTTATTTATGCGTTATGTCGACATGTATTTATTTCCAGATTTATTTACATTTGTTTATTTAGACCTTTCTTTGCCACAGTAGCACCTTGTGGTGTGACCAATTAAAAAACAATTGCTTTTTTTGTATCAAATTGCTTTTGATTTGTATCACTCATTCTTGGGGGAGTTGTAATGGTTTTAACCATAATTAATGGTACAAATTCTGGAGTCTACTTATCTTCGGAGGACAGATGGATAACAGCTGTTGTTCAGTCTGGACAGGCTGCTATTATTTTATGCAACATGTATGGCGTTAAAGGTCACATATTGTACACCTTTCTGGAGTTTTATTTGAGGTTTTGATGTCCTTAAGAATATATATTTGCGGTGTAAGTACCAAAAACCATCTCAATATATTTTTACAGCTCCTCTCTCAGGAGCTCTGCTGAGAACAGGTCGATTTTGGCATGTCTACTTAATATTCATGAGCCTCTCTTCTTATTGGTCTGTTGTTTTCTGAGTGACGCACAGCCAGGCCAACCACAGGTAACTAGGGTCAGCGACGTCACAGCGCTAGCTGGAGGCGGCCCATTCAAACCAGCACAGATTCGGCTACATAAGGAGCTTAAAATATCATCTGGTTGTGATGTTGGGTGCCAGAATTGACGTAATACAGCCTCAAATTAGAAATTTGATCGCATATCTGCTGCCACCGCCAGACAAAAAACCGACGACAGCTGTGGTTAAACACGATAAAACGAGCAGACTGGACAGAAACGATCGTCAAAAATGCTCACGTTTGCACCGCACACTTCTTATCAGAAAAGGTTCAATAAAGTATTGTCTTTTGTTGTCATGGGCAGATTTCTTGCCATATGTCTATGTTTCTTGCATCTCACGACTATGTCGTGTATGAAATAATGTCTGTGTTCATGTGTATAAAACAACAAACTGACAATTTATATATAATCATTTGTAATTGTATATACATTGTTGTGATTAATTGTTGCTGGAACAATAGTGTAGCTGTAAAAAATAGTTGCCTGCTGAAATTGAAAAATATATACATCTTCATCATGACTAGATAGACACAGTTTGTCTTTACTTTACACGCTAGATGTGATCACCTCATAGTAACAATCCTGTCAGATCGTCCATCCTTTGAGTATAACGTGTAACGTTACAGGTCGGCCGATCTGGTTTCGTGGTTAAAGTTAACCTTTTCGACATGTTTCCGTGTTGTTGTTGCTCAGCAATGGCATGGACGTGATGTTGTCTGGGGGTGTGGCAAAAGGAGAGTGGGACGGTGGGCGGTGCTTGGGGTGGTGACTGAAGGTGGTGACTGTGTAGTTCTGACGTCAACCTTTTACGGAAGTCACAACGGTTCGTGGAAAAATAGCTAGAACTTTAAGCAGGCTATGTGAATTTTACTGTGGACTGACTGTTTTGAAACTTATATGGTAGTTACATAGCACCTAGACCTCAGTTATCGTGAAAAAAGCCAGGAAATTTCAGTTTTGACAATATGGGACCTTTAATAGTTCAATTTAAAGCATATAGCCGGTGTTACTGCAGCGCACCCGGCTGCTTTAATTGTAAACAACGACACACTGCCTCAGTTTTCACGATTTCCTGACACAACACGAATTGAGGAAAGCATGGATGAGACTGATGCGGAAGGATGAAGGTCCTCCTAAAGCCCAAAACACACTGCACGATTTTAGCAATCCTATAAGATCAGTGCACATCACACTGTGCGGCATGGATCTAATAAACGTGGCTACGATGACTGTACGATGATGACACCTATTGACTCGTACACTACGACACGCGTTACTATAGAAGAATATAGCATCATCAGCATGCGCTAGTGGTAAACAAAAAGAGCAAGATAAATCACACTTTAGCTGTGTGTGCTGAAAAAAAGTGGAAGCGGCGAAAGAGGAAGGGATAAGAGCTTGAGGTAAGCAGTTTTATGTTTTAGCGCCATGTCGCGTTGATTTTAATGTCGCATTTTTATTGGTTGGTCAGTAAACGTTGATCGTAGCAGCAAACACACTGTGCGATGATCATGCTGTATCGTAGGCTATCTTTGGTCGCAAGACCGTGACAACAGCCATCTTTGAACCTCTCTCACTGTACGACATAAGAGCACTGATTAGGAGCAACGATCACAGAAATCGGCACGATTGTTTCACGATGCAAATCTTTCGTCTGGGACAGCTGAAAATCGTGCAGTGTGTTTAGGGCTTAAAATATTACGTGGGAATACGTCCGTAACCTATTTATAACCTGCTGCAGTCAAGTTCGTCTTCTCATTAACAATGTTTTTCTCTTACTGATCATATTTCATACCGGTTTAAATTTTTTAAATACATTTGACTGATAAACACCCCTACAAAAATTCAGGTTTACGATAGTAAATATGCAGTGGTTTGTCTGCACCGATGGCCTCGTGGGCAGCGTGCCGACATGTAGCGCCATTGCGCTTTGGGCGTCCCGAGTTCGAGTCCCGGCTCATTTTAGCCATGTTATGAACACCCAAGGAATGAATTAGAACACATGTGCAATTTGTACTTTTGTCAGTAAATTCTGAACAATTAAAAAGCGTATTTTAAAGACACATGTTCAAGAGTATTTGTGATTTTGTTAGATAGACAATGCAGTTTACAGTGCTGTACAGGATAGTTTTTTACAGGTAGAAAGTACATTTTATTTAAATATAGCTTAACTCAAATTGAAAATAAATATATAGTAATTATACTATAATGAACATACAGTGCATATATACACTCACTGTAAATGGAAATGCAGCAATTTTACTGTAATATTAGAGTATTACTACTGTGAAATTATACTGGAATACTGTAAATACTATAATGCCAGTAAATTCTTTCATTCTTCCAAATATCTTCCTTTGTGTCCAGAAGAACAAAGAAATTCATACAGGTTTGAAACAACATAAGGATGAGTAAATTATGACAGAATTTTCATTTTTGGTTAAACTATTCCTTTAAATGTTTGTCAATTTTGTTTTGTAATTAAAGTATGGGTTATAATAAAAAAAAATAATATATATATATATATATATATATATAAACAGCACTTTCTTTATCAAAGTATGACTGAAAACAATATGATTGGGCGTTTTTGTTTACTGTAAAACATGGAATACCCATGTTATAACTTTCAAGACTTTAAAACTTTACATTTGTTTTTAGAAGTTGGTCGGTTATTTCTTTACAAATACAACTATAAAGTTTGTATGTAGCTTTGTAGCTGCTGCTGTGACGCTGTACAAACACTTACAGTGTGAATACTCTAGTGACCCGTGAATACATTTCTGACCACTCACTCACTCCCTCACTCACCCACTCACACACACACACACACTCACTCACTCCTCACTCACTCACCACACCACTCACAACTCACACACACACACACACACGCACTCACTCACTCACTCACACACAAAACACACACACACACACTCACACTCATTCACTCACTCACTCACTCATTCATTCACTCACTCACTCACACACATTCACAGACACTCACACACACACACACCACACTCACACACACACCACACTCAATCACTCCTCACCAATCACACTCCCTCACTCACTCACTCACACTCACACTCACTCACTCACTCACTAACACTCACTCACTCACCACCACCACTCACTCCAACACTCCACACACAACACCCCACACACACTCATTCAACACACACACACACACACACTCACACACACACACTCACTCACTCTCACTCACACACACACACACAACACACACACACAAACTAACTCAATCACTCACTCACTCACACACACAACACACACACACTCACTCACTCACTCACAATCCTCACCACTCACACACTCACTCACTCACTCACTCATCACACTCACTCACACTCACTCACTCACTCATTCACACACACACACACAACACACACAAACACACACACAAACAAAAACACACACACACACACACAACACACAAACACACACACACACACTCACTCACAGGTCCTCCATGAAGCAATATTAATCTTCTGGCAAGGAAGAGTGGAAAAGGCCAACATTTTACAATTATAACCACTTAGACGCATGTTCTGTATCCAAGGAGATGGATCTATATAATTTCTGAGAAAGCATCAAAGATTGATTTCCAAAAGTTATACAAAGCTGGACATGTCCAAAACATATGTATAAGGCACGCAGGAGCCGGTCTACACCTATCACAAATAGGATCCAGTTCTGGTCTGAATCTAGATAACCTAACCTTTGACCAATGTAGTCGGTGTACCACCTTGAATTGTATAACCACATGACGTTGACATATAGATGATGAGTAGATATGTTTAATAATTTTCTGCCAAATTGTTTCCGGGATTTGTTCATCCAAATCTTCCTCCCATTCATTCTTCAGATGGTCTAAATTTGCCAGGCTATGCTAATTGAGGAGCTTATAAATTTTACCTATGGTTAGTTTTAAGTCTTGTCCTATCTTAAAAATAGAATCTAATAGAGATGTGGGAGGATATGAGGGAAAACCGTCAGTATGTGAAACCAAAAAATGTCGTACTTGCAGGTATCTAAAGAAATGGGACCTAGGAATCTTAAATCTATTAACCAGTTCGTCAAAAGATACAAAAATGTTGTTTATATAAAGATCTTGAAATGTACAAACCCCACTTTTAGCCCAAACATCAAAAGCTTTATCTAATATTGAAGGAGTAAACATGCAATTATTGCTTAATGGGACACATAAAGAGAGACTACGGAGAGCAAATTACTTTCTAAATTGATTCCAAATTTTTTGTGATTGTATCACCATAGGATTCGAGGAGTAGTGAGAGGCAGGTTTAAGCACTGGAAGTTCAGAGCACATTAAAGAAGATAGGGAAACAGATTTACAGGAGGTTTTCTCCAAACTAAGCCATTTAGGGGCGCAAGGGCTATCGCTGTCCCTCATCCAGTAAGTCAATCCTCTCGTATTAGCCGCCCAGTAATAAAGCATAAAATTGGGAAGTGCCCTAAGTTGTGGGGTTTTTGTAATACACTTTTCCGAATACGAGGATTTTTGTTGTTCCAGATAAATGCTGACATAGGCTTCTCTATGGAGATGAAAAAATGTTTAGTTAGAAAAATAGGAAGATTTTGAAATAAATATAGGAACTTAGGCAATACATTCATCTTAATAGTATTAATTCTTCCACTTAAAGAGAGGGGCAACAAATCCCAGCATTTGATTTCTTGTTTCAGAGCTTCTATCAAGGGCAGAAAATTAGCTTTATATAGGTCCTTGTAATTGCGTGTAGCCCAGATTCCCAAATATTTAATCTTTTTTTATGGTAACTTTAAAAGGAATCGAATTGAAAGAAATACGAGCAGCAGCTGCATTGATTGGCATTAACTCACTTTTTTGGAGGTTTATTTTGTAGCCGGATGTCTTGCTGAATCTTTCCAAAATATTCAATAATTTAGAGAGACCCGGCAAGGGATCTGATAAATACAATAATAAGTCGTCTGCATAAAGCGAAATTTTACACTCCATATCCCCCCTACGAATCCCTTTAATAAAGATGTCTTGCCGTATGGCTATTGCCAGTGCCTCGATTGCAATGGCAAATAAAAGTGGAGACAGCGGGCAACCTTGCCTGGTGCCTCTTTGTAGCAGGGTTTCTGCAGACTTTAAGTTAAATTAAAGATTTTTAAGACCTTTTTAATACCACCTACATGAAATTTAAGACCAAACCTCTGATGGAAAAATCACACATTATTTTACATACATATATGTAATATTTAATGTTTATAAATTAAAAAGAAAACAAAATATCATTGCTGTAATAAATGGTATTTATTACTTTGATATACAGTGAACTTTTCATGTCAGAAGACAATATTCCATTCAAAATATCCCTGCAAAATAACTGCAGCACTGAGATTTTTGGTGGAGTATAAACTATTTTTTCTGAAGCAATATTTTCATCTGTGTTCTATCAGATTTTACATGCTTAAATCTGCATATTTACTTTTTCAATTGCCTATTTTTAACTTTTTTAGATGTATGCATCATCTTACATGTAAAATTATTACAATTTATCAATAAATTAAATATACACTACAGGGCTGCTACCAGTCAGATTAAATAACTTACACTGCAAACAACAATAATTACAACTGCAATAAATAAATAATGTTATGAGATTAATGTATTAAATGCATTTATGAGTATACAAATAAAAAATGAGGGGAAAAATGCATACTTTTCAACAAACTTCTCAACTGAACTACCAGTAAGTGATGGTAAGTCACTTAATGAGCGAGTATTGAGTCATTCATTCAACTGATTGAGAGTGTTATCATGCTGGTATCTTAAGGACCTTGCCGTGGACCGGGGATCCTACAAGTTTGTATTCTTCATATTGTGAGGTGGTCAGCATAAGTTTAAATAGATTTTTACCTTTTATTGGCATTTTACCTTTATAAAGCCATTTTGCTATAAGTGTGCATTATCTTTTGAGTCCAATTCTTACATTTAATCAGTCAATTAAAATAAAAGACATTTGGGCTGTTACCAAGCAAATGAAATCAGTATCAACAAAATTCATCTTTGCAATCCAGACATAAGCTGCATCTGAAGTGGCATTTAGATGCATTTACACACTGTTTAATGCAGGACATGAATGCATTTAACCTGCAGTTACAAATGCATAAATAATGTTTTGATATATTAAACATAAAACATTGAATACTGACATTTGAAATAATTAAAAAAATAGTCGAAATGTGAAATTAAACCGCCAGTAGGTGACAGCAAGTGAATGTTAATGAGTGAGTCATTGAGATTCAACCGAATCATTCAAACGGCTGATTCATTCGGGAATGGTTAAGTTGCGTCGTGAGAATATTGAGCAAAATAGCTCATTTGTCATGGTGTTACTTAACTATATCATGTTGTGAATAAACTAAACATTTAGAATTTTTTACCTCAGTGTGTTTCTTCTGAATTTATGTGTGCTGTCACGCTCATTTGTTATGAATTTTGTTTTTTTTTGCTGACTGCTTTCTAAAGACAGATGATGTAGTTACAAACAACCACCAGCACGGGTAAATGGGCCGTGCTAACCAGCTAAAACTTTTAGGACTACAAACACTGCATCATCATCTGCTGCCCTCTGTTGACAAAATTGAAGAAATTGATAATACTTAATACTTTTACTGTTAATACTTTAAAAAAATATTCAGGTCTTATCTCTAAGTTGTGTTTTCATTCAGATACTGTTGACACATTTTATCATGTCTGATTATTCTGTGATGACGTGCTTTTCTCCTCATCTTCATCAGGTCTTCATCACAGAACTGGTGATTAAACTTCATGGTTTGCAGAAACAAGAAGATCTCCACAACAATGGGATTGAACATCCCCAGCTTCACATCTTTTCTGATCGCCAGGGCTCTCCTGACACTGAGAGACACTGAGCATCTGCTCAAACATACAGTCTCCTGTATCAAAACTACGTTATATCAAGGCATCAGTGCTGTCTTCATTATTTCAAGTAACAAAACAGAAAAACGCTATAAAAATATTTATGTAAAAATCTTGCCTAAAGCTCAGAGTAAAACACTGAGTGACTGACCACTGCATGGACCTGTGAAAAGTTGTCTTAATAATTTTGAAATTTTGAAACAATTATAAATGAGAGTCTCGTTTGTTACAGTAGAAGTGCTTTCACGCAATGAACGTGTATTTGTTAATTTAAGCAATTATTATTCCCAAATTAATCCCTTAAAATTGCTTTCGTTGGTATAACTCACTATAGTCAGGATTATATGGAAATATTAAATAACTTGTTTGGCTTTAATAAAAACAGTTAATTTAGTGAATTTTAGTTAATCTGTGAAAACCATTTGTACAGTGCATAGCAGCCATTTTAAATAGTTTTTCTTAGAAATACTGACCCATGTTAAGGATTTTACTCATGAAATATTTCTTGGTTTTTTAGATTATGCTGAACCCATGAGTTTTTCACAAATGGACCAAAGATTTTTGTGCTTTTTAGATTTCAAATCAGTTACAGTAATTCCCTGTTGTGTTGTGTATGTCTGTGGTTAGATTTTGTAGGATTAAATTATTTTTCAGAAAAAAAGTTTTGAATATCAATGCTGAATTTAATATGCTTCATTAAAACTGACAGCTTAAGCTTTTTCCCAGTAGAAATGAAGGCTGGTTTGTAACCAAATCATGAGGTATTGTTAATATGTTTGCTGCTACTATATGAATAACTCAAGCTGGTCAAATTTATTATATGTTTGAAGAAGACTCCACATTTTGAAGCAATTCTTGAGTTAATTCTCTTCTAGCTCTGTATTTTATTTTGTATAATGCACCATAATGTATGTTTGTTTGTACAGTGGCAGACTTCCAGAAATTTGTCTTACTTTTTTTTTCTTTTTTTTTTTTAATGGTATTTAGTTTTACTTGCTTGTTTCACTTGTTTGTTTTATTTTATATTTAAAATGATATGAAACTGAACAAAATAATAACGGGCTATTTATCTTTTGGTATGCCTTCATTTTAAATGAAACAAAAGCACACAAGCTAAAGTCCAGAATGAAGGGAACGTTTACAGTAGATGCAGAAGAAGACATTTCAAAAACACTTCAGCAATAAACAAAGACACACAAATGTTCGTCTAGAGTAATTTGTGCTTATTAGTACGCTTGAACTGGATCATCGAAGCTCAGAAACAAATAGAATGGGATTAAATACATAAAGCATATTTGTGTTGTTTAACATTTAATTATTGCAGGCTTGCGTCATATTCTGAGTTGCATTATTTTTCTTCATTTTGAGGAATACTGAATATGGGTTTTTTGTGGTGTGTGTGACTGTGAGTGAGAGATTAATGCATATTCATATTTATTTTAGAATTACAGTAACATCTTCTGATTTCTCAACATGGGGGCAGGAGAGCTGTCAGTCAATACATTGAAAAAAAAAAAAGTAACTTGCGTTACTTATTTGAAAAAGTAACTCAGATATTCTCTCGTAAATTAAAAAGTAATGCGTTACTTTACTAGTTACTTGAAAAAAGTAATCTGATTACGTAACTCGCGTTACTTGTAATGCGTTACCCCCAACACTGATCATGAAAAGATGACTGTTTTAATTTTGCCGTAGTAACAAAACAAAGGATCCCGGGAGTGCGGTCGCAGAGTCTGCTTTTCCAGGTAAATCCAGTCCTTTCTGTCTGACTTTGAGAAGCTGAATGTTTTGGTTGGTCCTGAGATCTGACATCCGTCTGAAAGTTGAATGTTTTTCTTGTGATTTTGATCAGCGAACCTTCATTCACGTAATAAATGCTGTCCTTGTGTTCCAGATTGATTACCCAGAGATAGCAGAAGGTATCGGGCCGAGGCATCGCTTCATGTCAGCGTATGAGCAGAGAATCGAACCTCCGGACCGTCGCTGGCAGTATCTGCTGTTCGCAGCCGAGCCGTATGAAACCATCGCATTCAAGGTCTGTTGACTACTTTTACTGTAAAAGTGCATGCATGTTTAATATTGCACAGATGTCTTTAGTTAAATAAGGGCAATTACTCTTGTTTTTTTTTAATTTTTTTTTATAAATGATTGTGTTGTTAATCTAACATTATTTTACTGCTTAAAGTTAACCAATAAAACAGGTTAACTAGCATTTATATTATATTTTAGTGACAAGACACCATAGTATTATTGAAATACTATTATAGTCTGCATATTTTTATTTTTAGCTTTTACATTTTCATTTTAATAATTTATTTTTTAATTCGTTTTAGTTTTATTTCCATATGTCTGTACAGTCTTTAGTACATTTTTATTTCAGTTTTAGTTATTTTACTACATCGAGGTAAACTAAACGTGAGAATGTGGCCGTGGCATATATTATGTAAACAAAATCTTTTGTTTTGAATGCGATTAATCGTTTTGCAGCACTCAATATTCTACAGACTTTAAGTTTTTCTGACTTATTTCGTTTGTCAGGCTACATCTGAGATTTGATTGTCATATTTTCAGGTTCCCAGTCGAGAGATCGACAAAGCAGAGACTCGTTTTTGGACACACTGGAACAGGGAAACGAAACAGGTGAGAACGGATGGATTAAATCATTTGTGTTCATCGGACCGTTCTCACTGTGCTGACCACAACCTCTCGTTCCCCTCCAGTTTTTTCTGCAGTTTCACTTTAAGATGGAGAAATCTCTGCCCGCTCCACCGGGTCAGGCGGTGTCGGTCGGTGTGAAGCGTCCACCTTTGCTCATCACCGGACTCGGTCCACATCCGCACAGTGACTCCATGCCCCCCCCACCGCCGGGGGGAATACATGGGATGCCCCCCGGAGCCCACATGTTGCCCCACATGCGCCCACATATGCCTCCTCCAGGAGCCCTGCCTCCTCACCTGAGGCCACCACTCCCTCACGACGGCTGAAGGAGTTACGCTTTACTTGAAGGTTTTATAGATAATGCATTAATAAAAGTATTTGAATGCATTCACCTTATAATGCATGTGGGTCAAAGATGTTAAGATTGAGAAAAGAAATTGACAAAAGTGGTTTTATGTCCATAGAAAGCACATTAAATGTAAGTAAAGCGTCTACTTTTAAGGTTCCAAATAAGTTTTTGGAGAATAAAATGTTACAATTTGGTTGAAATAATGTTACATTGTCATTCAGTGTAACACAATATTTATGTAAAAATTCAAACAACATGCTTATTCTGATTTGTACATATTAAAATATTTAAAAGAATAAGGGAGCATATTACATTTTATTGTTTTAAAATTCTTACTGACAAATGGGCAAAACCTCGGATAGTGGCACATTTAAAAAAAAAAAAAAAATTAAATTACAACTAATTAGTATTTGGGGTGAAAGTAATTAGTCTTTTAGTAATTAGTCATAAATTGATTTTTGTAGTAAATATGCCTGACAAGATTGTTACACTGAATGACATGTCAGTGGGTCTCTTCTGTAAATCAGGGGAAAATGTATGATATTTATTTTTTGTGCGGAAAAACAAAAACAAAATTGCAATTAAATTAAACAGACCATTTTTTTATTTTTTGGGGGAAAACAACAACAATTTAAAGCAGTATTACACTTTGTTTTTATGCTTAAACCCTTTTTCGTCTTTGACCCGTGTATATGACCTCATGAATAATTGTAACCACTGTTATAATACTTTATATTCGTGGTAAATACTTTAGAAAGTGTAATGCATTAAAACACAAACAAGCCTTCAAATATTGTAATGCATTTTAACTGGTTGCAATTGTTTATGAAAAGATTACAACATTATGAATATTTTTAATAATGCATTATACGTAAAGGCGTCAAGTGTTAACAATTGATGTTTCTAGACATGAATGGACATGTTTATTTAGTTTTTCTCCTTTGTCATGTACACAACCCTCTAAATATGTAGTGATTTGACAGTTCTGTGAATGTTTAGAGAGTTGACTTGTGGGCCACAGCAGCCCTGGCAATGTCCAAATGTTATTTTTGTTTTTTTTATTTTTATTATTATTAAAACCATCTTTAAAGTTGACATGAGATCGAAGTTGTAATTGTCTTTTCTATTATACTATAAAATCTGAATGAAATGATTTCTTGAATGAGAAATGTACTTGAATTTATCCATTAGTAAATGTACTTGAATCATAGCATATAGATGATGCATTTCTCGTTTATATATACTGTGTGCTAGAATAATATAGATGTAGATCGATGGGCATTTCCTTATATATAATGGTATATATATATAGATACAGTGGGTACGGAAAGTATTCAGACGCCCTTAAATTTTTCACTCTTTGTTATATTGTAGCAATTTTCTAAAATCATTTAAGTAAATTTTTTTCATCATTAATGTACACACAGAACCCCATATTGACAGAAAAACACAGAATTGTTGACATTTTTAAAGATTTATTAAAAAAGAAAAACTGAAATTCACATGGTCCTAAGTATTCAGACCTTTGCTCAGTATTTAGCAGAAGCACCCTTTTGATCTAATACAGACACGAGTCTTTTTGGGAAAGATGCAACAAGTTTTCACACCTGGATTTGGGGATCCTATGCCATTCCTCCTTGCAGATCCTCTCCAGTTCGGTCAGGTTGGATGGTAAACGTTGGTGACAGACAGCATTTTTAGGTCTCTCCAGAGATGCTCAATTGGGGTTTAAGTCAGGGCTCTGGCTGGGCCATCAAGAACAGTCACAGAGTTGTTGTGAAAACACTCCTTCGTTATTTTAGCTGTGTGCTTAGGGTCATTGTCTTGTTGGAAGGTAAATTTCGGCCCAGTCTGAGGTCCTGAGCATTTTGGAGAAGGTTTTCGTCCAGGATATCCTGTACTTGGCCGCATTCATCTTTCCATCGATTGCAACCAGTCGTCCTGTCCCTGCAGCTGCAAAAACACCCCCACAGCATGATGCTGCACCACCATGCTTCACTGTTGGGACTATATTGGACAGGTGATGAGCAGTGCCTGGTTTTCTCACACATACCGCTTAGAATTAAGGCCACAAAGTTCTATCTTGGTCTCCATCAGACCAGCGTATCTTATTTCTCACCATCTTGGAGTCCTGCAGGTGTTTTTTTAGCAAACTCCATGCGGGCTTGCATGTGTCTTGCACTGAGGAGAGGATTCCGTCAGGCCACTCTGCCATAAAGACCCGACTGGTGGAGGGCTGCCAGTGGTGATGGTTGACTTTCTACAACTTTCTCCTATCTCCCGACTGCATCTCTGGAGCTCCGCCACAGTGATCTTTGGGTTCTTCTTTAACTCTCTCACCAAGGCTCTTCTCCCCCGATAGCTCAGTTTGGACGGACGGCCAGCTATGGAAGGTTCTGGTCGTCCCAAACGTCTCCATTTAAGGATTATGGAGGCCACTGTGCTCTTAGGAACCTTAAGTGCAGAAGAAATGTTTTTGTAACCTTGGCCAGATCTGTTGCCTTGCCACAATTCTGTCTCTGAGCTCTTCAGGCAGTTCCTTTGACCTCATGATTTCATTTGCTCTGACATGCACTGTGAGCTTTAAGGTCTTATATAGACAGGTGTGTGGCTTTCCTACTCAAAGTCCAATCAGTATAATCAAAAACAGCTGGACTCAAATGAAGGTGTAGAAACACCTCAAGGATGATCAGAAGAAATGGACAACACCTGAGTTAAATATATGAGTGTCACAGCAAAGGGTCTGAATACTTAGGCCCATTTGATATTTCAGTTTTTCTTTTTTAATCTGCAAAAATGTCAACAATTCTTGGTTTTCTGTCAATATGGGGTGCTGTGTTACATTAATGAGGAAAAAAAAATTAACTTAAATGATTTTAGCAAATGCTGCAATATAACAAAGAGTGAAAAAACTGAAGGGGGTCTGAATACTTTCCGTACCACTGTATATTTATTTATTATCTATAATACTAGGTATATATATATATGATTTCTTCTTATATATACTGTTATATAATATAATATATAGATGCATTCTTCTATATATACTGTATATAGATAGATGATGAAGCAACTTTAAAAGAACTCAAGAAAAATCACGAAACACTTACTTTTTAAAAAAAGCTTTACTTTTGCATTGCATTACTTTATAATGTCGCTTAACTATTGTTTTAAACATGTTTAAAATAAACTTGCATTGATATAAACTAATTCTTGTTAATGCAACCTCTTGATCTCATTCTCACCTGACAGTAACCAGCGATTTCAGTGGCATCTGAAACTTAACGTCCTCTATTAGAATTTAATGTTTGTGAGTTTTACTTGCGGTCATAAAAAAAGTCTCGAGGGGTTTATGGTTTCAGTAAAGTTACTATCAAGTCTCTGAAAAATACGGACTTTACAAAGCAAAAAACAAACACAAAAAAGCACCAAATTATACACACGATCATCAACTGACTAGAGAAGTGCATCAAGATCTGAGAGTGTATAATATTTCAGCCTGTAATCAAAAGAAAACATGTAATCATTTTAGGACCATTAAGATTATTTAGCATTATTTTCATGATAATTTAAGCACATATGCCATCAGCCCTATTTTCTTTACGCGTTGGTACATCACTAATTCTCTTTCGTCATAGGTTTTCGCTTGCTCTCTTTCCCTGGTTTCTTCGGTTTCTTCATCTTCTCTATGTCCTCCTCCTCTTCTTCGACCTTCTTCTTGACTTTCATCTCTTTCTCTTTTGTCAGTTTCTCTTTAGTCTCATCTACTTCGTGTCTTCTTCTGCGCTCGGTGAATTTTGTCTCTCTTTTCTTCAGGAGCCTGGGGTCCGGAAGGGCCCGGTGCCTGAGGCCCCTGGAAATTCTCCCGTGAGTCGCTCTCTTAGATTTGCCTTCGTCATCATCATCATCAATCCACCAGAAAAAGGTTTCCACCATAAGGAAGGGGCTGGCTAGAGTCTAATTCAGAGGTAAATGATTACTAGCTTTTTAGTGCCGTCAAATCGATTAAACGCATCCAAAATAAAAGTTTTTGTTTACATAATATATGAATGTGTACTGTGTATATGTATTATGTATATATGAATACACACACATACAGTATATATTGAAAATATTTACATGTATATACATTTATAAATGTATATTAATAGATATAGCATATTTGCTTAAATATATGTCAGCATTGTATTTGTATTTACATAATAAATAAACACAGTACACAAACATATATTATGCAAACAAAAAGTTTTATTTTGGGTGCGATTAATCGCGATTAATCATTTGAGAGCACTACTACTTTTACATACAGATGTGTTAAATAACATGTTTTTTTTGTGCATAAATCTCTACAGTATTTCCATAATGTCCCTGTGAATAATAATTATGTATTTCTCATCAAATAAATAAAATTGAATATGAAATATTGATTTGAATTGAATTATTTAAATCACTTTATCTGTATATTATCGTGAAGCTTCCACCGCTAAGAAAAAAAGTCAAAAACAAGACAAAAACAGCAACAACATTCCATTAATATTAATACAGCATATTCTGAATTCATTTTGCTACGTTATTAAATAACTGAGACGCAAGTATGTCACTAATAATTAATTGTGTGAAAGAAAAAAAGCGGGAGCTCGCGGAGTGATAGGAGACGCATGAAAGTAGTGCCGGTTATCCGGTTGGCCAATCAGAAGCAGTTTAAACTTGAGCGGCACATTTTCATGTGCGAGCGCAACGGTCAAAAACGTCCGTCTTGCGTGTCTTTATATAGAAAAACAATGCTTTTACTTGCAAAAGCGATATCTTTACCTTCATAGATCTTGTGTTTGTTTTTGTTCTCACCTCATGCGGTGTTATTTTCCCTCTTTTAATCAGAGTATGTCTCTCGTTTAGTGCTATGAGCTCTTCACTGACGTCTTTGCGGCCTCTGACGGCTTCTGCATGAGGAGAAAACATCTATCAGTCATTTTA
Source organism: Sinocyclocheilus anophthalmus (assembly GCA_018155175.1). Lineage (NCBI taxonomy): Eukaryota > Metazoa > Chordata > Actinopteri > Cypriniformes > Cyprinidae > Sinocyclocheilus > Sinocyclocheilus anophthalmus. The sequence continues at coordinate 420,468 of JADLZN010007407.1, read as the reverse complement.
GGGTTTGTTGTTTTCAGATGTTATTTGACATAAGTACACTTGCCGTGTATTCTCTGTAAAAACAGAGCTCGCAGAAGGCGGTTTATGGCTGCGAGCAGACCTCCCCCCCCCCCTGACACCTGTTCAGCGTCACACATTACCACGGCGTTCTCGATCTGCGTCAGATTCTGGAATGCGAGAGCGCTTTGCGTCACGACGGCTGGACAGGTGATAAAAACACAGGTGAAGTCGTCAATCTATAAATGTAGGTTGCAGACCAAGTGGCAACCTCCCGCTCTCTCTCGTGAAGCAAACACGGAAGTGTCTTAAACTGTAATTCATCGACTGGCCTCTAGAGGCTGGCTGCAAAAGGGAGTCCGTCCCATAGACACCCCATGTTAAAATGCCCAACTTTACAGCAGAAAAAAACATGTTTACAGCCTGGTTCAAAAAAAAGATTTTGGTCTATATAGCTCATTTTGCCCTTCATGACAACTGAGAGGGGGGTGAATTTTTTTATAACTCACCCGTTTAAATTATATTAAGCCTACGGGGAGACACTGCAGGCCAGCACTGTTTTTCATGCACCTGTCAAATTTTGAGATTTTGGCCTTTTGGGCTTTTCATAAAGTGTTTTATTCAGACTAGTGCGAAAGAAAACTCCACTTACACTACACACACCAAACTTAAACTTTTTATTCCTGTCTATATTTGAAGGATTTACAGAGGGATTTGTTGATATATACTTTGCTTGATGATATACAACATTTTATTCTCCCAAAATTGTGAAAATATATTGTTTTCTGGCTGTTCAAAGTATTTTCTGAATTATGGAGTGACAAAAAGAGATCCCTCTCTAAAAACATTTGAAACTGAATTTTGAAACTGACTTCATCCAGTGTTCAGATTTTTGTGCTAGAAATGTATACAAAGCAATGCGCGCATAGTTCATTAAATAATGCCGCATTTGCATATTTAAACAGAACAATGTACAAAAACGTGTTTTTTTGCTATTATCAATGTAATCAATCAACTGGGCAAGCAAGGTGATAATTAGTAGTTAATTGTTTTACCCTATTCACCTGCAGTGTCTCTCCTTAAAGTTCTGCATAATTAAGGGCGTGGCCACTTGAGTGACAGGTGGATTGCTGCTGCTGACACTGCCGTCGAGCTAGGTGGGCGTGGCTTCAGCAACCAGCTCCTGCCTTTTTGCCCATTTTCGATTATCGTGACGCGCACTTTGAGCTTCAAAAACGCTCTTCAGAAAACTAGGGGTGACGTCACGGACACTATACGTCGATATTTGATACGGCTATGATTTAGATGGTGATAGAAGGAACAACAACACATAAATGCATTTGCGTTCCCCCGATAAACTATTACGTTCCAACGAGAAACTTTGGGTTGGCGCGCAAAATTGTTTTCGTTCGCTTTCGAAACGTTTGCGTTCTCTCGCAATCACTATTACATTACGATAAATTTTTCATTGACTTTCAAAACATTCGGACGATAAATTTTCTTTATTAAGTTCGGCGAGAAATGTTGCGTTCATTTTCCCAAAATTGTGTTCTTTGCGAACTTGTGCGTACCGTGAGACACTTGGGTAGCTTGCAAAATCAGGGAAATAGGTTTCTAACACATCATATTTTCATCACAAAAAGGATGTGTGAATGAAAAAAAAAATGACCATGGGAAAAATCATATTTCATCTTTTGCGTTCTTCGCAAAACATACAGGAATTAAGGTTTTTTTTACCCCCCCATACGCATTTTCTTATTGGTTATTTATTTAAATCAGCATGCCATTTTATGACAAACACTGATCTTAATATCCTTAACTAGCAGACTTTACTAAAAAGTGAAATCAAAAAATTTAATAAATCATAAAAATAATATTAACTAATAACATAATTAAATTAAATTGATTGGAAGATCTTCAGGTATAGTTAGTATGAAAAATAGAAACTAAATATTTTCAAAATAATATTTTACGCTTAATTTCGTTATTTTTTTCACTGTATAAATTTTATCTTTGTACATACAACATATGGATGTCTTTTAAGTTTTAGGATAGGGCTTCAGAGGTAAATTCAATTGAATTAAACAGATTCAGGATGAAGAAGCTATTATAATTTGGTTTGCATCCTCATAACATCACTGACATCGTCTGATGTGGTTTAGTATACACAGTTACTGCTGGGAATCACATTTGCTTAATATTTTCCAGGATGTTTTTAGTCGAGAGATGTCTTGGATTTGATTGACCCAAGTGTTTTGCATGGGACATACTGGCGCTGGAGACCGGATGTTCCCGTGGAATCATCTTCGGGACCTGCTGGACGATTGGAGCTTCCTGCAGGACACAGAAGGTTTATTAATGGAACGGTAAATGTGTGTATGAAAGCTCATGTTCAGATGGTGTGCCTGCGTGTGATGCTTTAAACAGGCCGTAAATCTGCTGCTGTCATGTGATCTCAGACTCACCTCTCGCACCCTCCTCTGAGCATACATCTCTATAAACAACAACAACAGCACATCAGACGGGCGTCACAAACAGCTCACTGGGGAATCAATGCATCCTCAGTCATTTTAATGATTAAAAATGCTAGTTAACCTGATGATCTGTGACCTTTAATCAGTAAAAATACATTAGATTTCACAAACAGTGCAGGTGATGTTGTAAAGTGCAAAACTATAAAAGTGTAAGAATTAATTGCCTTACTGTAAAAACCTACATGCAGCAAGAAATTGCCTGCATTTTTACAGAAATATCGTCAAAGTTATGTGTTTTATATTTTTAATGGTCATATTATAATTTATAGCTTTAGAGATCTTTTTTTAGAGCTCTTTACTTTCAAGTGGTTTACTTTTCAACTTTCAAATCGTTTCTAATGAAAAGATTTTTAGAGATCAGATTTAGTTTTAGATTTATCAAAAAGAAATTAAAAAATTTCAAATAATTTTTGGTTCTTATGTGCTGTTTTATATGTAGTTTATTAATTATTTGATTTATTTACATTTTGAATTTTTCACTTGTTTCCTCACCCGCCGGGTATTATCATTAACTAAAACCGAATCCTAAAATAACAACATAAAAACATTTTAGTTTCTTAGAAAAGTACAAATAAATGTTAACTGAAATAAAATTAGTTGCAAGCGGCCACATTTCTCACTTTTAGTGTTTACCTCGATTGTAGTAATAAATAACTAAAACTGAAATAAAAAATCACTAAAAGCTGTATAGACATATGGAAAAAAACTAAAACTAATACAAATTAAAAACAAAATTAGTCAAATTTTAACATTTAAAAACTTATTAAAAATATGAATGCAGACTATAATAGTATTTCAATAATACTATGGTGTCTTGTCACTAAAATATAATATAAATGCTAGTTAACCTGTTTTATTGGTTAACTTTATGTTAGATTTAACAAACAATGCAGGTGATTTTGTTGCACAATGCAATACTATTAAAAAAAGAAAATAGTAATTGCCTTATTTACGGTAAAGACCTATGTACAATATTAAACATGCATGCACTTTTACAGTAAAATTATAAAAACGAATGTGACTTGCAGTTTTTACTTTCAAACACACATAGTCCATTGCTTTGATAAAGAGAGCTGTTGTGCGTTCGTGCTGTGTTCGGTGTTCGGTGTCATGTTGCTCGTGTCTGTCAAGGTTATTGTGATTTATTATTAGACTCGCTGTTCACTTTAACACCACAGATACTGTGGATGCTTTCAGCCCTGATCTTAATTTAGAAAGAGCACTTTGTTTCCAAGACATCTTGACTCCTGAGGCTTTTATATTCATGTTTGAAACAGAAGTACAGGGTAGAAACATGCTTACAAATCCACAAATCACTGCTCTGCTTGTTTGTGTTTGCTCAGCGAGATTATTTGAGCTCATTTGTACCTGTTCTGCCTCCTGTTCGTGTTTGTCTGACAGGTTTCTGAGGAGGAACCTCTTGCAGTGGTTTACCAAGCTCTTCCTCAAATGTCTCAAAGGTGCTTTCGTCCATCGCTCACCTGAGAAACAAGGAGAATTTGTAAAGCTGGTGGTCACATAGATCTGTAAAGAAAACTTCTCAAACAGCAGAGGTAAATATTGCAAGCCGCGCAGACAGGCAGAAAGTTATAAATACTTGATCCTTTCAGAGCTTCGACACAGTCACATTAAACATCTCCGACAATAATGAAGGAAATGAAAATACATTGTTGCAGTTCAGTTTACATTGTCTTGCAGTGTTTTAAACATAAGTAATCAAATGCAACAATGTATTTCCATGTTTAAGCTTCATGCATTATGAGAACATTTCTAGGGGTAAGTATTTTAGAACATGGCATAATTTTTTTTAAATCCTCCGACCTGTAAATTATCATTTTTACATTAATATTTTTGTTTTAAAATATTTAAATTTGGATTTACAGATATTTTAGAGCACAGCATAATTGTTAAAAAAAAAAATCCAGACATGTAAAATCACAATTTAAAAATTTAAGTCTTTTGTAAAATTGTAATTTACAGGCCGTGGAAAAATTTCAAATGAAATATTTTAGAACACCGCATAATGTTAAAAAGCTTTCCAAGCCTGTAAATCACAATTTACAATTTTTTATATTTTAAAACAAAAGATTTACATTTTAAAATTGGCCTGGAATTAAAAAAAATAAAAATCATGCTGTATTCTAAAATATTTCATCAGATAGGAATCAATCTCATGAGAGCTACATATCTCTTGAATGATTTCGGCAATCACAAACAGCAGAAAAAGTCATTTTCATTCGTTAGTCAAAGAGTGTAGAAACCCTGTGAATCTAAGAACCAGTTTATTAATTACAGTCAAGTCATTTTGTGTCAAAAAACACTGCAAATTACTTTGTTATATCCTTAGCATTATGCAAATGATCTGTATCTCACAGTGTACAAACAATAACAGTCCCTAAATATCCACAGAGTCCATTCAGACAGCAGTGAGAATCACACACACATCAGAAGCACAAACGCCTCATCCACTGGACGTCACCTTTGACCCCTGTAACAGCGCGGCTTACCTGCATGAAGGTGAGCAGGAGACCCGAGGAGGAGAGGACGGCGGTGTGAGCAGCACTGGAGCAGTGTAGGTCACAAACTCACACTCACACACAATAACACACTCACTCTTCACAACACACACACACAAGTGCTCGATCATGACCAGCCATGCAAAGGTGCAGCAGAATGAAGCCGGCAGTAAGCCATTCAGGGAGAAGTGAGATTTATTTAGGCAGTGAGGCTGGCCTGTCAGAAGTCTGTTCATACAGCAGGCATTGAAAAACATGCATCCAGAATATAAACGCCTGTGAATCAACAGTGAAAGAAAACTACTAAAAGTGAGGCGGCTACATCAAGTGAAAATTTAACAGCAAATTCATAGCTTTCAAGTTACCATGACCGGCTCGGGAAGCCCTGGAGGGCACAACATCCAAGAACTGCAGGACAAGCCTGTCACTTTTCCAATGCTTCACAGCCGCAAAATATTTAGATCCACCTCTCAAAAAGACTAACATAAAGGTATGTGAACAAAAATGCAGGTTTTTGGCATTTGCAGTGCATATTAAGCACACGTGGCAATATTTCAATCATTAAACCGTACGACAAACACTTAATATATTTAAAAACAGTAAGATTCTCGATCAGTTAATGATGAAATAGGTTACATAGGAAAGCAGATGAGACCGGAATATGAGAGCAATAATGGTTTATGGTATTTAATGGTAATTAATGAAAGGCTTAATGGTTCAGTGTTTTCCTTTTAATGGTTTTCTATGGGAAACCATTTAACGGGAAACTTTGCACATTGCATTTATTCTGGCTTCATCTGCTTGCCTGTACAAAATACACATAATCAATAAGGTGTTTACTGAATTTCACATTTTAATATCTGCGTTTTACTACATTACTAAATGCAATCTGCGCAAAAATAACTGGCGGCCTGCCTTTGTGCTTGAGCAGTTTATGTGTGTTTAGTCAAATCATAGTGATTTATAGCGTTATGTAAACAGTTATTAGAAATTACACAAGGATTTGGCTCTATTTAGTGCATTTTTGTGTTATTTAGTTAGGATTATATTTAGGAATTCCATTACTGGACATTTTTAGAATGACTTCTTGGGAAAATGTAGATTTTCTATCAAATATCAAACTGAAAAAGCTTAAATAATTGCTTTTTTAAATATGTTGTAAGAAAAATGTTAAGTTTTATTGATACTGATTTTTAATTTCTCCTACTTTGAGTCTGACATATAAATAGCCTTTACTTCTAATATGGTGTTAAATAATGTTTTTGTCTATTTTATAAATATTTTATAAGTCTAAGAGTTCATTAAAAAGCCTGTCAATATCGTGTGCGTGTTGTATTTTGCTACAAATTCAAAAGTAAAAAAAAAAACTATTTTGCAACAAGGTTTTTTGTTGTTTAAAGATATTTCTTTGCACATTTTTTTAATTTCATCACTTAACTTCATCTACTTAAAGGGGAAGTGACATCTTTTGGAGGAACACAGCAGCATTTCAGTTAGCTTATCAAGTATATTTATATTTTTTTTTAGTGCTGTCAAAACGATTAATCGCATACAAAATACAAGTTTTTGTTTACATTATATATGTGTGTATACTGTGTGTATTTATCATGTATATGTATAAATACAAACACATGCATGTATAAATTTAAGAAAAATATGTAATGTTTATAAATTATTGGAATATAAATATATACATGTAAATATATATAAATATTTTCAAAATATATACTATGTGTGTGTATATATACATATTAAATATACACAGTACACACACATATCATGTAAACAAAATTAATCGTTTGACAGAATTAATTTTTTTTGTATTGAAGAAGGATGTTGTTAATTTATTATGATTTTCTTTATTTTATTTAGTGTTGATTATTTTAAAATCTACAACTCTTGAGTCTGCCATGTAAATGGCCCTAGCTGCCAATATAGTGTTATAATAATAAACAAATAAATACAGATTTAATGCATCTGTTGCATAATTGTAACACTATTAATGTGTGTGAAATTCACTTGATTTTTTACACTGTTGAAAGCAAGAGTCGTTCAGAGATGAACACTAGAGGATGCTGTAACTCCATAAACTCCTCGTAAATGATGCTGGGTTTGCAAAGGAAAAAACATGGAAGCATTAAATCTACAGATCAACAAATCTGACCTGAATTTGACACTGGTTTCTCTTTAGTCGTTTACACCAGCTGTAAGAGAAGCATTGACTACTGAAATACAACAGAACATGAGCTGAATACCAAAGCCAGCTCTCTGTGTGTATGTTAACACATTACAGGATTGTTTGCAGGTGATGGTGAAATGTCTGCTATTCCTCTGATATCACAGGTCTTTCCAGTGCAAGAGTTGCATCTGAAGCGGCTCTCTCTCCTTCATGGCTCATTTCATTGCGACTAGGAGGCGAGACGGACTGACTGTGTGAAAGCCGAAGAGCTTTCAGCTGTCTGCTCTCATTAAAGCTTCTGTTAGGAGCGTGAGACGGTGTTTCAGTGCTTTTAGTGTCTGATGTTAATGCTCAGGTGCATGGTCCAGACGGGTTTATTCTGCAGGACGGGCTTGAAGTCTTCAAGAACAATGAATGTTCAGTTGTTACTCAACATTTCACAGATACTTCTCACCCAGACAGCGTTCATTCAGGAACTGCAGCTCTTTTAGACTGACCTCCATTAGACTATCAAGCCAAATGCTGACCATTCATTTCCATAAGATATGTATTCACAAACAGTCACTTATGTACATACCTATGCATATATTCACACACACACGCGCATTAAAAATTATAACAACAAATAATAAAACAGTAAATTATATATTAAAAAGGATAACATAAAAAATGTGACAACTAGCCCCGGTCTACCCTATGAATGAAAGCTCTAAATTGGTAAGAACAGCTTAATTGATCATTTGACTCATATTTTCACAGCTGTATGAAATATACACTATTTTCGGTTTAGAGTTTGGATGTCGGTAAGTTAATGTTTATGGAGAAGTCCTTTATGCTCACCAAGGCTGCATTATTTAATCAAAATACACTAAACAGTGAAAATTAATATTTAGCCAGCTGTGTTATTCTGAATTTGTTCAAAGCTGTGATGCAAATTTGAATTTTCAGCATCCATACGCCAGGGTCTTAAGTGTCACATGATACTTCAGAAATCATTCTAATATGCTGATTTGCTGCCAAAAAAACATTTTATATTGTTATCAATGTTGTAAAAAGTTGTGCTGCTTAATATTATTGTGGAAACCATGATAATTTTTTTTATTTTTCAGGGTTCACCAGATTGAAGAGTTCAAAAGAACAGAATTTATTTGAAATAGAAATCTTAATGCTTTATAAATGTCTTTACTGTCACTTCTAATGAATAAATGTATCACTTATCAGTTTCTTTCACAATCTTATTACGGTAATATCTCTTACTGAAACGCATTTCAAATCTGTTTCAGGGCGAGACGCAGACGCAGCAGGGTTCGACTGCTCTCTCGCGCGCCTGAGAGATCATCCGTTATAGTCTCTCTGCTAACAGTGACCTGAAGCAACAACAAATGACCTTGAGTCTTAAAGGTGTTTGAGGCCTTTCTGAGCCTCTGCCAGCGTTTAGTGGAGGGTAAGAAAGTGGGCTAACGTCGCCCTGGGCCTCTCAATGCTCTAAATACACCAACACAGGTCTGTGCTGGGTATCGTCCTGCTTTATTCACTGTGAGAAATGACACTGTTTTCTGTTCCTCGTAAAGGACACAAGCTGAGCGCTCAATAAACCAGACCTCGTCCCAGGACACAAGACTGCGCAGGTGGGCTGCAAAAGCGCCGCTGTGATTTCTGGCAAGGGCAAGGAGCCAGTTTGGAGCAGAGGTAGGGCTCTATGGCTTTCTGGAGACACATTTTGGATGTAGTAGAAAGCAAACGTGACATCTGAGTGGTACAATGGCCTTTCTCAGGATTTAACACTACAGCTAGACTTAGAAATGCATGAATTTGATCAAATGTGACCCTGGAGCACAAAACCAATAAGGGTCAATTTTGTGAAATTGAGATTATACATAGCTGAATAAATAAGCTTTCCACTGATGTGTGGTGTGTTAGGATTTGTTGACAAGATTTGGTTTGAGATACAACTATTGAAAAAATAATGGAATCTGAGGGTGCAAAAAAATAAAAAAATCTAAATATTGAGAAAATCATCTTTAAAGTGGTTCCTAATGTTCTAATGAAGCTCTTAGCACTGCATATAGTACTAATCAAAAATTAAGTTTTTATATATTTATGGTAGGAAATGTACAAACTATCTTCATGGAACATGATATTTACTAAATATCCTTATGATTTTTGGCATAAAAAAAAAATTTATAATTTTGACCCATACAATATATCGTTGGCTATTGCTACAAATATACCCAAGCGACATAAGACGGGTCACAGATGTCTGTCTTTGTGTGTCAAATGCTACAGGATCTTTTTTCTACTCTCTTTTCTTCATAATTTTTGCTTAACTTTTAATCGGTTGGTGTTTTATTTATTTATTTATTAGTGGATTGTGACAACCGCAATACTGCTGTCTTAATTTTTAACACTAGATCTATTGTTTTATCATCTAAGACCAAACAAACATCTTGTTTTTTTTTATCGTTTTGCTTGTAAACTGTGATGTGCTGTTTTTGCAGTAAATCACACTTTCTTTGATACTTTGTATCTAATACAATAATTAAGTGTGACTGAAAAATCCAAATATTTTTTGGCCCACTGTACACTAGTTAGAAATGAATACTTTTATTCATCAAGAATGCATAAAATTGATGAGAAGTGACAGTCTAATTATGCGATGATAATGAGATTTTGACAATATTGCGATTAAACTTTACCTCATATAAACTCAATACTTCGATCTAAATAATGCGATTAAGCTCATAATAGCAGCAAGCATAATAATTTATGCCATCACATTTCTATGGCGGCGAAAAAGAATGGAATACAACCATACAAAATGTTTTGCATTAGATATAAATCAATTAAAACAGCGTCCAGTAACACATCTGCTCTTTCTGAGTCCATCATTTGTGCTGTGCAGTGGGGTAATGTGAATAATGGCAGTAAAAAATAACCACAATTGCATGTAAACAGGAGTGGAGAGCTTTGCTCTTGACATGTAAACATCATAATGCGATCAAGTCCTTACTCTGATTATTGGAAATAATCACATTATTCGTGCGCTTTAGTCAGTGAAGACTTTCTAATGTTACAAACGATTCTCATTTCAAATAAATGTGTTCTTTTGAACTTTCTATTCATTTGTGAATTCTGAAAATAAAATGCATCACGGTTTCCATAAAAATATTGTGCAGCACAACCGTTTTCAACATTGATAATAATCAGAAATGTTTCTCGAGCAGCAGATCAGCATATTATACTGATTTCTGAAGATCATGTGACACTGAAGACTGGAGGAATGATGCTGAAAATACAGCTGCGCATCCCAGAAATAAATTACATTTCAAAATACATTACAATAGAAAACAGCTATTTTAAACTGCAATAATATTTCACTGGTTCTACGCATGTTGATCACATAAAATCAGCCTGGGGACAGAGAGACTGCCAAAAAAATCTTACCAACCCAAATCTTTTTGAAAGGGGTCATATGATGCGATTTTATTTTTTCCTTTCTCTTTGGAGTGTTTTTCAAGCTCTTGGTGCATAAAGAAGAGCTGTAAATTTGCAAAGACTAAAGTCTCAAATCCAAAGAGATATTCTTTATAAAAGTTCAGAGTTAACCACGCCTACCTAAAACACCTCGTTCTAACACGCCCCCACATATCTACATCACAATATGGGAAGATTTGCATAACACCGCCCAAATGTTCACGCAAGAAAGAAGGCGTAACTTTTATTCTAGCTGTAGTAGTTGCTGCCGCCATGACGTGAAGGTGCTGATTGTTTCGTTGGGAAAGCGAAACTACTTTGCTTGGCCTTACAAAAGAAGACAATATCTGCTTCGTCATGCCTAGAACTGATCCGTGCTGGTCCATGAGGGAATACATCAACTTCACGTGGACAAAGCGCGACACGCATCAAAGTTATGGTGCGGGGAGCGTAAAAATTCCGTCTCCGCTTGAGGTATTCGGCCAATCAAAACGCACTGGAAAACTGGCCAATCAGAGCACACCTCGCTATCAGAATGATGAGCTTTGTAAAAACCGACGCGTTTCAAAAAGACGGGGCATATAGGAGAAACAATAATGTACAATATGTAGAAAATAATGTGTTTTTGAACTTTAACGCATAAAACACCATCATCTACACCAAATACACAAAATAATGATATTTAATATAGCATCATATGACCCCTTTAAACAGTAGTGCAGATGTAATTCTACCAGATGTTTTTCCATAATGACTTTAGTGTATAGACTGTAGTGGCAGACTGTTCTTCTAAACACATCTGCCAGTTAGTGTGAGTGTAGCATCTGTTTGTATCGACAGTCGTTTTGAGCAATTCTGAACTTCCTCATGACATAATTTCCTGCATCTGTGAGCTCGGATCAGCTCATCTGCAGGTATGTTATAGATCCACTGGTTTGTGTGGAACAAACACGTTTCTGTGCCTTATAGATGCACATGCATGCTTTATTGAACAAGACTAATGATTTATCTTTAGTGTCCAAGTGCTACCTTACCTTTACTAATGGATTACACTTGTAATGTTGGAAACATTGGAAAATAATTAGCTGCATTTGCAAAGTCAATTTCTCACACTTGATGTTAGAGATCTGAACTTTTATTGCACTTCAGCATGTTGTTTTGCTTGTACACTCTTAGAAATAAAGGTGCTTAAAAGGTCTTCACAGCGATGCCATAGAATAAGCATTTTTGGTTCCACAAAGAAACCATTCAGTCAAAAGAACCATCTTTTTCTTACCTTTTTATAATCTGAAGAACCTTCTTTCGCCACAAAGAAGCTTTTGTGAAACAGAAAGGTTAAAGGTTCTCTATGGAAGCAATTAGACAAAAACGGTTCTTCTATGGCATCGCTTGAACCTTTATTTTTAAGAGTGTATTTACAGGACACTTTAACCGACCAGATGCACCATTTTCAATAATAAAACAGGTTAAAAATCCAACAGATGCACATTAAAGGAGGATCCAAGTCACATCTACAGACCAGATCACAGAGATCACCCAGAAAACCCTAGCATCATGCTGGTGAGTTTTGCACAGGCAAACATAACTCTCCTTTTCTTTAAAGGATGTAAAACTGTAGTTACATAACACTATTGGAGCACATGTATTGTGGTTCAAATGAAAATATTGCATGTTTGGGTCCATAGATGAGCCTCAGGCAGACGTGTGTTCATATGTCTGCTTTAGGATAACAGGTGCCATCACTAACTACACACACACACACTACAGCAACACACTCAGCCACGAGAAACAACACACTCTCTCAACACACACACACTCTCTCTCACACACACTAACACACACACACACGTTTGAGTAGGATATAAACTGTGTTTTCAGACACACACTCAAATTCAGACAGACAGAATAAATGCTAGCGATGTACAAATATGCTCACATATGTTCCCTGGAGTTGATTCAGAAAATAAAAGTTTCCTTTTGAAATTATCAAGGTGTTTCAGCTACAGGAATACAGTACATCAATGTAACCATGGTAACGTCTCCAGCAGCTCTTTATAAACTGACTTCTGAGAGCTCATAGATGTGTGTGTGTGTGTGTGTGTGTGTGGGTGTTGTGTGTCATTCAGGTTCGACTGTGACTGACGTGCACAGTGTGAGAGAATGAATGGATGTTTTAGACACACAACAGGAAAGCCTCTATAATTCAGCTGATTTACAGAAACAGTGTCTGTGCTTTTATTAACTCTTTATACTCTGACAGTTTCAGTATGGCTGTAGACATGACAGAGATTCTGTACGGTTTGTCAGAACAAAACTTTGTTTCTCCAGACCGCTGGAGTTTGAAGGAACACAAGCTTCTGCTCAGATTCATATTTCATCTGGTTGAAGATTTAGGTCAATATTCAACGCTATTAAAATTCACAGACTGCAAAGAGGGATTTTAAGAGATGAGGAGAGGTGTGTCATTGGAAAGAACATGAGGAGAAATAGAGTAAAGATACTCAAAAAAAACAAAACTTTTTTTTAGGTTTTTTTTAGGTTGAATCTCACAAGAGAATTCACAAGTGCTCAAATCATATTTCACCCCTAAATCCCCTAAATTTAAAAAAATTAAGCCTGTTTTTTATTTACTTATTTGTTTATTTAAATCGGTTTTATTATTAGTTGTCACTGTTGTTTATTTCTTCTGTTTCTGTCGTGAAATGTGACCTGGACATAACCTAACAGCTTTTGTGGGATTGACTGTTTTGAACATGGTACCATGTTAGTTATTGCAAATCTTTTAGTACTGTGGTATTAACATCTAATACATTACTAAAGCTTAGAGGACATCATTGTAAGCAAGGGGAAGTGAAGAAAGATTAAATGAGGCCATGTGTCAAGTGAATCTCTCGGGTGTGTGTGTGTGTGGGTTGTGTGTTTGCCCTGGGAGAGAAGGTGTGTGTGTTGTGTGTGTGTTTGCGAGAGAAGCTGTGTGTGTGTGAGTTCATGTGTGCGAGAGCGAGTTGTGTATTTATGTGTGTTGCATGTAGTGAGTGCGTGTGTGGTTGTGTGTGTGTGTGTGTGTTCGTGCGCGTGTGTGTGTTTGTGTGCGCGCGCGCGTGTGTGTGTGTGTGTCTGTGAGTGCGTGCGTGTGTGTGTGTGTGTGTGGTGTGTGTGTGTGTGTGTGTGTGTTGTGTGTGTGTGCTGCGTTGCCGAGCGAGTGTGGTGGTTCCGTGAACGTGAGTTTTGTTCGCGTTTGTGTGTGTGTGTGTTTTTGTGTGTGTTGTGTGCGCGCGCGCGCGCGCGCGAGCTCGCGCGAGCCTCTCGCCGTGTTGTGTTTCTGGACACTAAGTGACGTTTGTCTGGTGTATCGCTAACCCCTAACAGCAATGGAATGACCTGTCAGCCAACAACGATTTCTCTTATTGCTCTGTTCCAAAACCTAGTGAGCTGTCTACCTAGACAGCATTTTAAGGCATCGTAGCTGCGCTCCAGAGTCCAGACATTAAGTTTGTTCTAAAAGAGAAGACGCCTGTGTGCTTTATAGGGCTAGGAGATACATTGAAAGTATTAGTAATATTGTGACTATATAAAATTAGGGATGTTGTGTGTATATGTTATCTTTCTGGCGCTCATGTGCGTATTTGTGAAAGTGTGTCAAACAGTTGCTGCAAAGTTTCTGGATTGACAGCTTTATTTAAATGCATGATTGAATGCAATATTTGTGATTACAACAACAACAACCAAAATCTGATATTTTATGTCAAAATATAGATACAGTGGTGTGAAAAAGTGTTGGCCGCCTTCCTGATTTCTTATTTTTTTGGCATGTTTGTCACACTTTAATGTTTCGATCATCAAACAAAATTAAATATTACACAAAGATAATGCAAGTAAATACAAAATGCAGTTTTTAAATGATGATTTCATTTAAGGGAAAAAAGCTGTCCAAACCTACGTGGCCCTACGTGAAAAATTAATTGCCCCCTCCTGTTAAATCATGAAAGAACTGCAATTAACCCCATTATTTTAGAAAGTTTAGTTAATTTTCACTAGCCACACCCAGGCCTGATTACCTGTTGAATCAAGAAATCACTTAAGTAGAAGCTGTTTGACAAAGTGAAGCATGCTTAAAGAGCAACACCTCATGCCGCGATCTAAAGAAAGTCAAGAACAGATGAGAATCAAAACAGATGACATGTATCAGTCTAGAAAGGATTATAAAGCCATTTCTAAGACATTGGGACTCCAGCGAACCACGGTCAGAACCAATATCCACAAATGGAGAAAGCTTGGAACAATGGTGAACCTTCCCAGGAGTTGCCGGCCAACCAAATTTACTCCAAGAGCACAACGACGACTTATCCAAGAGGTCATAAAAGAATCCAGTACAACATCTAAAGAACTGCAGGCCTCTTTTGCCTCAATTAAGGTCAGTGTTCATGGGTCAACAATTAGAAAGTGTTTGGGCAAAAACGGCATCCATGGGAGTTCCAAGGCAAAAGCCACTGCTGACAAAAAAGAACACAAAGTCTCGTCTCTCATTTGCCAAAAAATATCTTGATTATCCCCAAGACTTTTTGGGCAAATATTCTGTGGACTGATGAGACAAAAGTTGATCTTTTTGGAAGGTTTGTGTCCCGTTACATTTGGTGTAAAACCAACACAGCATTTCATAGAAAGAACATCATAGCAACAGTCAAACTTGGTGGTGGTAGTGTGATGATCTGGGTTTGCTTTGCAGCTTCAGGACCTGGACGAATTGCCATATTTGATGGAACCATGAATTCTGCACTCTATGAGAAAATTTTGAAGGAGAATGTCCGGCCATCAGTTTTGTGACCTCAAGCTCAAGCACACTTAGGTTATGCAGCAGGACAATGATCCCAAAAACACCAACAAGTTCACCTCTGAATGGCTCAAGAAAAACAAAATTAAGGTTTTGGAGTGGCCAAATCAAACAGTCCATTCATGCTCGAAAACCTATATATATGTTTATATTTCTGATATGTTCATGAAACATTGCAAACCTCGACCACCTGGGGAGGGGAGGGGGGAGTTATACGTCATGTTTCTTCTTGTTTTTTTTTTTTTTTTTTCTTTTCTTCAAGGAACTCACTTTGTTGGTGGAGCAACCACAGCTTTTTGTAAGGAAGATTTCAATTTTTGTTATCTTTTTTTATTTATGTATATTTTTACATTTCCTGTTTTTACAGTATGTTCAGTATGTGGTCACTGTCTATATTATTATTTAACTCTATTGATTTTGTAGCGAACAATTTGTATGCATTTTGTAACAACAGCTGTTGTATTACAGGCTTTCTGTGGGTCTTACAAACAAATTATGACCTTAGAAAAAAGTCTTAAATCAGAGCAGAAAGTCTTAAATTGAAAGTCATGGCATTAAATGTTGCATACACTGCAAAAAATCTTCCTCTGTATTTTTGTTTTCCAGTACAAATATCTAAACATACTTACATTAAGATATCATTAACGTTGAGACACAAAATGAAGTAATTATCTTTGTTTTTCTGAGAACTTGAACCAAATAGATGTTTATGCTTCAAGCAAGAACAAATATCTGTCAGTGGGGTAGGAAAATTACTTTACTTTTCTATTTGAATTTTCTAAGCCAAATGGCAGATATTTTTTGTTCTTTTAATCATAAACTCGCTTCATTTTGATTGATTTCACAGAAAAAAAGACGACTTCTGCTTCTCCAGTAAATGTATCTTGATTTAGATCGTCAACATTTTCACGGAAAACAAACTGATGAGAACAACTTTTTTGCAGTGTGATATTTGTCATTAATTTTATTTTCAAAAAGTATTCCTATTTTTGGGAGCTATTTTTCTTTTTATTTTTTGTAAAAATTACTAAAAGCAGATTGGGATATCATTAAAGTTGCAGTTCAAACATTGAAGTATTGCTTCAGTTTATTCCTTACATTTTCTTTACTTGGTCTTAAAAAGTCTTAAAGGAGACATACTACGCCCCTTTTTACAATATGTAATATAAGTCTCTGGTGTTCCCAGAATGTGTCTGTGAAGTTTCAGCTCAAAATACTCCACAGATCATTTATTATATCATTTTGAAAATGCCTATATTGAGTGGAAGAAGAAAAACGCTGTTTTTCGGGCCTGTCTCTTTAAACGCAAATGAGCTGCTGCTCCCCACCCCCTTTTCCAGAATACAGCTGCACCATTACGGCTCGTAACCAAGGACACATTAACCATTGGGCTAGACGGGGCTGAAGCTCCGGGGCCCGACCAAGAAGGAGGCCCATGATTGGCTGTGGAGTAGATTTATGATTACCAAAGTCCCACCACGCCCCTCAATTTTTAGCGCTATTATTTAGTGAAGTTTTTCCGTAAATTCCATGCATATCATCAGAGATTAAAACGTCACATTTTAATTTGGTTTACCAATCAAATGCATTCATTCTATATTTTACTTTTGAACGACCTGTGCACCTCTCTTCACTTCGTTCTGGTGTAATCTAGAAATGGTCATGCAAAGATCAATTTTCGATAAGTAAAAATGTCAACTATTTAAAAAAAAAAAATAGTGAGAGAGGGGAAAACATGAGTTAGTCACTAAAATCCACAGTTTATTTTACTAAAGCTGATGATAGAGTGGGAGTTTTGGAACAGCAAATGGACTGGACATATGGAGCAGATAAAAACAGCGTCATCATCCCCACAGATTTTAGGTTAGTTTGATTATTAACTTGATGGATGTATATTGCTTTTTGTGTTTGAACAAACTCTATAGGCCTAGTATATTTGCTTATGCGTTGAGAAATTCCTTTTGCGCGTCATGATGTAAGCTTTTCATTTAAACGCATTTTAAGCTTTGTGGTTTAAAAACTAATTTAACTGTTAAGGGACATTAAGCAGTGGGGCAGAATTCATTTTGGCAAGTGCGTGCGTTAAGATGGTTTCTGACACTTGCTCATACAGCGCCTGACTAAACTAAGAGTTATTTTTCGCGCCTTGTGTTTAAACGTTCGAATACACATAGTTAGTTATGTGTCAAAATGCCCGTCTCCTCGTCAGCACAGTCGTTTGTGTCTTAAATGAACGTTAATAGTTAAAGATAAAGCATGTGCACTAGTTGGCTATACGAGATCCTGGCATTATATGATACGGTTTTAAAGGGATATAGTTCACCCAAAAATTAAAATACTGTCATCATTTACTCAGTTTCAAGTTGTTCTGAACCTGTAGGAATTTCTTTGTTCTCCTCAACATAAAAGAAGATATTTTGAAGAATATTCGTAACCACCAGAAAGTTTCTGGTCCTTGTTGACTCCAGTAGTGTGTGTTTTTTTTCCATATTGAAGTCATGGAGGCACAGAAACTGTTTGGTTACCAGTATTGTTCCAAATATATACTTTTGCATTCAACAGTAGAAGGAAACTCATTCAGGTTTAGAACAACAACATAACTTTAATTTTTGGTGAACTATTCCTCCAAAGCAGCCTAATATAGCTGTTGTTGCCATTTGTGTCAATAATGTAAATCAAACATCAGAAAGAAAATCACTTACTGTCCTTGACTGAATCACTTTTGTAAAATAAATAAAGAATGAATGTATAGTGAATTTATACAGTGAAGACTATTCAGTCTATTTGTAGTCTAGTCTATTTAATATTTCTTATTCAGTGCTTTAAGTGTTTGTAGGTCGATTTCTTTGTTCTATTGTAATTCATGACTGTTTACTTGTCTTCAGTAAGTTTGTTTTTACATAGGCTAGTATTTAAAAAAAAATTTATATTGGAATTGGTAACAAGAATTATGATAAAATTTTGATTGGATAAAAATCCTATTTTAAACTATATATCATTATTGTGATGGAGGGCCCTGCAGTAAGTCATAGCCCCGGGCCCAGTGGAGTCTTACTGTGGCCCTGCTCCTGACCGGCTAAAAAACATCTGTTTTGGTCCTGATTATCATGTTTATCACGCTGAAAACATGCGTTTTGAACCATATTAGTTTAAACTTCTGATATAAGGTTTTCTGAGCGCACACATCTGAAGCACACGCACAGAAAGCGGCTGTCAGCATGTGAGTACTAAACTAATTTCTCATTCACACACAAGTTTACGTTTAAAAACACACATGAGTTACAAAACAGTGGGTTATGTCTGTGAAGGTAAACAGCTGGGAAATAACTTTGCTTGTTTATTTTAGATCTGTGTTGCAGCGCATTATACATTATAAATCAGTCAACTCCACTGCCTGTTGTGTCCTTTTCTGGAGGCTGGAGACTTCGGAAAGACCCAACAGTTAGTATGTTTTGCTCAAACTTTCACTATGGCATTAGAGCTGGTATACCGTTGTAGCTTGCGAAATCAAAATGATGGCGTCGTGGCGGAAACTTACAGATTAAGGGGCGGTAATATTATAATGATATCCCTTTGCCACGTCACCAAGGGAGCGAAATCAGATGCACTCGTTTTCTCAGAGGTTTGCAGAAAAAGGCTTCACAAAACAAAGTTTCAAACATCTTTTTCACGTTTCCTTGGTTGGTAGATGCACTGGGGACCTGATTATAGCACTTAAAACCTGGAAAAGTCAGATTGTCATGATATGTCACCTTTAAATTTACCTTCATAAAACCTGCAAAAACCCTGTATCTGCGAAAAAAATGAAGAAAAATTACCTTTTTATATTTTCCGAGAGCACATGCAAAAATACAGAATATATTTAATATTATATATATATATAATCGATATATATCTTATCTAATATATATACACAGCCTAGTCCACATTTGAAGTGTATCAAAATATTTCATAAATATGTCCTAAAACCAAACAATACCCTTCTTGTCTTAGTGACAACTTTGATGAACTCTTTATCCAATTCAAATGTTGCTACTTGTATATATATATAGTATATATATATATATATATATATATATATATAGAATATATATATATATATATATATATATATCATGAAAATCGAAAAATATTGAGATACTGTTTTTAAAGCTGTCTTGTTTAACCCTATCTTCACATGAGGAGCAGTGTTATGATGCTACCACCCGTGTAGTCACATCAGTCATAAGGTTCACACAAGATATGTTCTTACATACGTTTCTTACATTTGCATTTCAATGCATTTAGCTTTTTTCAGCGTTTTGTAGGAAACTGTCAAGTCGCTTTTTTAGAAGTTAAACTTAAAAAAAAAAACCAAAAAAGCATCTCCCCAATACACCTGCGCTCTTTTCCATTCCGCTGTGCTGCCTTTAGCTGTTTTAAAACGCAAGAACGCATCCTGTGTGAACGGCCCCTTGGAAAGTAGTAGACTGCGAGACGCTCACTGGGCTTGGATATGTGTGTGTTGTGTGTGTGTGTGTGTGTGTGTGTGTGTGTGTGTGTGTGGTGTTAGGGGTTGGCAGCGTGAATGAACAGGTTGTGTTTTGCGTACTTTTGATCCACAGAAACACCCACACACAGACGTCCATTAAACGGAAAGCCAAAAATGAAATCAAAAGACTCTGAAAATGTTTCCCTGCTGATGTAGAAATTACAGCCTCGGGTCTGTTTACCTGCTCCAGATTCACAGATTAAACCTCAACATCTTAATAACGTTACTTCATGAAGATCAGAAGGCGGAGTTTCCCTGTTGCATCACATCAGAAGCGACAAGGTGTGTTTATGCACTTTTTAATGCACAGAGGCAGTATAAATCACAGGAAGCATTGTATTATGTTTGAAAGTTTATTATTACTGATGTGCAGGCACTGAATGAACTGTACCAGCACATCAGATGCTTTTCTCATCTTGGCTGGTGATTTCAACCACGCAGACTTAAAGAGTTCCCAAAAATACACCAACACATAGACTTTCCAACACGGGGAAACAACACTCTAGACTTTGTTTACACCACACAGAGAGGAGCTTACAAGGCCCTCCCCCTCCCCCACCTCGGTGCCTCAGACCACATCACTGTCATGCTAATGCCTGCATACAGACCGCTCTTTAAAGTCACCAAACCAGTTCACAAACAGATAGAAGTGTGGCCGGAAGGGTCGTCAGAGGTTCTTCAAGACTGTTTTAACACCACTGACTGTAATATGTTTAAGCAGGCTGCCACATATAATAACACCACAGACCTCCAGGAGTATTCAGAGACTGTCACTGCCTACATCCCCAAGTGCATTGATGATGTAACAGTCACAAAGACCATCACTGTCCGGGCCAACCAGAAGCCGTGGCTAACAGGGGAGGTCTACGGACTCCTGATGACGCGGAACACTGCCTTCAGAGCTGGAGATGAGGTGGGCTTGAAGACAGCTAGGGCCAACCTTTCCCACGGCATCAGAGAGCTAAGAGACAGTACTCCAGAGGATACCCATTGGTTCAGCGACAGCATAGACACTCGGAGCCTGTGGCAGGGGATACAGACCATTACGGACTACAAGACCCCACCACGCACCTGTGACAGCACCATCTCTCTGCTGAACGAGCTGAACGTCTTCTTCGCTCGCTTTGAGGCACAAAACAGCACCACTGCACAGAAGACTCCACCTCCTCCCGGTGACCAGGTGATGACGCTGTCCCCGGACAGCGTGAGGAGATCCCTCAGCAGGATCAACGCACGCAAAGCTCCGGGTCCTGACAACATTCCTGGTCGTGTACTGAGAGACTGTGCAGTGGAACTCACTGATGTCTTCACAGACATTTTCAACATCTCGCTAAGCCATGCTGTTGTCCCCACATGCTTCAAAGCTACCACCATCATTCCAGTTCCGAAGAAGTCGTCTCCATCCTGCTTCACTGACTACCGTCCAATTGCACTTACCCCCATCCTCATGAAGTGCTTTGAACGGCTAGTCATGCACCACATCAAGTCTGCCCTCCCCCCCTCCTTGGACCCCTTCCAGTTTGCATATCGGTCCAAACGCTCGACCGATGACGCCATCGCCACTACCCTCCACTCAGCACTCACACATCTGGACAAAAAAGACTCATAAATCAGAATGCTGTTCATAGACTTCAGTTCATCATCCCTCAACAGCTCATTCACAAACTGGTCCAGCTGGGGCTCAACACTTCGCTGTGCAACTGGCTGTTGGACTTCCTGACTGGAAGACCTCAGGCAGTTCGGGTCGGCAGCAACACATCCAGCACCATCACACTGAACACTGGGGCCCCCCAAGGATGTGTGCTGAGCCCCCTCCTCTTCACTCTGCTGACCCACGACTGCACTCCGTCACACAACTCCAACCTCCTTATGTTAAGTTTTCGGATGACACGACTGTAGTGGGTCTCATTAGCAACAGAGATGAGACAAACTACAGGAGCGAGGTGAGCCGCCTGGCCGGGTGGTGCAGTGACAACAATCTCTCTCTGAATGTGGAGAAGACGAAGGAGATTGTTGTTGACTTCAGGAGAGTGCGCACTCAGCATGCTCCTCTGACCGTCAATGGTGTGACTGTGGAGAGGGTGAGCAGCACCAAGTTCGTGGTTGTGCACATCACAGAGGATCTCTCCTGTACTGACAACACCGCAGCACTAGCCAAGAAAGCACAGCAGCGTCTCTACTTCCTCCGCAAACTGGGAAGAGCCAGAGCCCCGGCCCCCATCATGTGCACCTTCTACAGAGGCACCATCGAGAGCATCCTGACCAGCTGCATCACTGTGTGGTATGGCGCCTGCAACGCGTCCTGCCGCAAGACACTTCAACGCATAGTGAGAGCAGCTGAGAAGATCGTTGGTGCCACTCTCCCCTCCCTCCAAGACATTTACAACACCCGTCTCACCCGCAAAGCCCTCTGCATTGCAGGTGATCCCACCCACCCGACACACAGCTTCTTCAGTCTGCTGCCATCAGGGAGGAGACTGCGGAGTCTCCAGGCCAGGACCAGCAGACTGAAGGACAGCTTCATCCATCAGGCTGTCAGGAAGCTGAACTCCCTCCCGACCTTGCCCCCCCTCCCCTCTCTTGCCCCACGCACCACTGAACTCTGACCCTCTAATGGACTCTCCCACTCCCCCCTCCCAAATACACACACACACACTGTCACTTTAATCAGTCTGAAATAAGCTCTTTTGCACTACAAATAATTTTTTTGCACTACAATCATTATATCTGCACTTTTGTTTACTTTACTGGTTTGCACTCTATATTCCATATGCCTTGTGCTTTATATATATATTTTTACATTTTACCTTATTTGTATATTTGTATAGTTGTATTTTGTATTTTGTATTTAATCTGTATTTATGTTATCTGTATGCACCCAAGGGTCTGAGAGTAACGCAATTTCAATTCTCTGTGTGTATGTACTGTACATGTGGAAGAATTGACAATAAAGCAGACTTGAACTTGAACTTGAACTATTGATTTTGTGTACACTGACAGAAAACAAACTGCTGATTGTACATGACCAAGTCCAAAGAATACTACGACATCAAAATTACTATTTACCTTTTACACCACGTTCCCAGCCCTTTAGTTCCTATACATTGGCAATAAAGATTTTTAAATGTGGAATTTTATGCTTTTATTTGTTAGAGGTTTGCAGGGCTTGTTTACAGCTCAGCCTTTTCTTTAAATTGTCTTTGTTTTTAATTTAGCCTAAAATAACCCATAAAGTCAGTTTTTGCACTAATGCCCTTATGTGACAAAGTAGATTTTAGTTTCATATTAGTAAAATAGTTTCATACATTCAAGGATGGCAAAATTTGTTTAAAGGGGGGGGTCATTTAATGGACAAAAAAATGTTGCAAAAAGACCATTATTTTGTGTAATGAAATCTGTTTATGCGGTTCAAAAAACACATTATTTTCCACAAACTGTACATGATTGTTTCTCCTCTATGCCCAGCCTTTCTGAAAAGTGTGGTGTGCTTTGATTGGCCAGCTATCCAGTGCGTTTGATTGGCCGAATACCTCAAGCGTTTGACGGAATTTTAATGCACCTTACCATACTGTGATACCCTGTCCGGCCGGAGCGACGATTCAAAAACATGAAAACCGCATTATAAACGAGGCATTTGTTGCATTCCAGTGGGGACATAATTACGGATTAATGACTTATACTGTCTTTTTACGCGTTGCGTTGTATCGTGCCGCGTAAGCATAAAACCATGTCTGCATTTGTGATTGGAGAAATGACAAACAACAAGCGCTTCTCTACACTGCTCAAAACTCGTGTTTCAGTGGCAAATTCTTTAAATATGAATAACGTACTTACAATCTGAGTCAGAACAGCCGGCATTGTAGTTTACTCTACCAGGATCAGTAAACATTCCTCCATTAAATGTGCTGCACACATCGGAATATTTGGGTTGAACTGTTCTGAACAGTGTTGTAAATACAACAACTTAACCACTGATTTTCAGGTCGTAGTCCGCTTTTGGAAGAACAACAAAGTAGTTTTCGCTTTCACAGCGAAACACCCTGCAACAAAATACTTCAGCGAGAATCAAGTTTACTCCTTCTTTCTTTGCGTGAAACATTTGGGTGGTCAGGGGGGGGGGGGCTGCGTTAATGCAAATCTTCCCACATAGTGATGGAGACATGTGGGGGCGTGTTAAAACAAGCCGTTTTAGGTAGGCGTGGTTAACTCTTAAATTTTTAAAGAGTATCTCTTTGGATTTGAGACTTTTGTCTTTGCAACCTTTTAACCGATCTTCTTTATGCACCAAGAGCTTGTACACTCCAAGAACGGAAAACTTGAAATCGCATCATATGACCCCTTTAAAGTATAGCATTCCATCACTGTCTCAGCAATGGATGCTCTGCAGTGAACTTCTCCAGATGTTAACTGATGGACTGGAGTGCTGTGGATTATTGTGGATTATTGTGATGTTATTATCAGCTGTTTGGACTCTCATTCTGACGGCACCCTTTCACTGCAGAGGATCCATTGCTGAGAAAGTGATGGAATGCTACCTTTCTCCAAATCTGATGAAGAAACTAACTCATCTACAGCTTAGATGGCTTGAAGACGTAACTCGGGGGGGGAAGAAGAATTGTTAAATAAATTATTTTTGTTTCTTTGCGTTTCTGGACCTGGGAACATTACAGTTGCGTTGCTGTCTATGCAGGGTCTCAAAAAAAGAGCTCTCAAAAACCATCAAAAATATTTTAATTTGTGTTCCGAAGATGAACGAAGGTCTTACAGGTTTGGAACGACATGAGGGTGAGTAATTAATGACAGAATTTTCCTTTTTGGGTGAACTAACCCTTCAATTCTGCTATCTTGATCTTACATTGAGTGTTTTAAGATCAGATATTACTTTAGTTATAAATACAGTTTTATTCACATGCTCGAACAGTGATAAAACTGCTCATCCTCCTGTGCATCAGATGTCATTACGATGGAACAATCCTGTATATATACAGATGAATATGCCACACACAGCAGCGGTGGGCTGATGAAACAGTCTTGCGGGTGTCTCAAAGTTCACAGCAGTGCTGGAGTGATTCTCAGCAGCCGCTACATGAGGTTGAACGCCGACGACGTGACGTTTTTATGAATGCATCTACAGCAGCTGCGCACACGCGCAATAAGTGGGGAAATCAGGGCGTTAAACATTTTGAAGTGGGCTCCTGACTGTTTGACTTTGGTTGGCAGATTTTAAATTGCATCTGGACCGGTGAGAGTTTGGTCGTGTTGCCATCAGTGGATTTGCTCAAAATCATAGATTACATTGTCAGGCACCTCGCCGGGCGCTCTTCAGCCCGCTGTGTGTGAAGAATATTATTGCTACAAAGTATGTTAAGCAGATGCATCGTGATTCAGGCATGCAAGCCTGTTGTAAAAATAAATGCAATGCTGTTATTACCTGTCGAGCAGATGATGCAGTGACCTTTACAGTCTGACCCGCATCCCATCATGAGTTTTCACAAACTAGAAAATAAATCTTTACATTTCCTGAAGAAAATGTGAATGACACTTACCTGTGCATAACTCAGTGTTGTGATGATCAATGATTGATATCAGTTATTATAGTTAATTAAAACTAACATTTCTTGCAATAAACTTCCTTAGTTAACTACATTACTTAACACGAACTAACAATGAAAAAAGCATTCATTAATCATAGTTCATGTTAATTGCAACGTATACATTTTTTACAATCAAAACTTGTATCTGCTAATATTAGTTAATGAACCTGAGAATGAACAGGTGTATTTTATTTAACATTAAGAAAGATTCATAAATACTGTAACAAATGTATTGCTCATTGTTAGTTAATGCAGTTTAATGCATTAACTAAGAAAGGTTATTGTTATGGACATTAACTGAAATAAAATCATATATATAATTTTTGATATTTTTTTACTATTGGGTGCAGGACACTATAGTTCATAAATGTAAGTGAGGATAGCAAAATAAAGTGTACTATGACATATTATACCCAAAAATTCTTCATACAGTGGACTACCAGTAATATTTGGGAGCAAAAAATTATTCCCTTTGACCTGAGCATGTTTTGCTGAAGTGTTTTTTCTTTAATTGCTAATGCAACCTTTTTACACCACAGACTGAACAAAATTAAGCATGGCTTGGTAATTGGTTGAGCTAAATTTGTAAATGTCTTGCCAAATGCATAAATGCAATGCTGCGTTGTTGTCATATCACTCACTATACTGCATGTTTAGTTCAGAGAGTGGCATCCAGTTATCATCTCAGGAATTTTATAATCTCATTTTGTTTTGTTTTTGTCTCGCTTTTTTTTGTGTGTGTGTGTGTAAAATGTATTTTTTGGCCGTTTTAGCAAATTCAGTCAACTCAAAATATGTCAAGTCCTGTGTATTCAGTATAGTAAATATAAATACATGCAGAGAACAGTTGCATATTGTACACAGTATGTATACTTCATAATGCAGTATGCATACTGTTCACTTCACATTTTGGTACATGCATTCATGCACATTTCTGCATACTGAAAAATGACATACTGTACACAGTATATATTCTTTATACTGTAATGTACATATTTCAATACGTTTTTGACAAGTGCATGCATGCACATTATGCATCCTGAAAAATTGCATACTGTGTGCCCAGTGTATATACTTTTATGCCGCAAATATACATGCCGAAATACATATTGTTCACTGCACATTTTGGCACATGCACATTTCTGCATACTGAAAAATTACTTGTTGTGCACAGTATATTTACTTTATACTGCAGTATACATATTGTTTGCTGCATATTTTGGCAAATACATGCACATTAGTTTATATATATACTGAAAATGTGTATGCTGTGCACAGTATATATACTTCATAATGCAGTATGCATGTTGTTCGCCGAATATTTTGGCAAATATGTACATTAGTTTATCCATACTGAAAAAAATGTGTACACAGTGTGTATATATACTTTATATTGCAGTGTACACATTGGTCACTACACATTTTGGAAAATACAAGCATATTTAGTCTGTGCAAACTGAAAAATTGCATACTGTGCACAGTATATGTTTTATGCTGCAATATACATATTGTGATACATGTTTTTGACAAGTGCATACATGCACATTAGTGTATACTGAAAAATTGCATACTGTGTGCTCAGTGTATATACTTTATGCCGCAGTATGCATATTGTTCACTGCACATTTTGGTAAATGCATACATGCACATTTCTGCATGCTGAAAAATTGCATACTGTGTACAGTATAGATACTTTATACTGCAGTATACATATTGTTTGCTGCATATTTAGGGAAATACATGTACATTAGTTTATGTATACTGAAAATGTGTACAATGTGCACAGTATATATACTTCATACTGTAGTATGCATATTGTTTGCAGCATGTTTTGGCAAATACGTGTATGTTAGTTTATGCATACTGGGGAAAAAATCCATACTATATACACAGTATACATACTTCACACAACAGTATGCATATTGATCACTACACATTTTGGCAAATACAAGTATATTAGTCTATGCAAACTGAGAAATTGCATATTGTGCACAGTATACATTATATACTGGAATATACAAATATATATTCGCTACAAATATATATTCTCTACAAATATATACAAATATACGCTATATATTTTTGATAAGTGCATGCATGCACATTAGTCTTTGCATACTGAAAAATTCCTAACTGTGCACAGTATATACACTTTATCTTGCAGTGTACATATTGTTCACTGCATATTTTGGCAAATGCATGCATAAAGTATGCATACTGAAAAATCGCATACTGTGGAACAGTGTATATATATACTACATATACTGCATATTGTTTGATACACATTTTTGACACATTTTTGCACATCAGTCTGTCCATACTGCAAAGGTATACTATGCACAGTAAATTTACTCGATACTGCAGTGTACATATTGTTCACTGCACAATGTGGCAAATGCATACATGCACATTTCTGCATACTAACAATTTGCATACTGTGCACAGCATACATACTGCATACTACTTATTTTCAAATAGTATGTGGTGTGTCATTCCAAACCGTAAGAGATACCCAGTTCCCCTCAGAAAAGATGAAATATCAGATTAGACATTGTATGTCTGACAGTAAAGGGCTAAATTCTTAACACTGCTCTGATAATGACATGATGAATATTTATTTTTACTAATAACTTCTTAATTGCTTTGACTTTGAAATGACTTAATCATCATTTTACAGCACGAAGCGTCTCTAATCCCTTTATGCGGAGCTCAAGCATTTGTCACATATCAGTTCTGAAGTCGGCCCCAATCCCAGTTCAGCTGACATGTCTTTGTCCCTTCAAAGTGCCCTTTGATGTGTGTGTGTGTGTGTGTGTGTGTGTGTGTGTGTGTGTGTGTGTTAGAGAGGAGGCTTTCAGGCAAGCTGAGCTACTCTCCATGACCTTGTCGGCCGGCTAAATCTCTCCGGAGTCGCTAGCGTGCATATTAAGTTCATCAGCGTATCAGAGTGGCTTTGCATCAGATGCAGGCAGAGCGTGAGAGCTCAGGACTCTTATCAACCAGTCAATTATGAGCATTAACCGTCCTGACAGCGTTCTGATTCATGGACGCGCATCACACGGGGAGCACGGCAGGCCACAGATGAAGAGATGGTAATTAATACGTGCCGGCCCCTCGAGACCGCCCTACATTCTCTCAGCAAATTGCTCCGTCGATATATGCGCTTTTCACTGCTTGTACCTCGACCTGGCTTCTGTTTCAGGGCATCTGTGGCGGTCTGGTTACAGGCAGCACGAGTCTGAGGGCCATCGATGTGGTGAACGCTGATGGATGTTTTGTGTTTGGTCTTGTTTAATAATTTGAGATGTTATCGCACTGTGAACTTTTCACTGTCTGTATAAAATATGGGCCACATTGTGTCTTTTCAGGAGTTGCCTTTGCTGCATACAGTCTCAGAAAAAAAAGGTACAAAGCTGTCACTGGGGTGGCACCCTTTCAAAAGGTACAGCTTTTGTACCTTATTCATCGCTAAAGGGTGCATATTAATACCTTAAAGACACATATTAGTAGCTAAAGTGTCCATATTGGTGCCTGAAGTGTCCATATTAGTATCTTTTGAAAAGGTACCATCTCAATGACTGATTTTTGTACCTTTTTTTCTGAAAGTATGCTACATTTCCACCCCAAATCCAGAAGAAAAAAATATTTTGCATATAATTTTTTTTTTTTTTTGCATTTTTAACACTACCAGTGACAATCCGAGGTTGACTTGGTGCAATGATGGTTGCTTATAGTGTAGAAAAGCCAAAAAACAAAAATCTGATATCAGATTTTATTTGTTGTTAAAATGCAGTTTTATTCAGATGCTCAAGCAATGATAAAACTGTTTCAGCCGTCTGTTTATCCTCTATGTTGCATCTCCACGTTTCACCCTAAAACCAAAATAAATAAATATTTTGCATTAGAATTTAAAAAAAAAATAGAAAAAAATGATATGCAAAATATATATTTTTCCACATTTCTCCCGAAAACTCTCATTAATGTAATGTAATTGATGTTTTTTTAATTATTTATTTCTTTAGATTTTAGTTTTTGACAGGTTGAGCCATGAAGGCAGGATGTGTCTCTTCTTCAGGTAAATAATTCAGCCAGATTCTCAAAGAATCATGTTTAATTCAGCAAGTAGCATATTTAAGGAATATATCATTTAGCATTTTTCATTGAATTGTCTAAAAAAAATTCTTTTTTGGCAGTCTGATCAAATTCAGTCACACTCAAAACAGCGGTTCTTTGAATTGTGGCGACAGTTTTCCATTCAGTGAAACACATACATACACTGTAAATAAAACAAAGATTATTGGAGCATGTTTTACAAGAAAATACCATTTCAGTTGTTCAAAATTTCACGTGTAATTCAATGTGTTACTTGTCATTTTTTTGTAATGGTTTATGAAATTTTCTGCAATTTCTGAGTGAAAATTTTCTAAACCAAATTTTGAAAGAAAAAATTGCATACTTTGGACAGTATTACTATATACTGCAGTGAACACATTGTTCGCTGCACATTTTGGCAAATGTGGTAGGATAGTCTATATGTTTTTCTGAAGTACTTTTCAGTTTTGTGCACAACATGCTGCAGACTGTAAATATGGTACATTTCAACCCAAAATCAATTATATTACATTAATGAGAATTTTGGGGAGAAACGTGGAAAAAACAATAAATAAATAAAATTAAATTCTATGTATAACTTACACACACCTCAAATACATACAATGCATACATACTATACACACACAAACACACCACCACACACACACACACAGACCCACACACACCCACACACACACATATATTTACATTTACATTTACAGTTAGTCATTTAGCAGATGCTTTTATCCAAAGCGACTTACAAATGAGGAATACAAAAAGCAGTCAAAAACTGAACAAAAGAGCAACAATATATAAGTGCAAATGACAAGTATCGGTTAGCCTAATGCAGTACACATAGCAAGGTGTATATATATATATATATCTATAGATATATATATATATATTATACACAACACAAACAACACAACACACACATATACAAACACACAAACAAAGAAAAACAAGTAGATAGAATAAAAAAAGCGAAAAGCTAGGTTTGTTTTGTGTTGTTGTTTTTAAAATAAAGGAATAAAAATTTTAAAAGATAAAATATAGTTAGAATAGAGTTAGAATAGAGTTAGAATAGAGTGTGCTAGAGTTAGAGGGTCTAATAAAGGTGGAACAGATGTGTTTTTTAGTCGTTTCTTGAAGATGGCTAAAGACAGCTGCTCGGATTGAGTTGGGCAGGTCATTCCACCAGGAGGGAACAGTTAATGAAAAAGTCTGTGAAAGTGATTTTGTGCCTCTTTGAGATGGCACAATAATACGCCGTTCACTTGCAGAACGCAAACTTCTAGAGGCACATAACTCTGAAGTAATGAAATTAGGTAAATGGGTGCAGAGCCAGTGGGGGTTTTGTAGGAAAACATCAATGCCTTGATTTAATGTGAGCAGCTATTGGTAGCCAGTGCAAATGGATGAACAGAGGTGTGACATGTTCTTTTTGGCTCATTAAAGATTAGTCTTGCAGCGGCATTTTGGATTAATTATAGAAGTTTGATAGAAGTGGCTGGAAGACCTGCCAAGAGAGCATTGCAATAGTCCAGCCTCGACAGAACAAGAGCTTGAACAAGGAGTTGTGTTGCATGTTCTGAAAGAAAGGGCCTGATCTTCCTAATGTTGTATAAAGCAAATCTGCAGGAACGGGCAGTTTTCGCAATGTGGTCTGAGAAAGTAAACTGATCATCAATCATAACTCCAAGATTTCTGACTGATTTTGAAGGAGTTCTGGTTGATGAGCCTAACTGGATGTTGAAATCTTGATAAAGTGATGGGTTTGTTGAAAAAACAAGCAGTTCTGTCTTAGCTAGGTTGAGCTGAAGGTGATGGTCCGTCATCCAAAAAGAAATGTCTTTTAGACATGCTGAGATGCGAGCAGCTATCGTCGGATCATCAGGATGGAATGAGAGGTAGAGTTGAGTTGAGTGTCATCAGCATAGCAGTGATATGAAAAGCCATGTTTCTGAATGACAGAATCTAGTGTTGCCATGTAGACAGAGAAGAGAAGTGTTCTAAGAATTGAGCCCTGAGGCACCCCAGTAGTTAAATTTTGCTACTTGGACACCTCACCTCTCCAAGATTCTTTGAAGGACCTATCTGAGAGGTAAGACTTATACCACTGGAGTGCGGTTCCTGAGATGACCTTTGTCAATAGGGTTGATTGGAGGATCTGGTGGTTCACCGTATCAAAAACAGCAGACAGATCCAGCAAAATAAGTACAGAAGATTTAGAATCCGCTCTTGCCAGTCTTAGGGCGTCAACAACTGAAAGCAAGGCAGTCTCAGTAGAACGTCCACTTCTGAAGCCAGATTGGTTGCAGTCCAGGAGGTTGTTCTGTGTGAGAAAGGCAGAGACTTGGTTTAACACAACTCGTTCAAGTGTTTTTGCAATGAAAGGTAAAAGGGGAAAACCGGTTCTAATATATAATACAGTATATATATATAAAATATACTATATATATATATTGGTGTCCGGCATCAAATTAAGTTTATAAAAGTAATTTTATATACATAAAAAGACATGTTAAATGCAAATAAAGAGTCTGCTTTCATATTTCAAAAAACTTTGGTGAAAATAAAATGTCAAAATATGGGAGAAATAATGTTCCAAAGTGTCAAATTGTCATTCAGTGTAATGGTCCTGTAAGCTAAAATTAGCTCAATAGGGAAAAGTTAGATAAATAATTACAATTAATTCTGATTAATTACAGTTACTTATATGAGTTGCCAGCAGTAACTGTAGCAGAATTAAATAGCCATCAACCAATCTGTTTGTCCAGCGAACATTCAGTATAATTTCATATCAACTCTAAGAAAGGATATTTTCGTGGCCAAAGAAAACAACCTTCTTACAGTAGCCTAATAATGCATTAGAGCATGTAGCAAGGATCAAAATCGTGATAGGGACATTATTCACAAGCAGGTGCAAGAAACTATCATAAATGTGTGCTGAAAGCTTTTTAAAGGGGTCGTATGATGAGATTTCAAGTTTTCCTTTCTCTTTAAAGTGTTACAAACTCTTGGTGCATAAAGAAGATCCCTGAAGTTGCAAAGACTAACAGTCTCAAAACCAAAGAGATATTCTTTATTCAAAGTTGTTTAAGGCTCTGCCACGTCACCCCTAAACGGCTCGTGCTAACTAGCTCCCCATTCATATATACCTCACTATGTGGAATAATATTATGCATAATGCCGCCAAAATGTTCATGCAAAGAAAGAAGGTGTGGTTTTAGTAACCGCAGTTAGTGTTGAAGCAGTCATTTCAGGGAGACGCTGTGTGTTTCTAGGTTAAAGCAAAAGCACTTTATTTGGCCTTACGAAAGTAGATTTAGGAATCTTTAAAATTACTTACAAAAGAACATCAATGCATTTTATGGACGACTGTTTCTTGAACCTAGGAGAGGAGGTCATTCTGATTTTTGCTATGACAATCTGGTGCTTCTGTATCAGCTATGTTTTGTTATTAGTTTAAGTATTTGATATTGACTGTTCAATGCGGAGGTTTTTTCGCATGTGGTGTGTGTGTGTGGTTGTGTGTTTTTTGTGGAGAGAGAGAGAGAGGACGAGTTGTGAGAGAGAGAGAGAGAGAGCAGACACATCACATACAGTTAGAGTCAGATTGTCTTAACCGCGGCTTGGTGTAATGCATCATTTACTGGGTCTGTTCCCTTTCGGGAATTGGCTTGAACTGGTGGTATAAGAAAAAACTAAGGACATTATTGTAGGTCTTACATTTATTTTGATAAAGATGAAAGCTGCGATTTTATGTAAGGGGCGCTTGCATTACAACGAGGATTGCAGGGTCTCGGCCAATCACAATGCACTGGGTCAGCTGGCCAATCAGAGCATACTGCGCTTGTCAGGCAGGAGGGAATTTGTAGAAAACGAAGCGTTTGAGAGAATGCGGGGCATAGAGGACCTACAATAATGTAAAGTATTTGAAAAATAATGTGTTTTTTGAAAATAAAGCATGTCAACATATTCTGTTTTACACCAAATACACAAAATAATGATGTTTAAAAAAGCGTCATATGACCCCTTTAACTAAACATTAATACACATACCTAATCTAAACAAACAAACATACAATAACTCATACATGGGGAAAGGGCTAATGAGACTTGATGGATGAAACCATCACGAAAACCAGACAATGAAGTTATGAAAAGAGTCAGTTAACCACCTGAGTGAAACCATCAGTGCCATTTATAACGGGGTCTACAGCTGGTACTAAACCTCTGTTAAATGTTAAATGTACGATACTGATGGCATGGACGTTGGACGAAGTGTCTCCGGATGCAGGTTTCGGATGAAAAAGTTTGAGGGTTTTCAAGGTTGTTGGATCTTGAGATCACGTTTCTTCCGGGCTTGAAGTAGTGTTGAAGGAATTCCAAGGGTTCGTGGACTCGTGGTGACTGGGAGTTTGCTTCCCAGGGAAAGGGAAAAGAGCTAAGAGAGAAGACATCAGCTGAGATCCTGGATCTTTGGTGAATGAATTCAGGTCGAGGCTGGAACGAACTAGGGTGGCTTTAGAAGACTAATGCTCAGCATCCCCATATTTTCAGAATCGAAACAGAACGCAGGACTGAAGGGCTATAGATTGATAGATAGATAGACAGATTGATAGATTGAGTGACTGACAGAGTGACAGAGTGGTTGCTAGGCTAACTTGGGTGGTTGCTAGGGTGTTGCCCTGTGGTTGCTAGGGTGAAAGTTAAACAGGACACATTCTAATGTATGGGAAAAAAACTAAAATTACACTTTTATTTTTTTGATGTTTGAAATACCCTTTTCGTCTTTGACCCATATATATATAGATATTATACATTATATATGTATATTGTGTTTATTATTACAATATAACTTGAATATATATTATATTGCTGGGGTATATATATATATAGTTTATATAGATTTATATATAACCAACAGTCTTTCTGGTCCGTGGAATCTGTGAATGGATGATAAGAGTGCGTTGATTACTAGATGTTGAGAAACAGAGCTCCTCAAACGGCGATCACGTTGAATAATGTATCACTCCGCTGTGTATTTCACCACCAAAAGGAGGTCATGGAGGATGCCCAAATCCAGTAAGTAAAAAAGATAAATACTGTTGTTTTTGGTCAGGAATGTAGGTATATATTATATATTTATATATTATATATTATAAACAAATTTTGCCATGAAGGCAGCGAAATGTTCTTTCTTCGGTAAAGGATTCAGCTGTTAACACATTCGAGCATCTGTAAGACACTCCATCCCTATAAAACACATCAGATCCTCCACGTCTGAGATGTTATTGCCTGTCGTCACCCGTTGCTTTTCTTTCTGTGTCTTTCTGTCATCTCTCCGTCTCTGGCTCCCGTCGGGGCACTATTACGTCCTCTGGGTCTGTAATCGATAGCTCATTTCACACCACACAGTCAGTCTCTCCGTATTGATAAACTCACCAATTGAATCCATCTGCAGCAGCTGTCAGTCAGACGAGAGTCTGTAAGAGGACAGATGCATTTGAGAAGCATGCTTGAGTGTTTCTGAATGTGGTTTTTTTCTGAAAGTGTCTTTGAGTTTGTGTTTTCATGGCTTTGAGCTGCAAGCGTCACGTTTAGATCATGTCAGCGAGGACAAACCAAACAAAGATGTGTAGAGTGAAAAACTGTTCCAGGAGTGGATTACATTATTCTTAATATTTCAAATGCAGTAAATACACTGCTGTTGAAAGGTTTGTAAAGAAATAAATATGTTTATTCATGAAGGATGCATTAAATTCATCAAAAATAGCAGTAGAGACATTTATTATGTCACAAAAGATTTCTATTTCAAATAAATGCTGTTCTTTTGAACTTTCTGTTCATCAAAGAGACCTGAAAAATAAAATGTATCACAGTTTCCTCAATAATATTATATTATTATATCAACATTGATAATAATCAGAAATGTTTCTGATTATCATTAGAAAGGGACTTTGAAGTTTTTTTTTTTTTTTTTGTTTTTCCAGTGGACACTGGAAATACTGGAGTAATGATGCTGAAAATACAGCTGCGCATCACAGAAATACATTACAGCTTAACAGATATTCGCATAGAGAACAACTGTTTTAAATGGTAAGATTTCTTATTTTTACTGTATTTTGATCAAATAAATGCAGCCTTGGTAAGCAGAAGAGACTTCTTTTTTAAAAACATTTAAAAATAGTGTATGTTTTGTAAGTGTGCATGACGTATGTCAGTAATTAAGTAATTAATCACTTTCAGAAACCATGGTTTTGTTCACAGCCTCAGGAATTATTTGTTTCTATGGTAACACTCATAATGGCAAAACAAATCTATAAGCATCTTTGTCACTCTAGTTCTTTTACAAAAAGAAAGAAATGCAAGATGACAGAAATACAGTAAGTGAGGTTTTAAGACATTTTTGAGATCTCCATTTGCTCTCCATTAGATCTTTAGAAGAGAAAATGTTGATTTTAAAGAGATATCAATATTATATCATACTGTGTGTGGTGTGTGTGTGTGTGTGAGTGTGAGTGGTGTGTGAGTGAGTGAGTGAGTGTGTTTATCAGAGGTGAGATGCTGAAAGAAAGATGTGCAGGGCGTTGAGTTTGCTTTAATCTCTCTCTGGCTCCTGAAGGCTTCACGAGACGATTATCTGGCTGAAACCCCAGACACATTCAGACTGGCAAGTCACCTGAAATCGTTTAGCGCTCAGGCTGACAGGAGGAGGAAGACGATCAATAAATATCATTGGGAAATAATAAATTAAATCCAACAGCCGGTGTGATTGAAGAGAGGTGCTAAACGTGACCTAAGCGACAGATTGTGATCTTCACATGAAGGTGAAGCGGGTTAAAGGGGCCTCTATAACATGTGTAAAGGCCGTTTTTAAGGTACCTGTGACAGTATACAGTGGAGCTGCCTTTAGTATTCCAAGATTAGGATGAGTTTGTTTCTTCATCAGATTTGGAGAAATGTTGCTTTGCATCACTTGCTCAGCAATGGATCATTTTCATTGAATGGGTGCCGTCAGAATGAGTCAAACAGCTGATAAAAACATCACAATAAATCACAAGTAATCCACACCACTCCAATCCATCAATTAACATATGAGTCCATATCCAATAAGTCTTCTCCAGTGAAAAGTATAGTCTGGTCGAACAGGATGGAAATTGCAACAGATCAAAGCAGGTTTACAAAACCAAAAACCGCCTAAAACAAATATGTGGTGGATTTTGATGTGAGAGACAACAAAATATGTACTTTTTCACTGGAGGAAGCGTTATTAAGGACTCATATTTTAGTTAAAAACGTCTTGATGGATTAGTTTCAGCTTTTGTCTTCTCCAAATGTTAACTGATGGACTGGAGTGCTGTGGATTATGTGATGTTTTTATCAAGCTGTTTGGGAATCTACATCTGACGGCACACATTCACTGCAGAGCATCCATTGCTGAGACACTGATGAAATGTTACATTTCTCCAAATCTGATGAAGAAAAAACAAAACTCACCCTAATCTTCGATGGACCCTGAGGGAGAGGACATTTTCAGCACATTTTCGTTTTTTCATGAACTCCTCCTTTACAGA
Organism: Sinocyclocheilus anophthalmus; assembly: GCA_018155175.1. NCBI lineage: Eukaryota > Metazoa > Chordata > Actinopteri > Cypriniformes > Cyprinidae > Sinocyclocheilus > Sinocyclocheilus anophthalmus. The sequence goes on along the minus strand of JADLZN010007407.1, from coordinate 383,138 downwards.
TCTTTTTTTTTTCATTTACTACTGCCCTTCAGAAGCTTTCCCAATTCAAAAAGGCTCTTAATGCATCATGTGGCCTTCTTATGTATGAGCAGAATATACTCTATTGTAATTAGAGTGAAAATTTTTGATCCGACCATGTATTGCCAAGCATTTGGGATTGGCTATTGTAATAGGATTAAATGTGATGGTGGTGTAGATTGTGGCCACTAAAAACTACACAGGCTTCTCATCAGGAGTTATGACGCTCTCTGGGTGGCGCTTATATGGGATCGTCTGTTAGTGACATTATCTTGCATGGACTGCTGGGTAATAGTCAAGAAGTGGCAAGCAATTCACACAAAACCATGGCATTCCGCTTGCTTGCAAAAACAGTGACGCTCGCCGCTGCTGAGTGTTAAACATGACAAACGCATCAGGTGTTAAGCAAAAATTCTTTATTGGCATAGTTGAAGCAACTTTATTTTTAAGAGTATGTACCTGTAAATCCAGAGTCCTCAGTGTGTAAAGCCTACGTGAGAGTTGTGACTGTGTTCCGATTACGAAATAATTCTTTGAACGATTCTTTGTAGGAACCTGTTGAACCAGTTCACCAAATCGGGCTGAATCGTTTGAATCTGAAGTTACTCAATCAAAAATCACTTTCAGACGCCTGACAGTCACTCCGACTTGAAATGAGCCGAAATACCAGCGTATATGATCCTGTGATGAATGAATCATTCAGCGCTCCAGTCACTCCAGCAGTCATTGAAATGAGCAAAAAGTTCGACTCGGCGAAGAGCCACTGATATGCGCATGTGTGAAACCAACACTTGAGGGTAAGGGCCAAAATTTAATTTTTTTTATGTTTTCGCATTATATAAAAAGCTGACCTGATGAAGACTAGTTTATTCCACTATATATGTTTCAGACATCCGTGTTTCACATCATTATTGGCGCTTTACTAATATAATTGTGTATACGTGACATTGAACAAATGAACTAGTAAATTGAACCAGTTTATTGAAACAAACTGTTTGAAAGAATCAGATCAACGGGAAAAGAAATCAGATTTAGTTGCTGTGGCTTCGGAATTAAGATAAATAATGTGGGCAGTTTTCTTTACACAGACCGATCGTCACTTCATGTAGAATCCATATATCATCAGGAGCTACGGGTATTAATTTTGTCTTGCCTGTATATGTGTTTTTGACACTCAAAGTGATGGTAGCCCTTTTATGAATCAGCTACAAATCTTCTTCTTCTTTACTGTTCTACTGAAGAAGAAAAAAAAAGAGTCATATTTTGGATGGTCTGATGGTGAGTAAATGACCAGCAAATTTTCATTTTTGGGTGAGCCATCGCTTTAATGGCAGATGAAATTGTGTCTTGTTCCGCAGAAGCTGGAGCTGCTCCTGAAAGAAAGGCGAGCTGCATGAAAAGACTGTTATATCAACACGGATCTTAAACCACAGGCCGCTAAAAAGCTGGATTAGAAAAGCTGCTTTCAAATAGGTGTAATTATCTGCAATCAGCAGTCAGCGGTTGAAAGGACATTATCAACCCTGCTTTTCAATGGAGAAAAAGACTACAGTATATACTGCGTAGTGTATACTGTATACTGACTGATTATTTGTATGCTAATAGAGTATAGCATATTTTGATATTAATATTACTGCTTTGGGTTATTTTGAATATTTTGAATTAGCTTTTCAGTTTATTAAATTTAGGTTTTAGGTAATTTGTTATATGCTTTTTTATTTTTATAATTAAAAAATATATATATTTGTATATTGTTTTATTTTAGTAATGAGCAGTCAATTGAACTTGTTTTATTTCAGTTAAGATGCCAAAGCAACCAATTAAAGTTGTGTTTAATTTTTTTTTTCTAAGTTTTGCATTTTTATATTTTTGTAATAATTAATATGTACGTTTTTAGCTTTCTAGATTTATGCAATTTTTTGTAATTTTATCACTTTCACCTGATTTTATTTTTCAGTTTTCTATTAAACTAAGTTCTAATTTTCAATTTTTTTTCTAATTTTAACGTTGGGCATCTACTATGATATTTATTAATATTTAATATTTTAATTTCAGTTATTTCAATTAACAAACAACGAACAAACAAACTGACAAAACTATGTTAGTTTTAATTAACAATAACACTGTTTTGTGTAAAAATAGCTAAGCTTTTGCAGTCTGATCAAATTATGAAACAGATGTCACTTCTGGTTTATGTATTATACTGAAAATGAAATGTCATTGCATTGTGGAATACAGTATCCCATGCAACATGTTTTATTGTTCATCTTAGTTTTCTATGCATAACTTAACATACTGCGCACACTCACTAAATATACTGCAGAAGTGGTGCTACTAGTATAGTATGCGATTCTAAATGTTGCCACAGACAAAAAGCAAGAACAGAAAAAGAGAAACTCAGAGAGCATTATAAGCAGCAGCACAGACGCTGATGTTCAGTCTAATGAGATAACATTTTTTAAATATCTCTCTTTTAATAAAACCGCTCGTATCTCTCGTCATTAGCTCACGTTTTGGATTATGTGGTAATGTTCACTCTAATTTTTGTTCTTGCCGAGCAGAATTTATTCAGCATAACTCTATTAAAAAGGTCAAATGTAGTTCATTTCTTCAGGCTGTTGATCACATTCAGTGCATTTCATTTTATATTTATTTACAGTAGCTAGGAGCTGCAATAACTGTATATTTATTGCTAATATTGATGCTAAGTGTGCCATGATGGTGCTGTTTAATATTGATAAGTTATCTGCATTACTGAGGAAAACTGAGAAAGGCCTTGATGGTACTTTTTTTTAATTTCTAATCCATTTTCATGCAGTGTTATTTTATTTTATTGGTATTTATTAATATTGTACTATTATTCATATGCTATTATAGTATTTATTAATATTTTGAATTGGCTTTATTATATTTTCAGTTTTCATTTAATTGCCATTTAAGTTTTAGGAGTGTTGTTATGTGCTTGCCATTTTTTATTATATTTTTATATTTTTATTTAGCTTTCATTTATTATTTCATTTTTAATAATTTTAGTTCTTAACCTAAACGTAAAATGAAATGGTAACTAAATGAAATAAAATAATTTCTAGTGTTTATCGCTTATGAGATTATATAGTAATATCTTCGTTAGTTATCATTTTATAATATTATACTTTATTTCAAGTAGCGAAACATTCGCGGTATATGCCTTTAAATGGAAAAGAAGATGCTCAAATGTGCTTTTGTGATACGCAAGAAACGGTGAGGTCTATTCTGCATCACACACGTATTTTCATTTGATGTGCATTTTTGTAAGGATCATTCGTTCATTTATTGCTTACTTTTATCTGCCGTCTGAGACGTCGTTGTTATAACGTGTTGTGGGTTGCGTCTTGATTCCGACTTGTTGACACGAAAATGGCATTCTGGAAGCTTCATGCTTTCTAAACTTATCTCCACTTTGTTGCAATTATTCTGCTTATTGTACATGTAACGTAAATACAAGATGTTTAAATAATTAGTCCCATATTCATAATTGTGACCACAAAGTCTGTTTAAAATTTCTACCATTGTAACATGTTTACAATACATCTGCCAATGTCTATATATATACTATATATATATACACATAGAGAGACCGTATATCTTGTAATATATATACATATACATACATCATAAATATATTACTTTTATTTCTGTGCAAAATCTGTCTAATTGGAGTTATTTGAATAACTTAATGTACTAAAGTGTGCCACCAAGCATACATTCCATAGGTAATATACAAGTATTGGATGGGACTCTGTATTCAATGACTAGGGGGCCCAAAAAAATGATCGGGACCACCCTCAGTAAACAACACTGTTTTGTTAGAAATAATATTCTAAGATTTACTTGTCTTTACTAGTTTTATATAAATGATATTTATGATATTTTTAACTGACCTAAATAAAATGTAATTAAGTAAAGGTAGATTTATATATATATATATAATATAATATATATATAATATATATATATATATATATATATACTATATTGTGGCCAGTTCACCGAGCAGATTAGCGGTCGGCCCTGAAAAAGCCGCTGCCCCACTGATCACCGACGCACAACACCTGTGCGCGATGAGTGGCGCACCTGGAGCTCGTTCCCGCTGGCCTTAAAAGCCAGGAGAAGAGACGCCAGCGGGAGAGCACCCCAGAGCTCCTGGCAGCATTAACGATTGTTCTCCTTTTTTCACAGACTCTGAAGGCACCCAGGAAGAGGGCTCTGCACCACGGCACTTCACCCCACGAACACCACTCTGAGACGGGCACTGAGCACCAGTCATCAAGGGCACGTGTAATCAGTGTGTGTGGGCAAATAAATCACCCTCCGGGGGCTCTTTCGACCAGTACCGAGTCTGCGCTCTCATTCACCCCGCGACATATGGTGAAAAATGCGGGCAGAACAGGTGAATTGAGACACAGACGGGTACCGCCAGGTGGCCTTAACGATATCTGTGCTTCTTCTAGGAGAAACCGCTCTCTTCCCCCGGACACATGGAAGAGGTCATCCGCCACCTAACGGAGCTCTCGGCCCGCCAGCAGCAGTTAACAGAGCGACTGGCCGCCCGGCAGGAATACACTGACCGGGTCGTGGAACAGCTGCAGGCAAGCGTGGCGGGGCGCCTGCCCCTCCCGGAAGCGCCGGTCAGAGCGCACCAATACCTCATCCGGCTGACCGAGAACGACAACATCGAGGCTTACCTCCACACGTTTGAGGTCATCGCGGCCCGGGAGGGTTGGGTCCAGGAAGAGTGGGCTCGCATCATCGCCCCCTTCCTCACCGGAGAAGCGCAGCGGGCCTACTATGCCCTGAGGGCACCCCGGAACGAACAGTATGACGAGCTCAAAGCCGAAATCCTAGCCCGGGTGGGCCTATCGCCCATGGGGGCGGCGCAACAGTTCTATCAATGGACCTATGATGAACGGCAGCCAGTGGAGCGCAAGACGCGCACAAGGCCAGTTGACCCACCTGTGGCTTCTCGCGGGGTCTCTGACCCCGGATCAGGTGGCTGAGAAAGTACTCATCGATCGACTGCTACGGGCCCTGCCCCGCCCCGCCCGCTGAGGCGCCAGGTCAGTATGCGAAACCCCCAGGATGTCCACAGTCTGGTAGAGGTGGTCGAGCTGGCGGTGGCAACAAATGCCCGCAAGGCAGGGGAGAGAGCGGGCCTGGCGCCCCGCAGGGTGATGGAGCGGCGTCCGCTCGAAAGTGCACCGCGACCAGGCAGCAGACCGGTGGTCCCCGATGGGGCGGATGAGCCAATGCCCACGGAACCCCCAGCTCCGACGGCCCGGGCATGGGTGGCGGGGTGTTTCCTGCACGTCCCCCGGGCCCCAGCAGGATGGTACAAATGGATGGGAAGCCCGTCCAGGCCTTCTTGGACTCCGGCAGTTCAGTCACCCTCGTGCAAACGTCCCTGGTACGACCCAGGCCCGAGCAAAAATCCCAGTTGCCGCTGACGTGTGTGACACCCGCTGGGTAGCGGCCCGGATGGTGCGGATCTCGGCGGAGCCCGGGACCTGAGCCATCGAGGTGGGCATTGTGCCGGACCTCCCTGTAACTCTGCTCTTGGGACGGGATTGGCCGGGGTTCCAGAAACTCCTCCTCGGATCCAGGATGCCACGCAGTACCGCCCGGAACGGGCCACGGCGAACCCGTCGGGGACCGCCCAGCCCAAGGCCGGTATACCTAGCAACGGACAGCGAGAGGGAGGGTGAGTGTCAGCCTCCTAACCTGCCATCTGTCTACCTCGATGCTGTTCCCCCATCATCGACAACCGGGGGCTCGTTTGGAAGGGAGCAACGCGAGAACGACCGCCTGTGGAACTGCTGGGATCAAGTGCGCCGCATTGATGAGGTAGATAGGCTCCCGGGGCCTCACCCCCTCCCTCACTTTGTGATACGTAATGGTCTGCTGTACTGTGTCGCCCACAGGCGGGGGGGGGAGGACAAGTTCCTCCTGGTAGTGCCTACCACCAAGACAGAGACGGTCATGGAGCTGGCCCACGGCCACCCAAACACGGCCGGGGTGAATATCGAGAACGAACAAGACCAACCTAGGAGCAGATCGTACCTCACCGATATCGTACAGCCGCATCTGGGACCGTTATTCAGGCTTCCGGACTACGAGTGGTCCGCAGTGAATCACGGTTCTAGCCGTAGTCCGTGCCATCATGTCCCAAAAACGAGAAGCAAGTTAAGGAGAACGCGCCTATCGTGTCCCGCCCTTCCCCCAGCCCGGCTCATGCCATGACCGTCATCGAATGTGTTCCCTTTCGTAGAGGAGTCGGGATGGGATCTGGTGGGACTCCGCTGACGAAGTCTGCGCATTCTTGGGGGACATGCGCGCACATCCGGTTCATCCTGGAATATGCCACCTGGTACACGGAGCAATTTCCACTGCGATCGCTGCAACGCCCAAGAACATTGCCCTGAGTGTTACTGTTTCTGCTGGCCAGCCGCGTGGGCACAGATCCCAAGGAAAATTCCTGAATGACCAGGGTACCCCCTTCATGTTTGTCCCGGGTCTTGTGCGGATTGCTGTTCACCTCCTCAAGGTCAAAAAAAATTCGCGTTACCATGAGGATCGTCGGATATACCACCGCAGACGCGATTGGCCTGGGTTGTGTAGCTGGTTCACCTAACCAGTACGCTCCAAGCGGTATGCTGAAGCGAGGGGGTGGTCCGAGGACGGGCGCGGGACTGGGACCTTCTAATCCGTATACGTGCTCTTGGTTCGGTTCAGAGAGGTACAGCAGGCCTCCAGGCTTCTACCCTCTTAGAACTGCTGTTGGGAGACAGGCCAAGGGGACCTTATATGGATCGTGGGCTGAGGGAAAGCTGGGAGATACCAGCCCTCCCCACTTCGTAGGCCTCGTCGGCACATGCGGAGGGATTGCGGGGGTAAAGGATTAGACCTGGGTATGCCGGCGGGGGGAAGGAAACATTCTGGTGACCGACCAGGCGCGCCCAGCAAACGATGTACGTCAGGCTCTGCCCAGGCCCGGGGTTCAGCCGGCGAAAGATTGGTGGTATCTGGCCCGAACAGCTGCGTTTCGCAAGTTTCTGGCGGGACCTGGCAGGGTCCCTTACACCGTGTGGAAGGAGGGGACCGGGGGCGTAGGGTTGCGGCAACCGGGCCGCAGCCGGACGGAGCAAATCTACCAGTCAATTGCCTCAAGAAGTGGTTCCCTGGCCGATGGCCTGGCCGGCTAGCCAATACCGCGCGCCGCCAGTAGTGGACCTGGAACGCAAGCTGTCGGCGACCAAGAAGACGGAGCTTGAGGGCCCTGTCAGTCATTCCGGGATGTGTCAGTGAGCCCCCAGGCCGAGGAATACAGTCATAGAGCACGAGGTCCGCCACACCACACGGTCGAGTCGTAGTCGGCAGAGGGCCCTACCGCGATAAAGGAAGCTCGCAGCCGGCATAGAGGAGGAAGTCAACGAAGATGCGCCAATAGGAATCATCGAGCCCTCCCGTTTTATAGCCCGTCGGCCAGCACCATCGTGATGTTGCCAAAGTCGGACAACACCCTCAGGTTCTGTAACGATCTTCTAAGGTCAGGTCAACCAAGTCTCGCCTTTGAGGCTAATCCCATGCGCGGGGTGGTGGAGAGCTCTCTGCGGAACGCCGGCTTGGGCCGCAAGGCTCGCACATAGCACCTTGGAACCTCACCAAAGGATAACTGGGCAGGTCCTGTCCCCAAGGTCACTGAGAGAAGACAGACTTTTAGCAATGCCCAATGGCCACTGGCATTAACGGGTTGCTACCCTTTGGCTACAAGGGCTGGGCCTCGCCTAGTTTCAAGAGGTTGATGGACATCTTGCTACGGCCCCACCAACCTAAGGGCCCGGCGGGCTTACTGGATGATGTCGCATCACTCCCGCGAGGGTTGGCGAGAATCACCTGGAGCGTTATACGGAGGGTGTTGTTGGGAGCTCGGGCGGGCTGGCCGGACGGCCAACCCCAAGAAGTGCCACCGCGGCCTCACCGAAGCAAAATACCTGGGGTACAAAATTGGAAGAGGGCTCATCATACCCCAGGAAAAGAAGGTTGAGGCGGTAAATAAGTTCCCACGTCCCGTCAACAAGACGCAGGTACGGGCATTTTTGGGGTTGGCGTGCTACTACCGAAGTTTCACTCCTAACTTCTCCTCTATAGCCTGCTCACTTTCAGACCTTACCAGGAAGGGGCAGCCAGAGAGGATTAGGGACTGTGAATCCCCGGACAAGCTCTCCTTTCGCTCAGTGCCTCTTAAGAGGCCACTGTACGTTCCTCCCGGTCCTGCATGCACCTCAGACTTCGGATGCCTCTTCACTCCATATATGACGGACGCTCGGCAACCGGTTTAGTGGCAGGTCTCGTAACCAGCTCCGGGATGGATGAGGGAAACACCCCTATTAGTCTGCATCAGCCGGAAACTACTCCCCCGCGTCTGGACTCAGGTACGTAACCTGCCGAGTAAAGAGGCCTTTTCTGCGCAATAAAGTTGGGCAGGCCTGGAGTTATAAAAACCAATTTACTGTTGTGGGCGCCGGTTCACCCCGTGTTCACTGCAAAGAGCACCTGCAGTGGATTGTCCTGGGCGAATGGACACAAACGCCCTGTTTGGTGACACGGTGGGTCCTGCACTCCAGGACGTATGCTTCCAAGTACAATATAATCATCGGGGCCGGTGGTCCGACTCACGGCGGAGACTTGCGGGTAATTGGGTCCTCGCCCGGGGGGCTGGTCCGGTTGGGCAGGTCTGGTAGGTAACCAGAAATCCCCCCCCCCGTAATACCCCCCCAACGAGTTGTGTATTTCCCCACAGGACCAGGGCGACGCCCAGGGGGGGGGAATGTGGCGAGTATCCCAAGGCCAGATTAGCGTCGCCCTGGAAACGCAGCTGCCACACTGATCACCGACGCACAACACCTTTGCGCGATGAGTGGCATACCTGGAGCTCGTTCCTGCTGGCCTTAAAAGCCAGGAGAAGAGAAACCAGCGGGAGAGCACCCCAGAGCTCCAAGCGGCATTAACGATTGTTCTCCTTATTTCAAAGACTCTAAAGGCACCCAGGGAGAGGGATCTGCACCACAGCACTTTAACTCACAGGAACCACTCCGAGGACTGAGCAACGCCGAACCAGCATCACGGGGCAGTCGTGATCAGTTGTGGGCCAACTAAATCACCCTCCGGTGAGCTCTTCGAAACCCTGTACAGAGTCTGTGCTCTCATTCCACCTCTAGAGTCAATTAGATTATATATGTATATAGTCATACTTATATATATAATTTAAAATAAAATAAAAATTAAAATATGAAAACTATTTAGGTGTTATAGTAATTTAAATTGCACTAAAAATGAAATATAAAATAAAATAAATGTTATATTTTAGTATATTATACACAAAACCTAAAAATTAAAACATAGAAATGATATACCCTGAAAATGTTATGGTTGTAGTCTGTTTAGTGAGTTTTATTTGCAAGGAACACCTCAAAGAAAAATTTTTTTTTAGACTGTTTAGGCTGCAATCATTGAGAAAATAAGTGTTTGAGAAAGAACTAAGAAAGCAAGACAGAATGGAATAATAATGCAATTGGCCTCTGTTGTTGGACGTTTGTTTATCATTATCTGATATTTCTGTCTTGGGTGTTTGCTGTGAAATCTCTGTTGTTTCAGGGTTGCTCCCTCATATGTGTATTTCTTCACATTATGATGACAGCAAACGCTTCAGTTTCCTCCTGAAAATCAATGTGAATCTGCAGTTCTCTGTCTGGTTTAGTCTCTGTTTGTTATTTTGCGCGCCACACACACACTTCGGGCGAAGATTTTGTTGACATTTGTGTGTGTGGTTGGGTTTTTCTGTGTATAAAGCATATCTCTGTTATCCAGTTTGAGTGATTGGCGTGAAATCCAATATATTATTCTGGCTCAAATTCAATTACACCTTGATGGGGATTGGCCAGTATAAACACGTCTCACGCAGGAGCATCAAAGTCCTTGCCGACGGGGATTGCGATGTGTGTGTGTGTGCCGAAGTAAGAATAATCACAAATTAATACTCTATAATTTCAAATTCACAAATGTTTCTCACAAATGAAGATCCTCAGCTTGTTTTTTCTTTCTATGGGAAAGAATGGAGTGCAAAAATTGTAAGGCGTTGTTTTGCTGCTTCTCAGACGTTTTTCTTTATCAGCAAACGACCTGGTAAAACTCTACGTTGTCGTCTATCGTGGTTAGCAGATTTTAGAGAAAATCAGTGGAAACATTACAATGCTATTTGTAAAATCATTGTATTTCTGTAACTTTCATCAATATTTCTGACAAAAAAGGGGAAAAAAATAGCCCACTAACAAGCGTGAATACTTGTCGGTGATTTTTGCAAAGGGTATTAAATAAAAAAACTAGGACCTAAAAACATTTTTTGTTATATTGTGTACAATTTAGTATTTGTTAATTTGTTAATTGAAATTAAGCTAAAATAAAATATAAATATTACATGGAGAAACTTAAACGTATTTCAGCTAGTTACCAAGGCAACATTTCACATTTTTATTTAAGTTGAAACACTAAAATTACTAACTAGAAATAAAAACTAAGACTAAAATACAACTTAAATAAAATAAATTAAAGCGAAATAGTAATATTAATAGTAATACATCATTTTTTGTTTTTTAATTATTCATAGTCAACTAAAACTAAAACGAATGCAATGACGTATGCCTTAAGAACACTTGGGATATGGAACGAGTTGCATGGGATAATTTTTATGACATTTGAATCCTTTTTGTAAAAATATTGAAGAAGTTTACAGTTCATTAAATGGAAAAGTGCAGGCATTTTTTCTAAATAATTTTTTATATTCTTGTGATCCGAAAAAAAAGTCTAAGTCTGCCCCTGGTCTTACGTTTGACTGCTTTGTTAATAGGAAAAAACAAATCACATGTTTATGCATTTGGCACACATTTTATCTAAAGAAACTTGCATTCAAAGTTTCAGAATCCAAATGGTGACCTTTGCATTGATGGTCTATTGTTTGAACTTGCATTACTGCTCACTGCATACTGTTTTTAAAAATGGTAGGCAGTGCACAGCATATAACAGACCTGCACAATTAATCTAAATAAATCATGATATGTAGAAAGGTTGTGATTTAATGCAGTAAATATATGCAGTATGCACTGTATGTTTCAGAGTGAAGCACAGCACTGTTCTTTTACACACAAGCAGCTCATGATCCGGTTTTTGCAGTGGCTCAATGTCTCTGCTGCTCCACATGAACTCCATTTCTGCATCTGCTGTGAGTGTGGGGCGTTTATAACATGCATTTGAAAATGCAACATGCATCACTTTGTCTGTCTATCTCTATGTCTTTCTCTCTCTCTGTCTGTCTGTCTGTCTCTGTGTCTATCTGTCTTTTTGTCTCTGTCTGACTCTATGTCTGTCTGTCTGTCCTTTTTCTCTGTCTGTCTGTCTCTCTCGCTCTGTCTGTCTGTCTTTTTGTCTCTGTCTGTCTCTCTGTTGTCTTTGTGTATATGTATGTTTCTTTGTCTCTATGTCAGTATGTATGGTTCTTTTGTTCTGATGTTGTTTTTTTTTTTTTGTTCTCTTTCTGTATACCTTATATTTTTTTTCTTCTGTCTGTCTTTTGTTTCTCCTGTCTTTCATCTCAGTCGTATATTTGTCGTCCTGTCTGTCTGTCTGTCCCTCTATATTAGATATGTCCGTTTGTATCATGTCTGTCTGTATGTTGTACTGTCTTTTGGTTATGTATGGTGTATTATGTATGTGTATGTATTCCGTCTATCTGTCTGTCTCTTTGTCAGTTCAATTAAAAGATTAAAATGTAAAGTGAGCTTTTATCGGCTATGAAGTGCAAAGTAGTGCCAAGAAGCATTGACTAGATCTACAAATCATTAAGTAGATAATTACATGGATACAATTTTTTAAATAAACAAGAAATAAGAAAATAGTTAAGATATTGTCTTAAAGAAGACCATCTCTCTGTCTGTCCGTCTGTCTGTCTGTCTGTCCATCTGTCTGCTTCTGAATGCCTCCTGTGTTTCTGTCTCTCTCAGTGAATTGTCTCTCAGTAATAACGTTCCTCCTCCTGTCTGTGTTTTCTTTATCTCTCCTCCTCCTCTGCTTCCAGCCGCGGTCCTGCCAGGCTTCACCCGCTCAGATCCGTCGCCCACTGTGATTAATCGCCAATTGGCAATAATAAACACACACACACTCCGACAAACAGCCAGTCACACACTTCTTTATCTCCCTCTCACAGGCACACAGAGAGCGTCAGATCTGCTGGAAGAGCCAACGATGAACGTGTGCGTGATGTGTGATTTATGTGCTGATTTACATTGCGTGAACATTCAGAGCTCTTAATGTGGATCGACGGCCACTTACTGGAGACTCTGGCAGCGATGTGGAGCCGGCTGCGAGTCAAGCACAGATTTGTTGTCATTTAGGATGTCTCAGTATCTGTACGCTGCTATTTCTGGCCTTTTATGACTCAATCCGTGTCCTCTGGGCTTTTCTCTGACATCATTTAGTCAGACGTGATGTGAGGTTGCTTCGCCTACTGTCTGTCAGAGAGGATCTGGCTCTGCTGGTGTCGGGTGTAAATGCAGGACTGTGTGCGTCTGATGGCTTTGTTAGCGTCGGTATGTTTGTGTTGGCAGTCGTATGTAGGACAAACGCTCCTCGTGGGTGATTTCTTGTGTACCGTCGCAATCGAATTGTGTGTTCAGCTCATTTGCATAGATTTTCTGTGAAGGTGAGGGAGACATTTTCACTTCGACACCACCAAACACGCTTTCAACAGACGTGTGCTGAAGCACATGCCATTGGTGTAGGGAATCTGTCTCTCAGACTCTAAAACAATTCCATCAGCTAAAAATATATTATTTGGTACATATTTAATCATCTCAAATGATAACAATTTAAATAAATAAATAAACAGGAATAATATACAATATAATGCTATAATTAAAATTATTTAATTAGCTTAACTTTCTTCTGATTGGACAGTCTAGTATTCCAGTGGCCTTAAACACACAATATAGTAGAATAATTTGTTCTGCTTTTTTAATAAGTAATAAGACTTTATATATTCATTATATATTGTGAACATGGCTGTATGTAATTTTTAAAAAGCTGTATTTAATATTTTTATATTTTTAAATACATTATAGAAATTGCAATATATATATATTTACATTTAGTCATTTAGCAGACACTTAACCAACGCGACTTACAAATGAGGACAATGGACGCAATCAAAACCAACAAAAGAGCAATAAAATGCAATTGGGCCTAAAGTGCCCTTATTAATATATATTATATAAATAAAATATCTAATTGTTACGTATTTTATTATTCTGACTGTATTTACGTGATCATCTGTGTACAGTCATGTACAGTCAGACAGTCATTATCATAATATTTTCCTGCATGCAAAGAGCTCTTGTTTCATCCTGAAGGCTTTTATTTTGTGGTAATGACCGGCTGATTGTACATTGTAATACTAATTTCACAGCTACTTAACAAATGAATGAATAGATGGGTGTGAAATGGTTCTGTACACCAGTATCTTCAGGACCTGGTTGAAACACAGTGGTGGTGCGTTTTTTGGGTCGAATGGTTGGCTTTAATCAAAGCCGCGTCACTCTGAAGCGACCTCATTCTCCTCTGACACGCTCGTGTTTCTGTAGCAGAACAGTTGTGATCCGTTGTGACACGTAATGCTTTGACGCCCTGAGATTCCTCTCAGTATTGTTGATTTTTTACCTCACTCTGGTTTGTAAAAATCTAATTATTGGAAAACAATAAGTGTGGCTTATTAATGGAGGCCGATAGCGTGACGTGATGATTTAAGTTGAGAGTGAGTCCTGTGTGTGTGTGTGTGTGTGTGTGTTAGAGAGAGAGTGTGTGTGAGAGTGTGTGCATGTGAGAGAGTGAGTGTGTGTGTGTGTGTGTGTGTGTGTGGTGTGTTGCCAAGTGTTTGTATGTGGGGGTGTGTGTGTGTGTGATGATTCTCCATTAAGCGTGACATTGTGATTAGAGGTCATAGACTTTCCTCTGCGTTTGCCGTGTGTGTGAGTGTGCGCGTGTGTGTTTACGGCTGGGTGATGCAGTAAAGAAAAAGTGAAATCTTGTTATTTTTAATCTTTTGACAATATAAAGCTAATATCACTAGAAATGGAAGGTCAAACTGAGGACATTGCATTATGGGATGCAGAGAATCACATGTGCTGTGCTCCGTTATGTACAGCACATTTTAGCAAAAATTACAGACCAACCAGCTATTACATATGTGTATAGAATAAATGACATACTGTGCACCAGTGTTATATTAGTATTAAGATGCTATTATAGTTTTCACTAATATTTTGAATTGTTTTTATTTTTTTGATTTCCCATTTCATTTTAAATTTAGTTTTCAGAATTTAGTTTTGTCATTAAATGTCTATTTAGTTTTTATTCTTTTTAATTAAAGTTATTTTAGTTAAAGGAGACCTATTATGCCCTATTATTTTACAATATGCAATATAAGTCTCTGGTGTCCCCAGCATGTGTATGTGAAGTTTTAGCTCAAAATACCACCACAGATCATTTATTTATTTTTTTTGAAAATTCTTACTTTGAGTGGCGCATAAACACGCTGTCCTCCCTTCGTGCATGTATCTTTAAATGCAAATAAGCTGCTGCTCCCCGCCCCCTTTTTCAGAATAGTGCTGTGCCTTTACACCAGTGTTGCCAAGTGCGTGGTTTTCCCGCTGAATTGGGCTGCTTTAACACTGTTGCCGCGGGTTGTTTTTCATGTCCGTGGTTTGAAGTGACCCCAATATCGTGATCTTGCCCATGGAATGTAAATTTTAACAGGGAAACCCAACCAAAAAAACGGTATGTTACCCCCCGATGCGATTTTTAAACCGGGGGACCCCCCCTCAAAACAACGATTGGGCCGATTTTAGGCTGTTTTTTTTGCATTGCAATTGGGCGGGTTTTATTGTGAAAACCTGGCAACCCTACTTTCCAGCTAAAAACATCTGTTTGGTTTTGATTATCAGTCCTGTCGTGCGGAAATGCATCGTTTAAAGCTATATCAGTTTAAACTTCTGATATGGGGTTTTCCGAGCGCACACATCCGAAGCACACGCACAGAAAGCGGCTGTCATGTGAGTACTAAACTAAGCTCTCTTTCATGTCTTATTGCGCTTAAACTGCCAAATACACACAAGTTTATGTTAAAAACACAAATGAGTTACAAAAACAGTTGGTTATGTCTGTGATTGTAAACTGCTGGGAAAGAAATTGCATGTTTATGTTAGATCTGTGTGGCAGCAGCAATATAAAATAACTAAAATCAATAATTCCACTACTTCCTTCTAAATGCACTAATACTAATTAAAGTTAAATAATATTTTACCTGAGAAATCATTTGAAATATATTGTGAATATTCTGTGTTAGTGTGTCTAAAAATAATTGTCATAATTGAACATCTATTCTAGAATTTTTATTTATTTATTGAGAACCAAGCATATTGTACAAATGAGAATACATATGTCAGGGGTATATTAAAAAATACAGAAAAAGCATTGGACGCACAATATTAAACAATTGCAAAGTACACTGTTTTATTTACAACTTCCAAAATTTTTCAGGTGAACCCCATTTTGGTTTTTATATTTCAAAATTCCATGTTTAATTCAATCTTATTTGCCATTTCTTTGTAATTATTTGTGAAATTTACTAGCATTTTTTTCCCCCCCCCTGAGCGAATTTTTCCTAAAAATCCTTCAGTGTACATATTGCTGTCTAGTTTTTACCTTTAGATACTATTACCAAAAATGTTTTAATTGTAATTTTTAATATGTACATTGGCAATTTTTGTCCATCCCATTTGACTTCATGAATATAAAAGAGCAAATATAATAAAAATTGAAAAATAAATACTAGATTTTTATCACCATCCAATGAGAAAAAGCTTAAAATCACATCAGCTTCTATAAAAAGCTTCTTTTTGTAAGTATAATCTTTCAATTCCCTCAAATGTAAATGAATAGTGTTTAATATATGAACACCATAGTTCCCATAGACTTCTCTGCATATGTGTGCGATCGGTCTTCATGTCTTTGTACAAGAGCACATGGACATACAGACTCCATAATTAAACATCCACCTTTTATCCATCCGCTTCATCCCTCCATCATTCAGCTGTTTGTGTTTCAGGAGCGGCGGGATCAAGCCTCCGCTGAGCAGCCGGCTGTCCTTGGCATGACTTTCACCTGCGTGCGCACCATAGATGAAGGGATAAACGAGGTGAAGATGATGGGGGATTAATCTCCTTTATTTCAGCCTCAAGACACTGAGCCATTCTTCTGTAGATCTGCGTCGCTCAGCAAAGAGCGGGAACAGAGTCCTAAAAATGAAACAGAGAAATAGATTGAGATGTCTTTTGCTATCATAGCAAAATGATATGGATAAATGAGATTGAAAATAAGGGAACTTTGGGATGGATCAATGGGAAAGAATCCAATTTAGACCTCTTTTATATTTTAGGGTGTTTTCTTGGTTTGGTTGATTTGGTTTTGGCAGAAAGCTGAACTGAATTCATAATATGGCTTTTGGAATTATGTAATTTATAAGTGAAAGTGAATGTAGTTCACTGAGGCCTTTGCAGGTATGTCTCAAACAAAAAAAACGAATATATTTTGAAATGTAATTTATTTCTGTGATGCGCAGCTGTATTTTCAGCATCATTACTCCAGTCTTCAGTGTCACATGATCTTCAGAAATCATTCTAATATGCTGATTTGCTGCTCAAGAAACATTTCTGATTATTATCAATGTTGAAAACAGTTGTGCTGCTTCATATTTTTGTGGAAACTGTGATGCATTTTATTTTTCATGATTCACAGATGACTAGAAAGTTCAAAAGAACAGCATTTACTTGAAATAGAAATCTACTGTAACATTCTAAAAGATTGAATCAAGGTTATTATCATTAACTAAAACTATTAAACATTTTTGTTAATCGAAATAAAGCTGAAATTAAATCGCTGTTTATTTTTAGGACCATTAATTTTTTTGGAATTGTGACATTGTTTTCACTGATTCTCATCTAATATTTTATTTTATATTAGCTTTATTGCAGTTAACAAAAATATATTATTAGTTTGTTTTATGGGACAATCTCATGGAAAACACATTGAGGTCATATTTCACCACAAAATAAAAATAAAATATATTTTGCTAAAAGAAAATGAAGCTTTGAAGTTTTTTTCTAATAGTAGCATAATTTATAACCTAATTAGTAGACTATAACCACTTTAGCTGGAAGTGCTCATGACCACACACACCACACACACACACACACACCAGGTTGTTTTTTTGAAAGTTGGGACTACTCCATAGGCGTAATGTTTTTATACTGTACAGACCGTATATTATATTTCCCTACACCAACCCTACCCCTAAACCTTCCCCTCACAGGAAACTTTGTGCTATTTCAGATTTTCAATACACTCCATTCTGTGTGATTTATAAGCGTTTTGAAAAGTGGGGACATGGGGTTATGTCCTGAAAAGTCACCTTCTCCTTGTAATACCTATGTCATACCTTTTTCATTATACAAATTTATGTCCTCATTTCTCACAAAAATGCGTACACACATTCACACACACACACACACCCACACACAAACACACCCACACACACACCCACACACTCACTCACACACACACACTCATCCACACACACACTCTCTCAACACGCACACACCCACTACACATACACTCTCTCCCCACACACTCACACTAATCACTCACACCACACACACTCGCACTCAGCCACTCAGCACAAACACTTCACTCACACTCACACACATAACACACACACCACACACCACTCTCTCACACAAACACACACACTTCACACTCACTCACACAGAAACTCAACACACACTCCTCACACACACACACACACACACTCACACACTCTCTCTCTTTCTCTCTCACACACACACCCACACACTCACTCCCCCACACACACACACACACAACCCCTCACACTCAACACTCACACTCACACCACACACACACCCCACACTCGGGCAGACACACACACACTCCACTCCACACACAAACAACACACAATCCTCCTCACACTCACACACACACACACACTCACACACACTCTCTCACACAAACACACACACTCATTCACACTCACACACCCACACACACACACACACACACACACACACACACACACACACAATGCTGAGTATTGTTTGTCTTTACCTTCTCCTATTTCCTGTTTTCCTTGCCTGTGTTTTGATCCGTGGACTGTTTACTTTGTTTTGATTGTTTGCTGCCTGCCCTGACCATATCCTGTTTCTGGATTACTCTTTGCCTTGCCATTGCCATTGTTGTTTGCTGTTGTTTGAGCCTGTCTGACTACGCTCTTATTAAAGCCTTGCATTTGGATCCTCAACTCTGTTGTCACGCTCATCCATTACAAAATGTTTAATTATCACGAAAATAATGCAAAGAACCTTCAGAATGCTTCGTTTTCTTAATGCAAATATGAATTCTTAATTTTTAGTGAAATATTTTGCTTGTCAAAAAAAGTTCTGTCACCTTTTGTCCAAAATAAATAATCTGTATTTTGTATCAGACTGTATGCTGAATTAACCCTCCGGTGTTTTTTTGACCGACAAATTATACGTTTTGTTTCGTGTGTTAGAATGTATGACTTCATTGAAATGGTACTAAACTTGATAAAGGTTTTGGCACTTGCAGTGTGAACACCAATAAAAAAAATCATGGACATAATTCAAAAGGTTAAATGGAAACAAATGGGAAGTGAATTTCATCTAGCGGAAATGTTTGGTACTGCGACCAAATCCATTTAATTTTTTTGACATATCAACCTCAAATTTGGAACACAACTTGCTTATATTTATGGCTTTGATTTTTACTCAGTTGTTTTGGTAAATATATATTTCATATAACATTTTAAAATAGTATTTTGTGCATTTTCCCCCACTTTTTTAAATGTAGAATTTCAGCAATAACCTGCCAAGCGTCTTCTTTAAAAAGAGAACAATTTTAAAAGCATTCAAGATTTACAACAGCTTAAGTTGGAAAATTAATTTCATGGTCTCTACTGAAAAAGTGGTGTTAACAGGTAATAAATGGATCATAACTGTTCCATAAATATAATTAAGTAGCATAAAATCCCCTAAAAATGCAAAATGTTAAATAAAAACATAATCAAACTAAAATACAGTGCATTCATTTAATTGCAATAAAAATCAGTCATCCACGTGAGGAATAAATATCTGGCTACGTGAGAAACACATCTCTCCCATAAGAAAACTGCTGCATAGAAAGCAAGAGACTCTTAAATGTCTGACAGATTTCCCGCTTGTGCACTTTTATGATGAATGATGGTAATTAAATGTTCATTAAATAGGTGAGAATATCAATTAGCTGTAAACGAGCGAGAGAAACTTACTCATTCTGTCACACTAAAGAACTTTAATTCTTTAATTATATCATCAATTATTACCCTTTTTAAAGAGTTGGATGTTGGAGCTTGTGTGTATATTCATCCTTGATCACTTCTTTTCACTGTATAGTCTGTAATTCTCGCCTCCTTTATTGATCTCTGCTCGCAGGTTCTTCATTATAAACGATGGCGCTCCTTGAAGCTCAAGCCCATCTGTCTCCATAGAAGTTATTTCCCATAATGCCTCTGTCCCTCAGAGCGGGAGACGGAGAGCGTCGTTCTGAACATTTTTCCTCATCTCCCCTTTCAGCAATGTCATCTCGTCCTCAAGCCGGTCAAAGCTGAAGATTGATTGGCGGCTTCATCCACCAATGCGAGAGCTTCTGCTTGTAAGGTCCCAGACGCGGGCATCAGTGTTACTTTAGTATTATTATAAATTTTTATTTTATTATTATTTATAAAAAATTATATAGAGTTTTATAAATATTTCGAATTCGTTTTTAATATTTCAGTTTTCATCATCGTAATTTATTTTAAAAATCTTTTTAGTACTGCGTTTATGTGCTTTTTGTGTGGAGTTTTGTTGTACTTTAGATATGACTATTTAGGGTTATTTTTTATTCATTTTTAGTTTTTATTTTTTGTAGTTATTAATTTTACTGCTTCAACTTACCTACGGGAAAAAATATATAATATTCTTATACTAAAAATAATATTAGATATATTTATATTTTATTTAAGTGTTTATTTCAGCATGCTTTTTGTCTTTTTGAAATTCGTTTTTGTTTTGTTATTAAAATATTATATTATGTGTAATTAATTTACTTTATGTTCAGTTTTAATTTTTATTTATTTTACTTCCAGTTAGTCATTTTAGTGCTTCAAATTAAAAAAACGCTTAGTTGTTGTTTAGTTTAAATATTTCTATTTAGTTATTTCTTTTTATTTTAGTTACATTTTTAGAAATACTTTGGATGTGTTTTGTCATTTTCTTAGTTTGTGTTTGTTTAAAATTACTATTGTTAGGCTTAATTCTTTTTATTTTTTTACTTTTAGTTAGTTTAGATTTTATTAATTTTATTTCCAGTTGGATCATTTTAGTGCTCAACTAAGGAAAATTAAAATGCTAACAACAACAGAAATAACAATACTACAAAAAGATATTATATTTACTTAATTAGAAAGAAGCCTATTTTAGGACCATTTATTTTTTTGGTATTTTGACATTGTTTTAATAACAATTAAACTTGTCAAATTCTCATTAAATATAATGCAAACAGGTATTTTTTTTTCTTACCTCTATATATTTCATTCTCTATATATTTCAAGGCAGTTCAAACAAATACGTAGCCAGTTTATAATATTTTAATACATTTTATATTATTATTTAATTAGTAAACTTTAACATTGTTTTGCATTACAGTAATGAGAATGTGTTTAATTGTCATGAAAATAATACACAAAAAGCATAATTATTCTAAAACAGCTATCATTTTCTTTCTGCAAATACAAATTCATAATTTTTAGCATGAAATATAACAGGCTAAAATCGTGCCAGCCATGATTCAGACAGTCACGTTATTAATATTAATGTGACAGTAAATGTTCTTCTCTTAGAAATGCTCTTTGCAGGAAGAGCAATGGGAAATTTAAACATATAATTATAGTTCATTACATAACCAAGGACTCCATGGAGACTGCTTCTCGCAAGCCTATATACATAATTAATATGCATGAGATATATGCATGAGAGAGAATAATCTGCTCGCATAATGCACGAATTTCACACCGACCCGCGCTGAATCTGTTTTGGGCTTCAGCCAATATAATAAATAATCAGCAGGAACACTGACTCTCTTTCTGAATGATTTATCAATGCATATTATTCTAGATAAGCACAAATCAAATGTTTGTCTTTGTTATGTGCAGTAATTTGCTTGGTTAATGTCACTTTGAATATCAATGAATGCAGCATTTCTATGTTGCCCATGGTATACAGTATACAGTAATATAATGCTGGTTGACAAGTGTCATATTTCAGATATGAAATATATCATATTTCAGATCAATTCACATTATTGTAAATTTAATATCACAGAGATACTGTGAATTTTGTTTTCATATTTTGAATTGAGTTTATTTTTATATTTTCTGCTTTCTTATTAATTTTAGTTTTAGCAATTTAGTTGTGTTTTTGTCATTATTTTAATATGTGTATATTGTTTTCATTAATTTAGGTATTTTAGATAAACCAAATGAAAATTAGAAATTTTGTCTTAGCAACCAGCTTAAATAAAATAAGTTTAAGCCATATTTTATTACAATGTTTTTTTTTATAAAAATTTCATTTCATTTAAAGTTGATTGATTAACTAATTGTTTTAGTTAGTTAGCTTCACATGAATAAATTAATCAGTTATGAAACAAATTTATTTTCAGTTGTAAAAGCGGCTCTAAAATGAAAATAGCTTCATTATGAAGCTCAATTGAGTTCAATGTTTATTCAGCTCAGTTCAATGAGATACTATAATTTTTATTAATATTTTGAATATTTTATTTCTGCTTTCATATTCATTTGAGTTACATTTTTAGTAATTGTGTTTTTGTCATTTTTTATTAATTTATTTGTCTAAATATGTCTATACATTTTTCATAAATTTTTATTTGATATATGAAAATGAAATAAAAAAAGTTTCGAAATTTTGTAAATATTTTTTAAAATAAAAAAACATAAAATTAAGTAAAAAAAAATGTAATTAAAAAAAAACATGTAACATGGCCAACTAACTGAAATTAAATGGAAAAACGACAATTAACAAAATACTACACCAAATAAATTAACGCTAAAGAACTATTTTTAACAAATGGACAAAAATAAATAAATTAAAAAAAACCTAAATGAAATACGCTAATTTTAAATAATAACAAAACTATAATATTCTAATAAAATACTAAAATAAACTGATATTCATGCGCTGTTAAATATCTTGAAATAAGCTGAATTTTTAAAAAGACATTTTAAGTGTTAAAAACTTAAATGCCTTGCAACTAACTGAAATAAGAAATTGCATTGAAAAAAAACTAAATGATAAAACTGAAATAAATTTAAAGCTAAATAGAAATATAAAAAACCCTAATCAAAATAACAAAAGCACAAAACAAAATTACTAAAACCTAAACTTAAATTAATACATGGGGTCAAGACTAAACGGGTTTAAGCATACAACAATACTGCTTTCAATTGTTTTTTTCATACATTAGAATGTGTCCTGTTTAATTAAATAGTTTTTTTTCTGAGCAAAAAATAAATATCATACATTTTCCCCTGATTTACAGAAGACACCCAGTAAAATGACATTCAGTGTAACAATCTCGTCAGGCGTATTCACAACAACAAAAAATCAATTTATGACATATTAAAAAACTAATTAATTTCACCCCAAATACTAATTAGTTGTAATTTACATTTTTACAAATGTGCCACTATCCGAGGTTTTGACCATTTGTCAGTAAGACATTTTTACTCATTTAAAACCCAATAAAATGTAATATGCTCCCTTATTCTTTTACATATTTTAATATGTACACATCAGAATAAGCATGTTGTTTGAATTTTTTACATAAATATTGTGTTACACTGAATAACAATGTAACGTTATTTCAACCAAATTTGGACATTTTGTTCTCCTAAAACTTATTTGAAACCTTAAAAGTAAACACTTTACTTACATTTAATATGCTTTCTATGGACATAAAATCACTTTTGTCAATGTCTTTTGATGCGGACATCTTCACGTCTTTGACCCACATACAGAAGTGTATAAATAATACAAAACACTGATATTCATGCATTTTTGAATAATTTTCACATGTGGGCCTGTGTGAAAGCGCAGCGTTGTGTCTTTAAGAGCTGCGTTTGTAAAGGACTAATGTGAAGTGCTGACACTTTGCTCTGCGTTATGAGGCTTGAAATGAGCGTGCAAGACATTTGTGCTCATTGTGTAATTAAAGTCATAGAGTTTATGGTCTCATCCATTTATCACAATAAGGGGGAAGTTGTGGCCTAATGGTTAGAGAGTCGGACTCATAACCCAAAGGTTGCGGGTTCGAGTCTCGTACCGGCAGGGATTGTAGGTGGGGGGAGTGAATGTACAGCGCTCTCTTCCACCTTCAACACCACGACTGAGGTGCCCTTGAGCAAGGCACTGAACCCCCAACTGCTCCCCGGGCGCCGCAGCATAAATGGCTGCCCACTGCTCCGGGTGTGTGTTCACGGTGTGTGTGTGTGCACTTTGGATGGGTTAAATGCAGAGCACTAATTCCGAGTATGGGTCACCATACTTGGCCACATGTCATGTCACGTCACTAATTATAAAATCAGAGAAATTAGGATGCAGTGAATGTCGGCGAGTGACTAAACATGACTTTGCATGTTAAAAATCCACCAAAAACTGCCCTGAATCCTGTAGAAGAGTAGCATTATTCACACAGGCTGCTTTTATTCTGAAGCCTAAACAAACACCGTCTCTTCTGTGAATCTATAGCATAATAGATCAGCGCTGACAGCTTCATTAAGCTGAACATAGACGAGACAGCCGCACACAATGAATGGGCCTTATTATAAAACACACATTATTGAAAATTAGATTTGTTTTAACTAAGGTAACATTTGGAGTAGAAAATGAACCCCAGATGTCAAAAAGGTTAAAAAGGGACAAACTCAGCTATTGGGTTGTTTTGACCCAGCGGTTGGGACCCTTTTTAACCTTTTTAACATCTGGGGTTCATTTTCTACTCAAAATGATGCATTCATACTTAAACACTATTCACTGATTGTTACCGTCATTGTGTATCGTGCGCCAAGTATTGAGATCTCTGAGTTCATTCAGTTAATAACTATAATTAGTAAACACATTGCCTTTAAAAAAATATAATGAGCTGTTGACTTGCTTACATACATGATTGTAAGTGAATCACATTATTTATTTTCCAGTGCTATGTTGTTTGAGTAAAGTTTACGAATTGTGACTGAGTGAAATGTACTTGAGTATTGCAGGGTAAACTTAAAATAATTGAGTAGAAATGACTCCTCAAACTCTAACTGGCCACGTTAAATTTACTTATTTCCTTTACTAATTTTACATAATTTGGTTAAGTAGATTTTACTTAATTCCATACTTAAAATATGAGTGCAAAAATAAAAATAGATTTTCTTTTTTTCCCAGTGTGAATGTGTGTCTGTGTTTGAGGGCCGGGGAGGAGCTCAAGATGAGCGGTGATGCTGTGAAAGTGTGCCAGAGTATCAGCCCGACATATGCAGCAGCACCTGGACACACACACACGATCACTCACACACACACACACAGTTATGTCCTATGGGTGTCTAGGGGTTGTTTTCCAGAACATAATATTAAATGGTCAAAGAGCATTTGTCTGGGCCCTGCCACAACAACAACAGCTTTTTTAACAAATTTATTACAGGCTAGCAAAGTATAGCCGGGTTTCTTTTGAACAGGAAGTATAAATTAGGAGGGGAACAGAGGCTTCAGGAGGGGACAAGGCCAAAACAACAAACAAAAGTTCAGTCTAACTAGGAAGTTAAGTCCTTTACTAAATCTCTCAAAGAAAAAGAAAATCAACAACAGAAAGTACGCTCACTCCCTGTCTAGCCACCAAACAGGAGAAAACAGGGGTTTATGAAAAATGAAATGGCACCCGCCTCCCTACAATTCCCAATCATAACTTGCAACAAAAACAAACAATCGGATGAATAACAGTTTTACAAAATAATAGAGTTTACAGCACTCGGTCACAACAGGACTAAGGAGTTCACTAGAGAACAGGCAACTAGAGCAACAGCATTTTAAACCAACGAGTAAAAATGTTAGCAACTCCCAACAGCTGCATCACAGTTTCAACAAACTGGACCGGGCAGGACACGGATCAGGCTCTGGAGAAGGATTCTCCCTGGTTGAGGGTTGTGCTCTGCTTTTATGCTGCTTCCCTCCTGGCTGGGGAGCAATCAGGCCACCTGCCAGAGTGAAGAGTGGGAGGAGACAGAGGAGAGCAGGAGACATGCACATAACAACAGAAGGAAACGCACAGTATCTTAAAGTCATGAACGTCTTTGGGACGTAACACTCACACACACACACACACACACACACTGGTTGGTTTTTGTGAAAAGTGGGGACATCCCATAGGCGTAATGGTTTTTATACTGTACAGACAATATATTCTATTGCCCTACACCAACCCTACCCCTAAACCTACCCCTCACAGGAGACTTTGTGCTATTTCAGATTTTCAATACACTTCATTCTGTGTGATTTATAAGCGTTTTTAAAAGTGGGGACATGGGGTAATGTCCGGAAAAGTCACCTTCTCCTTGTAATACATATGCCATACCTTTGTCATTATACAAATTTATTTCCTCATTTGTCACAAAAACGCACACACACACACACACACACACACAGAACACACACACACACACACCACACCACCACACACACACACCACCCCACACACTCACTCACACACACACACACACAAACACACACACACACACACACACACACACACAAACACACCACTCACACACTCTCTCTCACACACACAAACACACACACACAGTCACACACACACACACTCACTCACACCACACACACACACCCACACACACACACTCACTCCTCCTCACACACACACACACACACACACACACACACACACATCAACACTCACCCAAGGCACCCACAACACACACACACACCCACACACACACACACCACACACACACATGTTTTACATTTGTGAAAGTGGGACTCTCCATAGGCGTAATGTTTTTTATACTGTACAAACTGTATGTGCTATTGCTCTACACCAACCCAACCCCTAAACCTACCCCTCACAGGAGACTTTGCATTTTTAGATTTTCAAAAAAATTCATTCTGTGTGATTTATAAGCTTTTTGAAAAGTGGGGACATGGGGTAATTTCCTGAAAAGTCACCTTCTCCTTGTAACACCTGTGTCATACCTTTGTCATTTTACAAATTTATGTCTTCATTTGTCACAAAAACACACACACACACTCACACACACCACACACACACACACCACCCACACACGACACCACGCCACACACACACACACGACACACTCACTCACACACCCACACACACACACACACACAACACACACACACACCACACACACACCACACACACTCACTTCCCACATCACACACAACACACACACACACACACACGCACACATTCTCTCTCTCTCTCACACACACACCACACACACACACTCACTCACTCCTCACTCACTCACACACACACACACATCACACAACACACACACACACACACAAACACACACACACACCACACACACACACACACATCACACACACACACACACACACTCACCACAGGTTTTCCATTTGTTAAAAGTGGGGACTCTCCTAGCTTATGGTTTTTATACTGTACAGAGCGTATATTCTATTGCCCTACACCAGCCCTACACCTAAACCTACCCCTTACTGGAAACTTTGTGCTATTTCAGATTTTTCAATACACTCCATTCTGTGTGAATTATAAGCGTTTTGAAAAGTGGGGACCTGTGGTAAGGTCCCTGAAATCACCTTCCTCCTGGTATACCTGTTCATACCTTTGTCATTATACACATTATGTCTCATTTTCTCCAACAACGGCGTACACACCCCACACACACACACACTCACTCACACATTCACACACACACACACAAACACACCAACTCTCACGCTCACTCACATCACTCACATCACTCACATCACACACCCACAACAATCACACCTCACACCACACACACAACCACACCACACTCACTCCTCCTCACACACACACCACTCTCTCGATAACTCACACACACACACAATCACTCACACATGCAGACTCTCTCATCCCTCACCTCACACCACACACACACCACACACTCCACACTCACTCACAAACACCTACACACACCACACACACTCTCAAACAGTTCAACCACAGGATTCCTGTTCAAAATCGGTGGCTGAGCTGCTAAGCACAGGTTCATGAGCCGAAGCTGAAAACACCATGAGCGCGCAGAGGTTAAAGCGGTTACCTTTAACTTTCTGAAAGGAACAAGTGCGTGTTTATGCAAGGTCAAACTTAAACTTTAACAAAAAAAATTAAAAATAATAATAATAATAATAAAAAAGAAAGACATATTTTGCTTCAGTAAATATTATGCGAGGTTAGCAGATAATTGTCGGTGTGGCAAGGGACTGTATAATGACCCATAGGAAGCACAGCTGTGTGTGGAGAGAAGAGATCGAGAGAGAGAGGAGAGATGCGAGAGAAGAGAGAGAGAAGTAGAGAGGTGAGAAGAGAGAGAGTGCGAGAGAGAGACGAGAGAGCAGCTAGAGAGCTAGAGAGAGAGAGAGAGAGTAGAGAGGTGCTGAGCCGAGAATAGAGAGGGAGAGAGTAGAGAGAGAGAGAGAGAGCCGGAGAGAGAGAGAGAGAGAGAGAGAGGGGGGGGGGGAGAGAGGGAGAGAGGGAGAGAGGAAGAGAGAGAGAGAGAGAGACTATGTCAAAACTACCTATGATATATATAACATCATCTCTGGGTTATTTCAAGCACCTTTCCCCTCCTTCTGACAGCCACTGGTATTTAGTTATTTATTTATATAATAAGTATTTTTTTTAATAGTCATGATTAGCTTATTTAGTACTTGTATGTGCTTTTGGTGCTTTTTTTATAGTTTTTTTTTTCTATTTTGCTAATTTTTTCTTTAATATATTTTAAATTTTTTTGGTATTTGTAAAATATTTTCTTTTTTTCTATTTTGCTTTTATCTATTAAATTTGTTATTTTAGTACTTGAACTTATTTTATTTCAGTAAGTTGCAAATGAAACTTTTCTCATTTTCACTTCAAATTTTAAGTATTTTTTTATTATCACTTGATTAAATGGATTAAATTAAAATTTAAAATGTAATTTAAAATAAAATCTCAATTGAATTAAAATGAATAGATATTTTGTTTTTGATATTTATGTTGAATGAAATAACTAAATTTCTTAATTTCATTCTTAATTTTTAAAAAATGGTTCTATTCAACTTTATTTCAGTTTTAGTAATTTTAGTACGTGAACTTATTTTATATCAGATGGCTACAAATGCAACATTTCTTCTTTTCTAAGTTTTGAAGTTTTCATCTGATATTTATACATCATTTTATTTCAGTTAAATTTTAATGAATGAAAATAATTTTTTCATAAATTTAGTTTTTGATATTTATGTTGAATAAATACAATTTTTATAGTTTTTTTATATTTCTATGTAGTCTTTCTGGGGTCCGTGCCGTACGACTCACACATCTTTATTCTGAGCTAATTAGCAGAATGAAGAATGATTAAGTTTGCACCAGTGTTGAGGAGTAACTAACTAAAAACAATACTAATTGAATTTTAATGTTCAAAACACTAGCTTTTCCACAAACCATTTTTACCAAAAAGCAGCATCACAAAATGTCATATTTTGTCACATTACATTATGCATGCTGTCACATGACTTTTTAGGAATAACTCAGTTCAGTTGATTGATTTGTTTGGATGCTTCATATCAAAGCATCATTTCGAGTGAATCTCTGTTCCCTGGTGGTTTTTTGTAGCAAATAGAAATATTTTGTTAAATACTGCTGATTGTTGTCATGTTTCCCGTTTCAAAAACTTCATGCATAAAATTGCATACATAAATTAAATTTTCTGGTTAAGTAAAAAAGGTATTACCCCATCACCTAGTGTCAATATAACTATAACTACATTTTGTTATTAGTGTAATTTTAGTATCATTGATATGCATTGTTAATATTTTGAATATTATTTTATATTTTCTGTTTTCACTTAATTTTTTTTAGTCTTTTTTATGAAATAATAAATTACATAAACTGAATGACCTTAAACAAATCTGTGATCTCCTATGAAAAATCAGTTTATTTAGTTTTGGTGATTGTAGTACTTCAACTATAACTAAACTAAAAGGAGAAATATTGCATCAGCAACTATAGTGAAATAAGTTTGTTTTCTATATATATCTATTATATATATATAGGTGACAATTAGTTCAAAGTAAAAAACAAGTTTTTTATTGATTTTTGTTTTGGATTTAGTTACAAATGTAATACCCTGTTTATTAGTAAATGGCAGTGTAGCTAAGTACTTTTGAAAAAGAATGGTATGGTAGCTCAAATAAATTAAAGCTAAAGGTATATTTAACAAATAATAAAAAATATAGATAAAAAATAATAAAACTGACAAAAGCACATAACAAAATACTAGTGCTGCCAAACGATATCGCGATTAATCGCTCCAGAATAAGTTTTGTTTGCATAATATATGTCTGTGATAGATTTTATTATGGATATTATAAACACTCATACAGTAATATTTTGAAAATAGAAAATACATGGTATTACATGTAACTTATAATATAATTTATAGTTTAAATAAATACATTGAATATATAACACATACTATTTTTTTCTGAAATATATACATACTGTGTGTGTGGATATATTACTAATAAAATTCACAGTTACACATATTACATTACGTAAAGAAAAACTTGCTTGTGGATGCGATTAATCGCGATTAACTTTGACAGCACTAAAAATACTAATAAAATGCCAACTACGTTGAAATTAAGTTTTGTATTTTATGGCATTATTATTATTATGATTATATATTAAAGTGGTTTAGTTTCAGTAAACCATAATCATGTTCATATCTTAGTTTAGCTAACTACTTTTCAAAGCAGTTAATTGATTGTAGCTTAACTATTTTCGGTTACGAATAGTTTCTAGCTCAACAAACTAGTTTTACTCAGCTTAACCAGTCCCTCTCAGCGTTTCATAACCACCTTCAGCATCACATCAGACACACGTGTTCCTGACTCACTCTCAACCTGCCCAGAAAAAGACTACATTCATGAAAGAATTAAACACTGAATCTGCGAGCGGGTGATATTTATCTGCCCTCAGCACATTGCCGGAGCTGTTTTTCTGGCCTGCATGTTGTTAGGGCAGATTTTATAGCTCAGTACAGGAACGCAGCCAAGGATTGTGGGTAAAGAGCTGCATGCCAGGCGTAATGAAGACGCAGATCAATCCAGCGCAGGAGAGAGTGGGACTGATGGGGGATTGGGCTGTAGCTTGTGTTCATATAATGAGGAAAGAGACAGAAATGAACATTACAGTCCATCACTGTATATTTACAGCGGGGCGTTTGTCGTGCACGAGGCGGATTTCATTCACCTGCTATTTGGTTTTAAAATGCCAACATTTGCAGTTAGAGATGAACACAAGATTGTAATAAACACGAATGTACCATATCATCCATTTCATTAAGTTGGCTTGAAAAAGACAACTTACTGAAATCCTACTTAAACTACTTCTTCTGAGACCAAATTTTAAAGTGTATCTCCTCCTAGACTTTTAAAGCTACAACCACCAAACTCGGGTCAGACCTTCAGACTGGTCAGACTCGGGTTGCTATATCTTTTCTAACTGATCCGGCTTACGGTTTTCGTAAACCAGAGTATCAAAACCACCTAAAATCCCATAGACTTTCATTGAGGGGGTGAAAACTTTTACACAATAAGACTTATGGTGTATTTAAGCTGTCCAAAGCTTAACAACTCCCTACTGAAAAACCCCCCAGCCAAAACCAGCCTAAGCTGATTGACTGCTTTTAATTCTCCTCTGTAATTTTTCTCTTTACAGCTATCGACACCTGCAGATATTTATGAAACATTTTTTTTTAAATCAGGCAAATATCAGTCAGCTTTCATCCTGAAGGTCCTCTTCCATCATTTTTTTTAATTGCTCTGGCGAGTTTTCTTATTATTTATTATCACAAATTTACATATTCCATATGTCTTTTGTGCCACACAAATTTTAAACAAATAGTTGGGATTGTTAGCTGTTTTTTTTTTTTTTCTGGCAACACCAGAAAAACTAAATTGCTGCTGCGTTTAATACACATCGTGTGCAAAATGTAGTTTTGTGAAGACCAGAAGATAGTGGAGATGAAAATGAGATAAAACCCTGTAGTCTCACATATTCAGGGTTTCCCAAACTCTTGTTAGATGAAAAAAAAACAATAATAATTAATTAAAATAATAAAATGTAAGATTAAATCCCATTTTTAATTAAATCAATCCAAAAAAAAAATTTTATATATCTATATATATAGATATTATATATATATTATATATAATTACACACAACAAAAAAAATCTTCAAATTATAAAAATTATGCTAAATTTGTATTTAGTCCCCCCATCCAAACGGATTCATTCCCAACTAATACCTTGATGCATAAACTTCTGCTTTATTTTCTTGTTTCAGTTTTCAAGAGCCAGAAGTGAGTGAAATGCTGAAATGCTCCCAGCAGCTTCAACTTGATTTTCCCTTTTAAAAGTGTCAACAAGCTCCCAGCTGCTTCAGGAAGGGAATGTTTTACCAGCTCAGCGGATGCAGAAAATCAAGAACGCTAGCTGGAAATTGTCCCGAGGCGCTGGGGGAGCTGATGATTGATGCGATGAAAAGAAACACCCCCCCCCCCCCCCCCCCCCCCCCCCCCCCCCCAGCGGCCCTTAAAGGACAAAAAAAAAAAAACTAATATTTTTGAATGAAAACAATATGTCATATCGGTTGGATACACAGTTTTAACATAAACAAAACCAGGCCTATGTATTTAACTAAAAAAATTTAAAAAAAAAATAAATTGAATATTACTTGAAATAAAATAAACATTAACTGAAACAAAATATAAAATAATTTCCGTGTTGCTAAGGCACATTTCTCATTTTAATTTAGTTTAACTTGATGCACTAAAAGAACTTTAAACTGAAATAAAAAATTAATATAGACATATAAATATCAACAATAAAGATACTAAAATGACAAAAACACGCATACAAAATTACTAAACTTTAACTAAAATTAATAAATAAAAATATACATAAATTAAAATAAATGTCAAAATATCAATGACAACTTATAATAGTATCTCAGTGATACTAAAATAACATTGAAACCAACTAATAAACTTAATGTGATGCATATTTGTCAAATTTAGACGACAAATGAAATGAGTAAGAAACAGGTAAGATTTAGTACTAATAAACTAAATATAAATGCACAATATCCAGATTTATTTATCATAAACTCAGTGTTTTAACTAACTTAATGTATCTTGTTATTTAGCTTTTTCCTCAATTTGTTTAACATCCTGTTCATACTTTTTAACTGAAAAAATGTAATTGTTTCACAATTTATGCTGATTCTAAACAATTTGAATAAACGCATTTTGAAAATATGATTATATGAATAATAAAATGGACGTAAATAGTTCATAACAAACGATGCCATCATTTTTGAGTGCATTTTCATTTATGTATGCCTGACAAACATGCATCACATTAAGTGTATTGGTTTGAGTTTAAACTCTGATATCCAAATGCATGGGAATTTTATATGCAATTCAAAGACATAAATATATATTTTTGGGGGTTTTGTAGTGTCCACCGGTTCCAAGTGTCAAATCCAGGCTTCTCTAATGATGGCCTGCATCTTTCTAACCCGTAACGCCACAGCCTGCGGCGCTGGATTACTCTAAACTGGCTGGAGTTTTCTCTCACAGCCTCGGGTGGAAATGTTGAAGAGCACACGGATAAAAGCAGCGCTGGATGGGAAGTCCATAGTGCGGGCTGTTATTGTGTGTCAGTGCTGAGAGAGAAGCTTCAATGCGACCGTGACCTATATTTACTGCTCGAGTGCATTTCGCTCTTGTTACGCTGAGAGAGATTCTGGACGGAGAGACACGGATGAGAGAAAGAGAGAGAGAGCCGTGAGCAGAGCCATCTGGTAAACCTCAAAGACACACACATGCAGCAAACACACTTTATAACAACCTACTTAAGGCAAAACACCATGCACAGGTGAATAGGGTAAAACATTTAAAGGAACAGTTCACCTAAAAATTAGTGCAAATGAGCTCAGGCCTCAGAAAATCCATGATTAGCTTCTTCATCAGATTTGTAGAAATGTAGCATTGCATCAGTGTCTCAGCAATGGATGCTCTGCAGTGAATGGGTGCCGTCAGAATGAGAGTCCAAACAGCTGATAAAAACATCACAATAATCCACAAGTAATCCAGTCCATCAGTTAACATCTGGAGAAGACACACACTGCGTGTTTAAAGGAAATTTCGCTGACATTTTGGGGATTTTGGAAATCCAGCTGACAGGAAACATTCTCAGAATATTCTGGAAAGGTTCTCTCAAAGATATGAACAAACAGTCTTCCAGTAACGTTAATAGAATGTTTGTTCAGAGTTATCTGGTCTGTAATAATATTCTCAAAATGTTAGCACAGAAACATTATATTTATAGCCCTACATCATTCATGGAATGTTTTTTTCCCTGAAAGGTTTAAGTTTAAATAAAACATTTTTGTTTTAGAACACTCAAAAGTAACATTCCCATAATGTTTACAAAATGACACAATGGAATGTTTCCTTAACGTTTGAAAAAACTTTTCCCAGAACAATCAGAAATAACATTTTTAGAACTCAATGGGAACATATTTTTGTTAGCTGGGTATCTTCTCTTTATCACTCATTAATCCACACAGAACTGTAAAAAGAAATCCGTTAAATTTACGGTAAAAAAACGGCAGCTGTTGTTACTGGAATTTTACCGTAAAAAATACAGTAGCAACGTTTTAGGTTTTAGGTTTTAACTTAAATTTACAGTTAAATACCGTAATTTCATTAACTGATATAATGTTAATATACCAACCTATTGAAGTACTGAAATCTGTTTTGTACTTTTGTAATACACTGATAATCACCAAATGCAGGAGGTGATGAGAAAGTCACATCACAAGCAGCTTTTAAATAATAACATATATAGAAGGTGCACAGTGTGTCATTCACATAAACATAAACACTAAACACCATCACGGTAACACAAATGAAAATGAAATAATGCAATAAACATTCATTTACCAACATTAGGAGTAACATACAACCATAATGTACACAACTGATAAGAAAAAAAAACTAAGAAGAAACATAGTTATTTCAACAAAAAAACATCAAATTTGAAATATAACGCAGGGAATTCTGGGAATGTCAATTTACGGTTATTCACTGTAAATTATACGGTCTTTTTCCCTTCCAAAAACGGTATACTACCGTAAAATGAATGTCTAATACATGTAATGTCCAATACAGTTTTTCACCGTATATAGCAGGGGAATTTACCGTTAACCATTTAACAGGTTTTTACTGTAGCATTTTTACAGTCTTTTACCGTTAAATTCACGGTCATTTTTTACAGTGTACTGTCAACAGACAGAAAAAAAACACTTTTGTTGTATTTTTAGGAATAAAATGTTATATAAAATAGGCCAATGATATATGAACAAACCCCTCAGTAAAAACATTCAGAATATAGATAAGAATAAAACTGAAAGTTTTGGTGAAGTGGAGAGAAAACTCACAGCCTTTAAAGATATGCACTTTTGCCCTATTTTTTTTAGGAATAAAATGTTGTATAAATCAGTGTAAATGATGTATGAACAAACCCCTCAGTAAAAACCTTCAGAATATAGATAGGAACAAAACTAAGTTTTGGTATTTGTAAAAGAAAAAAACTCTTTAAAGATATGGATTGGAATTGAAATCTACAGACGCAAATAGATAAAGCGCAATGAAATAAACACTTAAATGTGTATTTTGGTTGTTTTCTTTCCAATAGTTTGAAACAAAACTTTATGAAAAGACAAAAAGTCCAAAATATCAAAAGTGACTGGTGCATGAGAAACAATGTTTTGGCTTTTAAAAATCAATTGCAAATCTAAACCCACATGCAATTGCAAAGTCTTGGATAAAACAAGGACGCAGAATATCGGACTAGCAAAGTTGCACATGCAGAAGATAAATGATGTGCACAATAACGAGATCTGTAATTGGCTCATTCTTTCACTCAGTGGAACAATTTACTCAATTTGCACAAACCTGATTGAGTTGTTTGTCTGTTTGACTCGGGGCTTGTTTGGAGAGATCACGGGCTTTAATGCCATCATTAATTCACTTCATAAAGCAGATGTTTAAATAAGACACAAAAATGATCAATCTGTCATGATTTACCCGCCCTCATGACAGTCCAACCCTTCACTTTCTCCTGTTGAACACAAAATCATATGGGCTATTTTTATTGGACTTTTATTCTGCTTTTTTTGGAGTTTAACAGCCTGGTCACCATCTGCATTTGTGAGTTTGAACCCATGGCATGGCGTTGCAAGCACAGTACTGTACCACTTAAGCTGCTTTTGGCTTAAACGCAATTAAAGTTTGGTAAAAGTTCTATTTAGCTGATGTGCTTGAAAATATTAAAAGAGGTTGCTGAATAATTGAACTCAGGGTTTCTGCAGTTCTTAAAAAGTCATGTTTCTTGCTTTCACAAATTAAGTCCTTAAAAGTTCTTTAATCAGAGCAGAAGGTCTAAAATTCATAAAGGCACTAAACGCTGCATGCACTGCAAAAATGAACATCTTCATCTGTAATTTTGTTTTGTTTTCCGATACAAATCTCTAAACATTCTTAAATCAAGATACATTTACTGGAGATGCAAAGTGAACAAATGAAGTCCTGTTTTCATTATACATTATACAGTAGATATTTGACTACTAGTTAACATTAAAGGGATATTTCACCCCAAAAAAATGTATTCTGTCATCATTTACTCTTTGTTGTTCCAAACATGACTTTCTTTTCCTTTGTATAACATAAAAGAATATATTTTAAAGAATGTTGGTAACCAAACAGTTTTGTTTCCTATTGACTTCCATTATGTGGACAAAGATTACAATGGAAGTCAATGGGAACTGGAAATTAACAATCCAAGTCTGAAGTCTGATTTTAGAGATGGAGCAAGTTGTTATATTTTGATGACATATCCTTTTCTTTAAAATAATGTGCACTAATGAATAGTTATTACAGTGACATCAGAAACATGCATAACCTTTTCCACCATGCACCGTTCAATGTGACGCGAGGGGAAATATTTTTTATGACATAGTGTTGTCAAAACATTAAAAATACACCTCCAGAAAATGTCCAGTGGAAAAAACATGGGTTGTGAAAATGAGAGTGAGCTTGAACGCAAAAACAGTAGGACACATTGATCACACTGTCTTCTGTCCCTCGTTTTCCAGAATATTGTAGATTATGGATTTAGGGATCGGATGTTTTGAATGTCCTACTGTAGCAGAGAAACATGCTAAAAACATGCTAAAAACACCCAGAACCAGCCAGAATGTCAAAGCAGCGGTCTAGCAACATATTAAAGCTGCTTTGAAATTATATGTGCGCTTCACAAATCAATGCGAATTGACTGTTATGTAATTGATCGTTTTCGTGTGACGTTACACCCTTATAGGGTCCGTGTATCTTCTGGACATTGGATTTTCTACTAAAAAGAAATCAATAAAGAGAAATGAGAAACAGTTAGATTTTTATATATTTTTTTTCGTTTTGTTTAAGGAACGGAAAAGCGAACATTTAGCTGGATTTTTAGTATTATTGTTCATGGGTAAAAAATTTGATTATGGTTCACTAATCTAATCAGCGGCGCTAATATTAAACGATTTGCATCTTACCTCGCTCTCTTTCAGCAATAAAGTGACGATTCGTGCTGAAATCTGCGCTCTGCTTCTGTGAACAGTAAAGCCCGCCCGCCTACTTTGATTTGATTGCTATATCAGTTTTTTTGACGTTGATGAGCGCTGCTAACCTGCTGAGCAGGCCAGGCTGAAAATGTAACTTTTACAGCTTTTTGGCATCCTAAAAAACAGAGCGCTGCGTAATGGAGTGCAGCAGATCAGTGCAAGACCTGGGGGTGGGGGGAAGATTGGCCATTTCTAATTATTGGGGGGAACTTGTCCCCCTCAATGTCTATGGTGGTTAGGGCTCTGGGGTAGCACAAATTGTCAGAACACCGGTCACGTGACTGAAAGCTATGAATTGTCCACGATCCCTTATCCGCTCTGTGTTTTTGCTCCAGTGGTGCACTTGCGCGTCGCTCCCTGAGCGTGTCCGCGGGGTGAGCTGAGAAACCAAACAGCAGCGTGAGCACTGAGCAGCAGATAGACGGAGACAGCGACATCGCCAGTGTGCGTTCTGTCTCTCTCTCTCTCTCACACACACACACACACACATGCACGGGAGCGAACGAGAGCTTTCTCTGGGAGAGCATCTCTGGTCGTGCGCGCAAGGAGGAGAGAGTGTGTGTCCCCGGCGTTCTGATGCAAGAGAGGTAAACACACCACCACCACACACACACACCACACACACACACACACACTCGGCTGAGGACACACATGGACGCGTTCGCGTGTTATGGACAGACGGGAGGAGGAGACGGCGAGCAGGGACAGATGAGGACGCAGCCGTCACACTCCAGACCTGATGTGGTGAACTTCACACAACCACACACACCCCCAAACTTTATTTTTTTTCACACCACACGCAGGTGAACCCGGAGCAACGCGCAACTGTGGAGGCGCGTGGGCTGCGACACGAGCTTATGCACATTAGTGGAGGTTTTGCTTTTACGCGCGGCTTCAGCGGAATGTTGAGGAGCGTTGAAGTTTAGTCGATTGAAGTGAGCGGGCGTCATCTGCACTGCAAAAAATGCTTTTCTTACTTAGTATTTTTGTCTTGTTTTCTAGTATAAATATCTAAACATTCCTGATACAGATGCATTCTACTTCAGGTAAAATGAGTTAAGTAGTGTTTTTTTTGTTTGTGTATTTTCTTACCCATGGCTGCACCAATCTTGCTCTTTAAAGCAAAAAAAAAAAACAAAACCAAAATGATCCCGGTTTTTTTTTTTAAGAAAACTTACAATCTTAAGTCATTTTACCTGTGAAGTAAATGCATCTTGATTCAAGAATGTTTAGATATTTGTACTAGAAAACAAGACAAAAATACTAAGTAAGAAAAGCATTTTTTGCAGTGTGACTGTGTGAGATGCTGGTCAGTCGTGCATTATGGCTTTTTATTTTGACACACTGTATTGACGAGGCTTTTTGAAGGCTTGAGCTCCAGGGACTCGTGTTCCTGCTTCGTCTTGACATCTGTCTCTCTTTCTGTCCTGTCTGCAGTTCCACCATCTTTATTGTCGTTATGAATAGAAATGCAGACTTGTTTTAAAGACAAGTGTGCCGGTAAATGTGTTTAAAATAGTTTTCTTAATGTCTGTATCACATATTGACTCAATTGGCTTATTCTGAAAAAAATCTGATTTCTAGAAAACTGAATAAAAGCAAATGCACACTGCAAGACAGAATATCGTCACTCACATTTCATGACCAGATTGTAAAATGTAATTTGCACACAAGCTTGTGTGCATGGCAATGCGGTGATGTCGACAAATAAGCAAGGGCTTTGCATCGTTTTTGCACTGATTTGCAAAGAGTAAAAGATAAGTAGCATTTGTAAACCGGTTGACTTAATTGGCATAACCTGATTAAGGAAAATTCAGATTTCTTAAAAACTGAATAAAAGCAAATGCATGCTACAAGACAGAAGGTTGTCGCTTGACGCATGTTTCATCATGACCAGATTGTATCGACTCAAAATGATTTTTCACATAAACCTGTGTAAATGGCAATGCATTGACAGCAACAAATAATGTGGAGGAAGGGTTTCGCATCATTTTGCACTAATTTGCCAAGAATAATAAAAGATAAACACCGGTTGACTCAATTGGCATGACCATGAATTTTTCATGAAGATAAAGGAAAAATTCATGTTTCTAGAAATCTGAACAAAAGAAAACACACACTACAAGACAGAAGGTTATCGCCGTTTGCATAATTTAAGACCAGATTGTATCGTTTAAAAATTAATTCCCACACTCGCTTGACATGGCAATGCATTGATATCAACAGAGCTTTGCATCATTTTTGTACTGATTTGCAAACAATAAAAGGTAAAGTATCAAAAAGATAAAATAAAACGATAAAAACTGCCTGAAAATATGAGTCTTGTAGTGCGTGTTCTGCATATGGTGTATTAATCAGTTCTATGTCTTGTAAACATTTATCTCTTTATTTTTATGCATCAGTGGTGTGTGTTGGACTTCTGAAACGACCTTCTCTGCTTTTGTTTTTGTTTTTTCAGTCCAGTATATGTATATCATAATTTATTCAAATATTCATAAATAGTTTCCAGGTTAAAGGCATGGAAATTTCTGTTTTCATTGTAATTTTATGGATTTATTAAGCATACTCTCCTTCTGGTTAAGTTTTTTTGTATTTTTTTTTTTGTTTTTTTTTTTTATGTAGATATAGTTATAAATAATCTGTTAGTATTTTAAAATACATTTGAGTAACTTTGTTGTTTTTGTCATTCTTTTATTTAATGTGTCTATAATTTTATTAATATTTAAATTAGTTTTATTTTCATATTTTCTGTTTTTATTTTATTTATTCTTCGTAATTTGTTGTATTTTATATATTTTTAAATATGTATACGATTTTTATCTATTTTGGGCATTTGTATTTTCTGTTCATTTTTTTTTTGTTTTTTTAGTAATTTTGATTTTTTTTTATAAGTTATTGTTTTTTTAAATGTCTTTATAGTTTTTATTCATATCTTGAATTCGTTTTTTTATTTTCTGTTTTCGCTTCAGTTTTAGTTATTTTGTGTGTTTTTGATATTTGATAGTATTGATATTTTATGTTAGACGTATTTGTATATTTTCTCTTTTTAATTTTAGAGTTGTTTTAATTTAGTCTGTCCATTTCCTCTGGATGTACCCATGTGATTAATCAGTGGAACTGAATTGCAAGGCATTTGCACTGATTTTTACTGTAAAGCTGGTTTGAAGCTATTTGTATTGTATAAATCACTATATAAATACAATTATCTTGACGTGATGGAAAGATAATTGGCCAGTCAAAGCACAATAGAGGCACTGCTTCCTCTCTGGTATTTCTCCATTCCTCTTTCACATTCACAGCATGATTTAAGATCTCTATGAGTACTCCGTGAGCTCAGTCTGAAACTAAAGAAAACGAGTGCTTTAAACACTATTCAGTTTTTGTACTGTTGATTAATTTTTGAGCCGCTGCTTGACCACCTCCTCTGAGAAAACACCCACAAATGAATGTAATTATGAGTGATATATGAAACACCCCAGACGAATGTTTCATTGCTCTGAGATTTGTGTTTCAAAGTGTGGAAGATCTTCAATTAGATTTCAACTTTGTCTTAAATGTTTCCCCTAAAATTCCTCAGGAGAAATAAAAACAGACTCAAATGAGTCAGTAGTTGTTATTCAGCAGGAGTAGCTGCTCTGATCATTTGATGAGAAATGTTTGAGTTCATATTGAGATATTGCAGACTTTGAGATGTTAAGCACTGTGTGAGACATTGTTGAGATCTCTTCTGAAACTCAACAACAAAGGCTGCGCCATGAATCGTATTATAATCAATGGTCACTATTTCTGCTTCTCTTGGTTTATTAAGCATACTCGCCTGCTGGTTATTTATCCTGAAAAATGTTTCATTTTAATCAAAATTTGGCATCTTGCATTGGTGAGAATCTTCCACAAGATTTCAAGGTTGTGGTTGCCAGATTTCAAGAGTTTCAATCCCCCAGAGCTTTTTTCATAAATTGATAAATTTTCTGCCCAGTGGTTTACTTTCTTTTGGCAACCTGGCAACGCACTCGCTCTCTCTACAGTATGGAAAAAACGCTGATGACCTGAAAAACAAAAAAAACACTGTGTAAGTTGGAGTTTACCGATCTCTATTGAGATATTCTGCTCAAATAAAAGTGTAAAAATGCAGTGCAGTCTGTTTTCTGGCATGCAGTCGTTTGCTCTGTTTGCAGCAATTAAGAGTGCCTTTACTTGACAACGAGGTACTAAAAACTGACTCTTTTTTTCTTTGCATTTTAGAAAAGTTTGCAACAATCCCTGTTCACACAGATCCAGCAAAAATGACTAAATACACTATTGGGTCATTCTTTGTCAAATAAACCAAATTTGAGAAACTTCCCCGGCTCAAATTTTTGATTTTGCTTATATTTTTTCTGAAGAAAGATAAACATGTATAGAGATGAAAGCCAAAATATTAAATGTCAAAGATTTATATTTACTGAGTAATCCACTATTTTGTAGAGGGGGGGGGGGTCAAAATTGCAATTTTCACCTGAGATTCAGAGCCAAATTACAGGGGGGTAAAAATGACTTCAGAAAGATGGCAGCATCATTATTTTATGTTTTCACAGAGATTGATAGATCTGTTAGTAAAATCTGTTGACTTTAGCAATCTTTGTTGCATTATGTGCCAATTGTGACCATTCAAAAATGGGGAAAGAGCATTTTTCAAGTTTTTTCTCCAAAGTTTGCATGCCTGTAACTCAAGAAGTATTAAAAAGATCT
The DNA here is from genome assembly GCA_018155175.1 of Sinocyclocheilus anophthalmus. NCBI lineage: Eukaryota > Metazoa > Chordata > Actinopteri > Cypriniformes > Cyprinidae > Sinocyclocheilus > Sinocyclocheilus anophthalmus. The sequence goes on along the minus strand of JADLZN010007407.1, from coordinate 341,045 downwards.
CAATGCCCTTTTAGATATTGGGTCTTAAAAAACTTTCCTTTAGGAGTCTTAATTTTTAAGGCCCTATATGGCTTGGTTCCAGAAATATTGAAATTTTTAAATTAGGTTCCAGGAGATAATAGTTAAAATGTCCTAAACATTCACTGCAAAAAACAAGTGTGGTCAGTTTGCAAAATATGATCTTCTTTTCTTTTATTAAAGGGGAATGTCGATAAATTATTGACATCAAAATAAGTATGACACTCAAACGGCCTCAAACAGGTACGTCCTAATAAAATTTTTTTGACAGCGGAAACAAGATGCATTTTCTCTACTACTTTCCACATTACTTATTCTTCAGACCTTCCCTTTAAATAAAATACGCTCGGCTGTAACCACATTGGCAAAACTGTTTGGTTTCGACCACTGACCATGGGTAATTTTCAACATTTGAATATGGAGCCCTCATTAGACAACCCAATATCTCTGGAACTGAACCATATATGGCCTTAAACATGAAGATGCCTAAAGGAAAGTTTGTTAAGACCCAATATATAAAAGGGCTTTAAGATATCTTTAATACTTCTTGAGTTACAGACAAAATGCCAAAAAAAAAAACCCTTTTTGGAGAAAAGCCCATTTTTGAATGGTCACCATTTGCACATAATGCAACAAAGATTGCTAAATTCAACAGATTTTACTAACAGACTTTCCAATCTCTGTGTAAAAATAACATGATGATGCTGCCATCAGGTTGCTGAAGTAATTTTTAAAACGCCCCTATAATTTGGCTCTGAATCTCCGTTGAAAATTGCAATTTGAACCCCCCCCCCCCCGCACCCCCCCCCACTACAAAATAGTAGTATTACTCAGTAAATATTCATCCATGACATTCAATATTTTGGCTTTCATCACTATACATGTCTATCTTTCTTTATACAAAAGATTAGCAAAATCAAAAATTTGAGCCAGGGACCTCAATTGTGAGTTGACACGGAATGACCCTAATTGTTGTTTAAATTACAAGCTACAGATGCGATACACCTGCCATGACGCTTTCCCAATTAGGCGTTTTTGAAGGTTACTCAGAAACGATAACGGTATCGTTTTCAAAAACGTGCACTTTGAAGCTTGTTTTTCAAAGTTTGCGGGGGGTTTTTTTGCAAATAACTTAAAAGGCTGTATTATGCAACCCAGGCCAGTAGTTGGCAATGTCACATTGTAAAGAAACACAGCGTGAACAAGACACATGCACATGAAGAGTTCCGTTTGAAATGTTCTTTTAAAATGAGCATTTGTTAACAGGCTCCTATGTGTGGGTTCAGTAATTTCACTTTAATGGAAAGGAATAGGTTCTTTTCATTGCCATTAAAGTGAAGTAACTGAACGTTAACAGAAGCCTGAGAAAAATGCTCATTTTAGAAGAACATTTTTGTAGTTTATATGGAGATGGTAATGGTATTGTTTTCAAAAACGTGTCGTGCACTTTGAAATGCATTTTTATTTTATTTTTTAGCAAAAATAATCATGCATATGAGATTACTGGAGTCTGATTATTTTTCTAGAGTCAGAAAAAGCAAGCAACTCTATTCTAGCATTCGGGATTTAAGTTCTCTGTGAAGGATGCGTGCAATGCTAGGTTTAGGAACATAGATTTTGAAATGTGTGCAATTTGTGTATAAAATTGCAATCAGTGACGCTACACAGAAATATGTGCATTTATATTCTGTGCATTGAAATCATGCAAGCACAGTATGTGAGATATGAGCTTATGTATGTGTATGTGTGCATGCACAGCGTGTTATCTGCCTCTCCCCCGTTCACAAGCCAGGCCATAACGGAAAGTGCTTTTGACAGGCGCGTTATCGTGTTGCCCAGGGCCATGAGGGTTTTAAACAGGCTACAATCTCAAACCGCGAGAAAGATGGGGGATGGAGAGATAGAAAGAGAAATCCAGCTATAATAATATATAATATATGTCTGTTTCCGTGTCCATTTGAATCAAACAGGCTTGTTCCTTTACACTGGCCAGTTAATTTATGCCGTAATCAAGCGAAAGACCAAAGGAATCAAACAAAATCATCTTGATAATGGCTGAATGAGCCGGGTCGACGATTATGATTAAAACTATAGTGAATTAGAAAAAATGCATTGTTTGTGCTGATTAGACTGCAGAGGATTTTCTGTGGGATGCATGCTTTTGATTAAGCGCTCATTTGCATATGTTAGACGTATGTTGAATTTTAAATTAGCTGTGTTATTTACTGTTACTATTGCTCATGCTTGAACAAACAATCCTTAACCCTAAATGACACCATTAGTGATTACTTAAATAGGTGAAAAGATGCTTTTTGCATGTTTAATTTTGTGCATCTTTGTCCATTTCTGATGTATTTCCGGTCTGGGCATCCTAAAACGGAAAGGCAGTGTTCCTGTATCCAACAATTCGCCCGTTTGGCATCAGCGCTAACGAACGTTTCCTCTAATGAACCCAAAGCGTTGCTGCCATTTATTTTTACGGTTTGATTTTGTAGCCTGACAGAGATACAAAGTAGCAACAGGAAATGCCATTTCATATGTTTTTGGTACGTTCCTCTTTCATTAGTGGTGTGTTGACACACAATTCGAGAACACAATAGTGTTTTTATTTGGCGTGTTTCTTTAAATGGACCCAGAGGAAGATTTCATTGCTCGGAGGTTGCTCGTTTAAAGCTCAGGGAACTTAATGGAGTTCTTATTTGAGATTCTCCTAAAACCTCTTTTAGGAAATAAAACCGTGCCAAATGAGCCAATAGTTATAAGAGTATAGTGCTATAAAATTAATATTGAGAGCTGCTCAGATCATTTAAACGAGAGAAATGTTTGAGATCGTATTGATGGCTTTTTACTGCAAACTTCAGTAGCTTGGCAAATCTGAGCACAGTTTGAGACGTTCTTGACTATCTTGTGAGAAATCATAATGCGGGGTTTTTTTTTGCTCTAGAGCAGGGAGATTCCAAACCTTTTTTTTTTTTTTTTTGTCAACCCAAACCCCTTTAAGCTAAAATATCCCCCTATTATTTCAATAATTTAACAACACTTCACATTAAAATTGGTCTAAAAAAAAAATTTTCCCCAGCATCATAACATGCATGTATAATTTTTTTTTTTTTTTAAATGTATAAATTCTTTGATATTTTTTTTTAGTTAAATGTAATTAATTTTTCAACATTTATTTAATTTCCATTTTCTCATTTTATTTTATTATCTCATTTAAAAACAATATTGTGTTATTATCTCAATGTGTAAAAACAACCCCCCTCTGCAAAATAGTGGATTACTCTGTAAATATTCATCCATGCCATTTAATATTTTTGCTTTCATCACTATTCATGTTTATCTTTCTTCAGAAAAAATACTGACGAAATCAAACATTTGAGCCGGGGACCTCTGGTTGAGTTGACACGGAATGACCTATATTTGTCTAATGTCGTTGTTGTCAGATGACATGCTTACACAAATCAAATATTTTATTACATTTTGTAAATATTTATAAAATATTTTAATTTTTTTTTTTTTTTTTTTTTTTTTTTTTTTTTTTTTGTTTTTTTTTTTTTATTAAACTCATTTTAATGGTTGGCTAAATGTTTTTTACCCAACATGTTTGGTTGTTTTATTTAAGTCAACTATTGTTTAAAAATACTATATTGCTGGCTTAAAATAGGCTGGAAATTAAAAATCACACACAGAATTACTATAGGCAACAGCAATAATCAAAATATGAACATTTATTATTACGCAAGAACACCCATGGACAAAAATATAAGACAAAATTTATTTATTTGGGCGAACAACATAATTTACAATATTACATGCATTTAAACTCAAGCATTATAGAAAATTTGTTTTTAGTTTATGCAATTTTTCAGTTAATGTTATGCAAGACAAAAGGTGTTTCCATCGTGCGAAACGACCGCTGCTGACTGACATCTCGTCCTTGTATGCTGCGTTGCGTAAAATAATATAATTTACAACACATTAAAGACTTTATAAATGAAATAAAACGTATACAAACCTTTATTTCGCTCGTGACTCCAACGGTATGTCTGCTATTTAATGTTTTGCATCATGGGGCCTGAAGCTGCTTTTTTTTTACCGAACCTTATATTAATACTCTTTACTTGTGTTATACCTTAAGTCATTTTTGATTATGAAATTCACCTGACTTTCTGAACTTAAATCATAATACCCGGTTGTACGGAAAAGATTATTGTAGTTCTGCATCTTTCGGCAAGACTATATTAACAAGTGATTTGTTTAACATTTACATCATGTTGACAACTTCAGGTTGTTACGGGGCTGCCTGGAGACGTGAGACGTGTGGATCCATCAGCAAGCTTTTATTTAAGAGACGTGTTCGTAACAGCCAGGGTCGAACAATGGCAAACAGGTGATATGGCGTGAAACACCAGAATTCTAGGGCTAGCTTAGGTCAACGATGCAGACGAATCACAGGGCAAGTACTAAGTGATATAAATCAGGAAAACCAGAAAAGATCAGAAACCGAGAACACCAGCAAAGTCAGGCAAAACAAGAAGACAACGGGCATGAAAACCGAAACTAGGAATCCATAACCCCCGGCTAAGCACGACCGGCATAGAATGGTTGTTTTGAGTGAGTGTTATATAGTGGAGTGATGATAGGAAACAGGCTGTGTGCAATCAGTGCTGTGTGACCATCATGCACTAAATGTATGGAATATGTAGTTCCGGGGTGCTATGGCAACCGTGTGGTAGTTCGAGAGTCAGCAAATGGAAAGGGTGACCTCTGGTGGTGATTGAATGGAAGTCCATGGACAGGATTCGTGACACGTGTGGTGGAAGAGAATTTTCTTTACTGAGTTTAATAAGAATAATTTACTTGAATCATTTGTAGTTACATTTTCAATGACTAGTTCAAAATCGTAAAAAATAGATTTTAACTATTTTGTGCCACATCGCCCAGATGAGCGCAGCCACTAACCCACCGGCTGGGTAACACAAAAACTACCTAACATATGACCCGGACGCTAAACCCGCATGTGGGTAGAAAAAATAACCCAGCATTAAAAAAAATAAAAATAAAAAATGACAGCACAGAAAAACTACCCAGCACCTGGGTAAAAATGTAAAAGAAATAACCCAATAAAATGACCCAACAGCCTGAACCCAGCATTTTTTAGATGTATACATGGTTTTTTTTTTTTATTGTCCAAACTATAGATTGCATCCCATTTTTTCCCCATTTCTTTTTGTATGTGATCTTTTTTTTTCTTGTAGTAAAGGGTTCAAAAAGATGCATATGATAATACAGGAATTGCTGTGAGTTTTATGTATATTTATAGAAACCGCATGTACAACAGTGTGATTCTGTAGCTGCAGTGTTAAACAGCTCCTCTGACACCCTCGTCCCATTAGAATTCATGCCAGAATAATAGAACTGACATGTAGAATTATGAGATTTCTATTATAAGACCGAGACTGTCTGATATCTGACTGATGAGATGAAGAGAGAGCGGCTTTATGAATAAGTAATTTTGTAAAAACTCAGGCTAATAGACTACAAGAGAGGAATATTAGCTGGTTTAAAAATGCGCTCAGTCAGAAAGTTTTACTTTCTATTCATCTGTGAATCCTGAAAAATAAAATGCATCACGGTTTCTACAAAAATATTGTGCAGCACAACTGTTTCCAACATTGCTAATAATGTTTCTCGAGCAGCAAATCAGCATATTAGAATGATTTCTGAAGATCATGTGACACTGAAGACTGGAGTAATGATGCTGAAAATACAGCTTTGATGGCAAAAATAAATTACAGTTTATCAGATATTCACGTAGAAAACAGCTGTTTTAAATTGTACAAATATTTCACCGTTTTGACTGTGTTTTTGATCAAATAAATGCACCTTTGATGAGCAGAAGACACCTGGAAAGCTTTTTTTTCTTCCTCTTTTGCTCAACACAGCAGACATGAATGATGAACAAAGAGAAAGACAGATTTATTACTGAAGGATAAATTGAATTGCAGTCATATCAGTGTAGCCCAAAGCTTTTTAACTTCATTAAGGAGACAGATACGCATGTCCGTTCAACACGGGAAATTCTCATTTAACCCAAAGACAAATATAAACTGACCTTGTGGGTGAAAACGGTAATCATCATTCATCTCTTCTGGACGTCGTGGAGGGCGGCTGTACTTGTTTATGAGATAATTACATCAGTGATTCGTTTAAGTGCCGAGGAAATTCTCACAAGAGTCCTCGTGTTGCTCTGAGCTAATTATGACGGCAGCTTCAAAAGTTTGACCGTGAGGTCCGGTTTGGATCCGCTTACTTCAGTCCGTCTCTCGAAGTCAGCTGGAGTCACTTTGCGTCTGTTTTCATGAGTTACATGAGCTTGTTTGGAAATTCAGAACTGAATTGAGAAAGCTTTATAAATTAAAGCTCAATTCCGGAGTTTAAATTGAATTTGATTTGAGGTAGAAAACAGGAATCTGAATTGCAGTGTAAGGAAATAGAAATGTATAGATGGATGGATGGATGGATAGACGGATAGACATACAGATAGATAGATAGATAAGACGGACAGACGGACGGATGGACGGATAGATAGACCTACAGATATATTGATGATGATGGGATGGTGGATTAAGATAGATTAGATAGACAGATGATTGGATTGAGAGATGATAGAAAAATAGAAAGATGGATGGATCAATGGATAGATAGAAAAATATTTATTTATTTATCCTTTATTTTTCCAGGAAGGTTCAACTGAGATTAAAAGAAATCTCTTCTTCCTGGGAGTCCTGGCATAATACTTGGATAGATGAATGATAGAACAATAGATGGTATAGATGGATAAATGGATAGATAGAACGATGGATATATAGAATGATAGATGGATGATTGATGGATAAAATGATTGATGGATGGATAAATGGACAGACCGATGGCTGATGGATGGATAGATGGATGATGGATAGAATGATAGGTGGATAAATGGATAGAACAATGGATGGATGGATAAGGGGATGTATGGATGGATAGAACAATAGATGGTGATGGATAGAATGATAGGTGGATAAATGGATAGAACAATGGATGGATGGATAGATAGAAAGATGTAGGGATGGATAAATGGATAGAACGATGGATGGGTGGATAGATAGAAAGAAAGATAGATGGATGGATGGAAAGATGGAGGATGAATAGAATGATAGATAGAACGATGGATAGATAGATGTATGGATGGATAAATGGGTAGAACGATGGATGGATGGAAAGATGTAGGATGGCTGGAAAGATGGATGATGGATAGAATGATAAATGGATAGAACAATGGATGGATGGATGGATAGATAGAAAGATGTATGGATGGATAAATGGATTAGACATGTATGGATGGAAAGATGGATATGATAGATGATAATGGAATGAAACGAATGGACTGGATGGTAGATCTAAAGATGGGACAGATAAATTATAGAATGATGGATAGATAGAATGATTGATAGAACAATAGATGATAAATGGATAAAACGATTGATGGCTGGATAAATGGACAGAACGATGGATAGTGGATGGATGGAAAGATGGATGATGAATGATAGATGGATAAATGGATAGAGCAATGGATGGATGGATGGAAAATCTCTTGTATGGATGAAATGATAGAATGGATGATGGACAGATCGCTGGATGGATAAATGGATAGATAGAATGATGGATAGATCAATGGATTGACTTCGTTTCCCAGAATGCAGTGCCTGTGTTGAATTTCTTTGAATAGCAGTTCAGTAAGTAACTTCTGTAATTCCTGTTCAAATTCCAAACCCTGAATTAAAATGCAGCCGATTCTTAAGTTCTGTGTCTGTCCATCAGTATGAAGGTGTGTGGTCCTGATGTAGTGAAAGCTGCTCTAAACCTCATCTGAATCCCGCTTTAACTCTGTTTTCTCTCTGGGACCCAGAGCGTCTGATTCAGATCAAACATGCATCTGAAATCACATTTCCTCACATTTGATGCACAGAATCCAATGCTTTTCTCCATTAAATCATTCCCTGCCCAATTATTACATCTATTTAAAGATGCATTTGGCAGATGACGTTTTTTTGCATATTCTTAGAGATTTACGTGTCTCATTTATTAGACATTAGGGTTTTTTTAGATTCTGAAACAGATGTGAGGTGTAAATGACCCTCTTTCTCTGCCCGGCCGTAAATCTGAACACAATCTCACTCTGTCATATGACTCTTATCAATATTGCATTTTAATTAATGATTTCCAGATGAAACGGGCAGCTGCTGTGTGGCACTCGATCGATGCAGAGGAAATTACAGACCCGTGTTCACGTTATATAGCTTGAATCCAGGGTTTATGTCTGAAAGATTTATTAAATTGATTAAAGTTTGATTACTTCCCTAAAATAGCTCGGCCAGTATTAGAATGGCTGATATTTTGGCCTCGTATCAAAATTACTTTCCATTCTTTCATGAAACTGTACAGAAAATGTCTGGTATCTCGAGACTTTGTGTTATTTTTTGGGATGCTGTGATTGATTTGATTGTAAATATGGCAGCTGGTGATGATGCTGAGCTTGCAAACTATTTGGACTAAAGAAAAAACTATGAATTGTTTTTGTGTGCATCACTGTGCATGATTGTGGCTGTTTAGAATGATATTTATATTTCTGTAATGTTATTTTGCATAGAGTGCAGTAGCACACTTCCTTTAAACATTTGAATTAAATGTGATGGTCATGTCACAAATTTGTTGTCATGTAGTTTCACAATTTAAAAAAAAAAAAAAAATGTCTAGCAAATCTGTGATAAATTTGTGAATTTTAGAATTGTGAGTTTAAATCTCAACTCATTAGCAAAAAGCATTACGAGAAAAAAGAATTGTGAGGGGAAGAAGTCACAAATACCTTTTTTTATTTTTCATTTCTATGTGGAAAAAACCCCAGAAGATGTAAACTCAGAATTCTGAGGAAAAAAAAGACATAGAAAGCGGAGGAACAGACAAACCGATTCAATTGAGTGAGTCATTTACGCTGGAACTGCTCCTATTGATTCAAACTCGTGACTGCGATCATTAAGTTCAAGCGATTCACTAGCAAAAAAACAGATCAGAAGAGCAAATTTCGACATCGCCTGTAATGATTTTCAGAAGCACGTATAGTAATGGGTGAAACTAAGCTTTTGGAAACTCCCAATCAGTTAAACCATTGCGTCGCAAAATGATTCACTGTTTAGAAGCACTCCAGTCGGATCGCGAATCATTTGATTCGGATTGGGTTTTAAAGGGGTCATATGATGCGATTTTCAAGTTTTCTTTCTCTTTGGAGTGTTACAAGCTCTTGGTGCATAAAGAAGATCTGTAAAGTTGCAAAGACTAAAGTCTCAAATCCAAAGAGATATTCTTTATAAAAGTTAAGAGTCAACCACGTCTACCTAAAACACCTCGTTCTAACACGCCCCCACATATCTACATCGCTATGTGGGAAGATTTGCATAACGCCGCCCAAATGTTCACACAAAGAAAGAAGGCGTAACTTTTATTCTCGCTGTAGTATTGTTGCGCCGCCGCCATGTCGTGAAGACGCTGTGTGTTTCGTTGTTGAAAGCGAAACGACTTTGTTTGACCTTCCCAAAAAGGACGATATCTGCTTCGTCATGCCTGGCGCTGATCCGTGCTGGTCGCTGAGGAAATACTTTGCGCTGTGGATCCGGTGCCGATCTGCTTTTCCCTTCTCCGTGGACGAAGCGGAGTCCAGCCCGGGGTCGTCACATGTGGTTGCCGCAGGCATCACAGTATGGTAAGGGACGTAACTTTTCCGTCACACACTTGAGGTATTCGTCCAATCACAACACACTGGATCCTGGCCATCACAGCACACCTCGCTTTTTCAGAACGAAGAGCTTTGTAAAAACAAACGCGTTTCAGAAAGGCGGGGCATAGAGGAGAAACAATAATGCGCAGTATGTGGAAATAATGTTTTTTTTTTACCTTAAATCGCATAAACACATTTCATTAGACCAAATACACAAAATAATGTTCTTTTTAGCAACATCATATGACCCCTTTAAAATCGCATATAGTGAATCATTTGATTTAGGTCGGGACATCGGAGCGGGTTTGCGAATCATTTCGCTAAGTGTATGATTCATGATCCGTGCTCTGAAGTCCCGATCTGAAATTATTATTTGCGAATCATTATTCAGATGGGACTTTGAAGCGCAGATCGCGAATCGTGAATCATTTGATTCAGATCGGAACTTCGGAGCGCGTATCACACGTTTTTTTTTTCTGTTTTTTTTTTTTTAATCAAACCCTACAAAAATCAAATCATTAAGAGAATACAGTTATAAAAACAAAACAAAGAATAAAGAAACAAAGTATACACAAATACAAATCCCTTAAGAAAATTAACCATAGTTTTAAAAGTTTTTTTTTTGTTTTTTTGTAGAAGTAGTAGTAAAACCGTGGTTAATTGAATAAAGGTTTATATATGTGAAATTTAGTTTGCAGGAAACACATATTAATATGTTATGTTAAGTGATCTTTTCCTATATTCTCTTTTGAGTACTCAAACAATCCAAAGAAAACATCTTTAAAACAGAAAGAAAAGTCACTTACAAAATGTCTCTGTGTGTGTACATTATTGCCAAACAAGTGTATACTATGCAGTGCACTAGTATTCATTGCTAACTTACTGCCACTAGCAGTTTCTTATTGGCCCAGGTGGACCAATCAATTACATTAATTGGATAATTAAGTATTGAGAATGTCTGTTTCATCAATAACAGTGTGTAGTTTATTTGCAAGCCAGTAAATGTAAATGTGTGCTATATACTAACGGCTGCAGGGCTCAAATGAAGTGCATACTGTAAATGCTTGTGTGTATTTAAAGCAATATTCTGGCTAGCTTTCATCTTCATTTCTATGTGCCATATCTGTCGTCTGCTGTTGTTTCCGATATCCAATAATATCCCAAATCCAATAATATAGTGAAGGTTTAGCAAGTGTGGGGAACATAACGGAAATCTATTTCAAATATGAAACTCGCACGTTTTCAAAAGTATAAGCATAACATTTTAATTTATGCATTTGACAGACATTGTGTATAGGGCTCGATTTGGGGAAAACTGATTGATTTTTTTCTCATAAAAATTGTGATTGCAGAGTAAACTAGGAACAAAGAATATGGTAAAAAATGTGATATTATTATTATTATTAATAATAAGTAATAATAAAAATGTATTAAAAAATATTATGCTAAAAAAAGACATATTATCTGTTGTACTATTTTCACTCTATATGAAATGAGATTTAATAATAATAGATCATTAATAAAATTTTTGCACATCACAGCTGTTAATTACCTGTGTTTGTTTTCATTTACTCATTTTCAAACGTTAAACCATCAAACCTTTATTTTGATTGGAACCACATGAGCTTCTCTTCCCACAAAAATATTCATCAGCACAACTGTGTTCAACATTGATAATAATCAGAAATGTTTCTCGAGCAGCAAATCAGCATATTTTGATTTCTGAAGGATCGTGTGACACTTGAAGACTGGAGTAATGATGCTGAAAAAACAGCTGCGCATCACAGAAATACATTACAGTTAACAATTTATTCACATAAAAAACAGATTTTTTTACACATTCTGTTTGATCAAATAGATGCAGCCTTGATAAGCAGAAGAGACTGCACATGCTGATTCTCTGCGGCTCCTGCTAGTGAAAGCAGATGGTGATATTTTAACAGTCATTGTTTGACTAATTAATCTGTCACTCTGTGGCAAATATTTCTGATTTTCTGGAGCACTCTTTATGAATCTCTGCTGCGCTCTGAGAAATGCAAATAAGGGTCAAACTCTCAACTAGAAGCTGTAGATGAGTGTGAGTGTGTGTGTGAGTGTGTGTGTTGTGTGTGTTGTGTGTCTGTGTGTGTGGTTTGTGCAAATGAGGACATAATGTGTATCATGCCAAAGGTATGACAGTATTAAAGGAGATGTGACTTTTCAGACTTACCCCTGCACCCACTTTTCAAACGCTTATAAATCAACAGAATGGTGTGTATTTAAAAATCTGAAATATCAGAAATCTCCTGTGAGGGTCTTTAGTGTAGGGTTGTGTAGGGCACTAGAATTACGGTCCTGTACCGTATAAACAACCATTACGCTATTGGACTCCCCCCATTTTCCCAAAACAAACCTGTGTGTGTGTGTGTTTGCGTGTCTGTGTGTGTGTGTGTGTGTATGTGTTGCACATGTTGTAACAGTGAGCGTTTGTGTGCCGTTTTGACAGATTCATCAAAGACGGTGCCATATAGTGAATTACTATGGCAACAAGAGTGTTGGGTATAATGAAAGGCGACTGGCACAGAGACGCTGGCGCGGCTCCATCATACAGACTCATGTTCTACAAGACACACTGTTACCTGCCAACGTCACGCGTGTGAAACGCTGCTGTCATATGCTGATGTCAAGCCTTTGTCATTCACTATGACATCAGTCAGTATGTAGTGAGCACAAACTCAGGCACTGGCTCGTCCATGATACCGGAGTTAACTATGTATTTTATATTCGTGACATAAAACAATATAATACTGTATTTAAGGATTTCATCCGAGAAAAAATTTCAAACCTGTATGATATATACAGTTGCTTATTAGCATGCATATTACTAGAATATTAGCCATTTATAAGTACAAATTAAGCACATATTAATGCCTTATTCTACATGACCTTATTCTACATCTCTAATCCTCGCCCCCGCTACCCAATACCTACCCAATCACCCTACCCATATTTATAATATATAATATATAATATTATCTATATATATATATATATATATACTATATATATATCTATATTATAATAATATAATCTAACTACAAATCACGGAATGTTGCAATAAGTTTTAAAATGTACAATGAATACATACATACATAAGACATGAAATACATTTATTTTTTCATGTAACATGAAAAAGCATGTGAAATACAACTTAAAATACTCCTCAAAATGCCAAACCTAATAAAATATGAAATACACCTTAAAAACAATATAAAAATAAATCAATATATGAAATAATTAAATGCATGAAAAAAGAAAGTGCAAAAAATGTAAGAATGAATAAACAAATAAATATATTTTTATGCAACATGAAAAACACATCTAAAAATGAAATACACCTTAAAATAATATGAAACAAATAAATGTATCACAAAATAATTGAATGCATAATGAAATGTTGGAAATGAATAATTAGGCATGAAATGCATTTATTTTATTTTCCATCGTGTTTTCCTTCCTTTAACTTCTGTGTTTGACCTACAGATGCTTTCATATCTTCATATCTCTCGAGGCAGTGACAGTTTTCATTTTAAGGCGTATATCATGTCATATTTCAGTTAACATTTTTCATGTTACATAAATGAATACATTTCACATCCAATTTATTTATCCGTACACACGTTTCATTAGGTTTACGTTTATTGATTCCAACATTTCATTATATATTCAGTTGTTTTGTGATATATTGATTTGTTTTTTATTGTTTTCTTAAAGGCGTGTTTCATATGTTTTTTTTCCCTTCTTTTTTTCATTTTAAGGCGTCCTTTTTAATGTTAAATGAAAAATAAATACATGTATACATTGCATGTATTGTACTTTTATTTATCGCAGCATTCCATGACGTATTTAATAATTGCATTATTTATTTATTTAATTTAGTCTGTGAATCACTCCAGACAGCATTGACTTTCATTGCATGTTCCACGGAGGACAGAAAGTCACACAGGTTTGGAATGATGTGAGAGTGAGTAAATAATGACAGAATGATTTTTGGGTGAAAATATGCCTTTAAGTGCCTTTTTCTCTTTCATGCACATTACAGAGAAAAGATCTCTTAAAGGCAGAATGTTAGACTGTTTTATACATTTGCATTACATTATGATATTAAAATAAAGCAACATCGTCAATATTGCAATCTGTTTTATGTAATTTGCATTTGGCTGGTAATTTTCCTAACGAGTGTGACATTAGACTAGTTTCACGATCCTTAATTGTTTTGCAGTGTTGGAGTCGGTAAATGATTCGTTTCGTGAGTCAGTTCAAACTGTCCGTTTCAATGAATCGATTCAAACTGAAAAATGTTTGCAAAATATTGCAATGCAAAAATTATTTGATCAGAAATGCATCAAAAGTTGTGAAATATTATTAGAATTTAAAATAGCTGTTTTCTATGTGAATATCTGTTAAACTGTCATTTATTTCTGTGATCAAAGCTGAATTTTCAGCATTCAGTGTCCTTCAGAAATAATTATAATATGCTGATTATTATTATTAACATTTCTGATTATTATCAATGATGAAAACAGTCGTGCTGCACAATATTTTTGTGGAAACTGTGATGCATTTTATTTTCAGGATTCACAGATGAATAGAAAGTTCATAAAAACAGTATTTATTAGAAATAGAAACCCACTGTAACATTAGAAATGTCATATATACCGTCACCGTTGATCAAGTTAATGCATCCTTGATGAATGAAAAAATATATATATTTTGTAGAATATATATAGGATGTTGTAGAGATAATATATGTTAATGATTTCTGAAAGATCATTTTACACTGAAGACTGGAGGAATGATGCTGAAAATTCAGCTTTGCATCACAGAAATAAATTAATTGTTACAATATATTCACACTGAAAGCCTGTTTTTTAAAATTGTAATAATATTTCATCATTTTACTGTATTTTTTATCAAATAAATGCAGCCTTGGTGAGCAAAAGAGACTTTTTTTTAGAAGTAGAACATTTCACCGTAGACGTATAGTGGTGAGCATGCAGACTTTGTGATCCTGCAGATACACAATTAGATGCAGTTTATATGTGGTTATTAAAAATGTTGAATACTTTTGAGATGAATGTTTATTCTTCAACAATGACAAATGAGTCTCTAGCTCTGCGTTAAAATAGCTCAAAAAGCACCATCAACAGACTCCATGTTCATACTTTTTGAGCAAAAAAGCGTTGAATTATTCAATGTGAACCATCGGCATGCGTGAAGGGGACAAATATGCCGAATCAGAGCTCGGTTTTGAGTCCCATCATAAATCCATGACTCACAGATGAAGGAGAAGAGGATCTGGAGCAGCCTGGCGTTTCCCTGGGAAAGAGAAGAGTGACTCATTAAAGACGGAGGAGAACGAGCCACAGTCACACTCATACAGATTCACTAACCTACAAAACAAACAGGCTTTCTTAAAGAGACAGTACAAACTCACCCTCATGTCCTTCCTTACACTTCAGCCTGTTCCTCTCACAAAACCACTGTCCGCTTTCACAGTAAATTAAACCAAACTAAAACCAAAACCATAAAAGACTTCCATTAAATAAAATATAGAAAGAAGATTTTTCCTGATTAAATCTTTGGTGTTCATTTAGTTTGGGAAACTTGCTTCGATTATTTTAAATTAGATTTTTACTGTATTTGTTACATTTAAACACTTTGATTCTTATAGTGGTCAGAGCAGATGAATACTGATATATATTATAAAACACTAAAAAAATATAAAGATTTTTTTTAGCTCTGGAATAATTGAACACAAATACACTGGGGGGAAAAATGCTCCTCAAAATGGCAAACCTAATAAAATGTGAAATGAAATACACCATAAAACAATATCAAATAAATCCATATATGAAATAATTTAATGTATTTTGCAATAAATGAAAATGAAAAATAAATATATATTTTTATGCAACATGAAAAAAGATCTGAATGCATAATGAAATGTTGGAAAGAGTACAATGAATAATTATAAATTATGCATTTATTTTCTTAAGGTTTTCTATATTTTCCATCGCGTTTTCCTTCCTTTAACTCATTCAGTGAAGTTTGTTTGACCTACAGATGCTTTCATATCTTAATATCTCTCGAGGCAGTGACAGTTTCATTTCAAGGCGTATATCATGTCATATTTCAGTTTTCATATTTCATTTTTCATGTTAAATACATAAATACATTTCACATCCAATTTATTTATCCGTACTCACTTTTCATTAGGTTTACGTTTATTGATTCCAACATTTCATTATATATTCAATAGTTTTGTGATATATTGATTTGTTTTGTATTTTCGGTGTGCGTAGTTCAAAGTATATTTCACAGTTAACCCATAAAACTTCCATAACTTGAAATAAAAACAACTTTTAACTGAAATAAAGTATTAAAAATGTATTCTTATTTAAGCTACATTTCTCATTTTCATTTAGTTAGCCGGATGTACTAAAATGACTAAAACTGAAATAAAAAGGAATTAAAAGTATAGACAAACAAAAAAAAAAAAAACATTGAAATAAAAATGTATTGAAAAATAGACTAAAACTAATAAAAATATAGACTCGCAACATTAACTATAATATATTTGATATATTACAAATTAGATTTGTCCCGTTTTCAAAAAGCATCATAAACCTGATGTCAATGCATAGACATATAGTAATAAATGCATACAAACAGATGAATGAATAAACACATCTGTGAGACATTGTGTAAATAGGGCATGGTGTATAACAGAACTAAAAATTATTAATAAAAAGACATATTCACAAAAAAAAAAACTTTAAAAAATTGCACACAAAAAAAACAAAAATGAAGACAGAAAACATAAAAACAAAAACTAATTAAAAATATGATTAGAAACCATAATAATATTCCCAGTGATACTAAAATAACACCGTTTATTATTAATTTTTGGAGTAAGTACAAGAAAATACTATTTCAGGCTTTCCACTCAACGTGTTACTTGCCAGAATTTGTGAAATTTGCCAGCAGTTTCTAAGTCAAAATAGTTTCAAAGTAAATCCTACACCAACATTTTTTTCAGCGCAGGTGCATTGAATCAATGCTGGAATATTGTTTATGGTTTGATGCACAGTCGAGCACATGATGCAGCTCAGCTGTGTGTCAGAAACGAGCGGTTCATCCGTGCAGAAGTGTGTGCTCTCTTCTCCTCTGCGCACACACACAGTTAGTCCTGTAACTCGGTTCGTTCTGTCTGTGTTTCACTCTCTGACTGATGTGCTGTTACTCCAGTAGTTTGTGTACATGCATCTCTGTTGTACACGCCTGACGACTCGATTAGACTAAAGAGGCGCCGGCGTTATTTACCCAAACTCGGTCTTTATTTAAAGCTTAAATATTTATGAGTGTTTATTCAAAGAAATAGCTTTGGGAGTCCCTGCGTCTTCTGTTAGGTTTGGTCTGATGAAGAAGCGTCTTTATTGGTATAATGCATATGCCTTGATTAATGGAAGAAAGCCAGTGCTGTAGTTCTGTCTGTCAACCTTTGGCAGGGTGATTATATTCATTCAGAACCATTTATAAAACATTTTTGTTACTTGAAATAAAAAAAATTACAAATAAAATAAATTTCTGTTATTGCAGCTTGTCCCCAAGACATTTCAGTTCACTGCGATGTCTGAGCTGTCCTGAGCGTGGCGCGTCTTCTTCTTCTTCTTGCTTTACGCCGGATCGCAGACTTATAAGTGCATTACCGCCAGCTATCTCTCAAATGGACCACTGATACTCTATCTACAATCTCAATTAGGAGTGTCAATGGTCCATTTGTGAGATAATGCTGTCGAGGACGCGCTCAGGACAGTTCGGACATTGTGTGAATCAGAGGTAAAAAAACACTGTTCTGTTCAGTTTCTTGCACAGACCGATCGTTTCGTGTCTTTACACATCAATGTATCGTCACGAGCCGCAGGGTTTAATTTGGTTTTGTTTGTGTATGTTTTTTTGACTCTCAAAGCCGTGATTCCCATCCACTGACATTATAAGACTGACAGACTGCAACGGTTTGACTTAAAAATCTCCGTTTGTGTTCTACTGAAGAAACAAAGTCACCTACATCTTGGATGCCTTGGGGGTAAGCAGATAACCATCACATTTTCATTTTTGGGTGAACTATCCCTTTAAAAGACACTAAGCAATAGCAGATGTGCGGAAAAGTTGCAAAAAAAAAAAATGCAAGCTTTCCCAACACTGATTTCATGTCACTAACATCGACCTTTGACCTCAGCCTCACATGAGCGTCTGCGTGAATCAGACAGACGGAGAGTTTCAGATCAAGGTTCACGCTGATATTACCATCTCATTCCCACATGCCAGTCAACAAACGGAGAGCGCAGTGACACGGCAGTCTTCTAGAAATAGATTGTGTCTGAGCCTAACCATCACGTCCATCTCGGCCATCTGTCACAGACACACTCCTGCAGAAGAACCATCTCAGCGCTGCTTTGTTCTGCTCGGTTCATGTTTATCCGTGCCATTGTGTTACAGATACACGATTCAGAGTCATTGCATTGGAAGAGATTTACTCAAATAGTTGTTTTACTGTCAGGAATAACTTCTGTCAAATTCTCATCCTTTTGTCCTTCAGTTGATTTCATGTTTATCCATATATAGTTTTTTTCCCACCACAATGGTTTGCAAGAAAAATGTGCAAAAACCGAGCACCCATTCACGTTCAAGTTTATTTATGAAACGTCTGTTTATAAAACACAACATCTGTTGTACCAAAGTACTGTACAATCAGGAGGACAATATATATAGGTATATACTGTATATATATATATATATATGTGCAGACATACATAGGAACTACACAGTAGGGATGGAATATAACTATTAAATATTGAATAATGCACCATATACAGAAATAAAAGTATAGGGGAAAAAAGTAACAATTTTGGATACAGTCAAACCTAAATTTATTCACACACCTTCAACATTTCTCACATTATATCACAATTTATTTGCTATAGTTTAGAAAATGGTAATAAAATTAATTATTTTATCACCCTAAACCCTAGTACATCCCTGCAACTTATTTTATTTTATTCTATTCTTATTCCATCTATACCACACCTGTACAAGCAAATTATTCTTTTTATATTTATGCATGTGTATTTTATTCACCTCTCATTTTTTATTATCTGTGTGTTGTTGTTGTTGTCTCCGTGTACTGGAAGCTTGTGATACTATAACAAATTCCTTGTATGTGCAAACATACTTGGCAATAAAGCTCTTTCTAAAATATGATTGGCTTCAGAGTTAACTGGGGTCGAACAATTCATCGTGATAATGTCAGTAACTTCGCTAGAAAGGTATGTAATGATTCGGTTGAATTGCTGTCAGATGATTCAAAAAAAAACATTTAAGACCCAATTAGATACAACCCAATTTAGCTCAACCAATCACCACTCAGTGCTTTCATTCTGTTCAGGTCGGTGGAGTAAAAGATCACAGTGTAGCAATTCAGAGAAAAACACTTCCGCACAAAATTCTCATCTCAAGTGTCTGAATCATTGTTTACCGGCCAGCCACTGTAGAAGAAGTATTGGGTGTAATTGCACAGTTTACTTTATTTTGGCTCCGTCACCTGACTTAAATGCACGACAGTGTCCTGCACACCTAGTAAGAAAAGATCAAATAATATCTGGTGTCTGAATAATTTTTGGTTTGACCCTGTGTGTGTGTGTGTGTGGTGTGTGTGTGTTGGTGTGTGTGTGGTGTGTGTGTGTGTGTGTGGTGTGGTTTGTGTGTGTGTGTTTGGTGTGTGTGTGTTGTGCTGTGTGTTGTGATGGTGAGTGTGAGTGTGTGTGTGTGTTGATGTGGGTGTGTGTGTGTGTGTGAGAGAGAGACCCTGGAGCACAAAACCAGTCAGTCATAAGTACAACAGGTATATGTGTAGCAGTTTTTAAATAAACAACATTTATGCAGGTTTACATGACTTGTTTATTTATTTTATTTGTTGTTTAGTTATTTATATTTGCCAGATAATAACAATGGTCTGAATAAAACTGTTTTAAAGTATAAATATTCCCTTTAAAATGCATAATAGGTTCCTGCATATTCATTTTTAATTATTTAAATATATATATATATATTTTTATTATTATTGTAATTTGTTTTTTAAATGATTTAATTTTATAAGATTTGAAAAAAATGTGGCGCACATACATTTGATGTTCAAATGTGGTGAACTCATTCTTATTAATAAAAAAATAGAAATAATTTCAGAATCGTTTCAGTTTTTTGTTTTTTTTTTTTTTTTTTTTAATCTTTCTTTTTTTCCTTTCTTTCTTTTATTCTTTCTCTCTCTCTTTCTTTGTATGAAAATTCAGTATTCTGCAGGAAACTGTGTAAAAATATCAAATATTTCCATTTAAATTGTAATAATCATTGTAATAATTTGTATATAAATTAAATAATATATTTTCTGGATAATGATTTCATGGATAATGGATAGTTTACTATCATTAATTGAAGTGGCATATTTAATTAAAAGATAATTTAATTAAAAATTTAATTGAAATTGAAATTTGTATGTCAAATTGGTAAATAGTTTAAAATCATCCATTTAACTTTATTTTTACATGAATCCAGTAAACAGTCTACAGTGTGTGGACATATTTTACATGCATTTTTTTTATAATTCATGATATGTGCATGAAAAATCATAACAAATGAATAAGTGTGAATAAATAAAGCAGTCTTGTCCACTCTCATATATCTCCTGTGGTATAAATTCTCTATCGGCTGACACATCTCTGCTGGTTGCATGATCTGTTCGTCTCTGTGTGCCGGTCTGTTAGTCACACCTGGATGTGTGTGGCGTCTGCGATGCACTTATTAGCGAGCGACGTGGTTAATTAATCCCATAAGCGGCAGCGCTGTAAAGCTGTGGGACAAACCCGCTGACAGCTGAGTGAGTGTCTGCTCATCTGGACCGCAGCCGTCCTCACCGTCACAAACTCATGGCAGAAATCTGCGGAGGAATATTCTGCGTTTCTCGTGTCCGGTGCACACATCGTTAGCAGAGGATGAGAAAAATCCCTTACTGTGATTTATCTGGAAGACTTTCACAGACTTTCTTTATCGCATGTAATGTGTTTCTTTGTTCCCCTTTGAATTTTTAACATTTTCTCAGTTAACAAATCTTAACATGCAGTTGTTTTGATTTATTATTAATTTGGTTTATTATTTATTATTTGCAATCATTAAAAAAAAATATTTCTCGTTTATTAAAATTTGCAATTATTTTTAAACATTATTTATTAATTTGCAATTATTTTTACAATGGTAATTATTTTTAAACGGATTTTATATTTATTATTAATTGCAATTTTATTATTATTATTATAAAAAATGGAATTATTTTTCATTTATAATATTTTTTCAAATTATAAGAATTTTAATTTTAATGTAGTTTTGTTAATACTTTTAAAAATATTTATTGATTTATTAGCAATATGTTGTACAATGTGGCATATTTTTTTAATATTTATTTATTCATAATATTTAAAAAAATATTTTCATTAATATAAGTAATTTAATAAAAATGTGCAAATAAATTGGATATTCAAATTCAGTAAACTCATTAATTATCCAGAAAAAAATGTCGATCAAGAATTGTTTTACATTTGGGTCGTGATCCCCAGAATTGTATTGTGAGGTGCTAAAGGTTCCCATCCTAATGATGCAAAGATGTTGTTTTCGGTTCTGTGTTTGTCATCTAATTTGGGCCGGTCACACATGCACTCGTCAGCAGAGGAGCTGCAGCGTTTATGAATCTGTTGAGCTGTGTTCAGTGAATGTGAAGCTGAACAGGCAGAGCTCATTGTGTCAGTGATTGTAGACATGCTTCTGCCCAGAATCAATTAATCCATTCAAACATCTTCACAAACAGCGCAGAGCGCAGGAGTCCTGCAATGAAAGATGTGAAATTGGGTTTGCTTTACCAAACCCAGAACGAGGGCAGGTGTGTGTGTGAGAGTGTGAGAGTGTGTGTGTGTGTGTGCGTGAGAGAGTGTGTGTGAGAGTGTGTGAGAGTGTGTGTGTGTGTGTGTGTGTGTGTGTGAGTGTGTGTGTGTGTGTTTTTGTGTGTGTGGTGTGTGTGTGTGTGGGTGTGTGTGTGTGTGTGGGTGAGAGTGTGTGTGTAGAGAGTAGGCCTTTTAAAATGTCAATCTTTAGCATTTTGCAGCATTTTAGATTACTGACGAGACACTGAAAAAAAACCCCCAAGAAGTGTGAAGCAGCAGCAAAAGATGTACAGTATATCTGACGCATGTACACGGATTAATAATTAAGAATAGGGTGTTTCCTCGGTTATCTAATTCATACAAATACAATACACAAAACTGATGGCAGAATGGAATCCTGAATGCCTAATGAGCAGTCAAATTAAATAAAACAAAAAATATAGTTTAATACTTTATGTAAATTTGTGTGTGTGTGTGGACTGTAGGCTTGCCATTAATTACAGAAATAATATTTATAATATTTATGTGATTAGTATTTACATTTTGATTCAATATATTTGTTTATTTTTTAAAAAATTGTCGTATTTAAAAAAAATTTAGTGTTTGATTTAGTTTGACATTTTTACAACAGGTTGTCTTACGTTTTTTTAAATATTTATTGTAATTTGTAAGATTTTTAAAAATTTTGCAATGATATTTATTAAATATTTTGTAATGGTATTATTTGTAATTATATTACTAATAATGTTTTTTTTATGATTTTTACGTTAAGCATCCATTTTTTTTATTTAAGATAAGTATTAATCAAGACCTATTACAGTTCCACAGGACTTTTGAAGAGCACTTGCAAAATATGCCTTTCATTTAAAATTGTGTGTATTGTCCAGTCCTAGTATGAAACTTTATGCCACTAAAGAGGAAAAAAAAAAATCCCGGGTGGGAAAATCTAATATTGCTTTTTGTTTGTTTGCATTCTGTACATAGAGGATCAGAATTGTTCGAAGTTCCTTTACCATCCAAAGCGTATGAAAACACAATATAACAGCAGAGACATGGAAAGATAATGACATTGTTCATCTGTGAAATCAGGTTTGCTTGACTTAACCAAGGACAGGTGTGTGTGCGCGTGTGTGCGTGTGGTGTGTGTGTGTGGTGTGTGCGTGTGTGTGTGTGTGTGTGTGCGTGTGTGGCGTGTGTGCTGTGTGTGAGAGAGAATTTTACCTGCAGCCTCGTTTCAGTAAGGTCCCATAAGACATCATCTTGCCCTTTGAAGTGCACTAACCTGCTCACTGAACACACACACATACACACTCACACTACACACACACACATACACACTCACACACACACACTCACACACACACACTACACACACACTCAAAAACATCACACTCACACCACACACACACACACCATCACACATACACACTCCACAACACACATACACACTCACACACACACACACACACACACACACACACACACACACACACACACACACACACACACACACACACACACACACACACACACACACCACACATACACACTCACCACACACACACATAAACACTCCCACACAACATACACACTAACCACACACACACGCATGCACGCACGCACACACACACACAATACACATACACACTCACACATACACACTCACACACACACACACACACACACACACCACACATTACACACTCACACACACACACACACACACTCACACATACACACTCACACACTCACACACACACACACACACACAAACCATACACACACACACACACACACAAAAAAAAAAACAAACACACACACACACACTCACACACCACACACACACACACACTCCAGACACACACACACACACACACCCACATAGACACCCCTGTTGTCAGCAGCTACTGCAAAAGCACTCGCAAATCCAAATGCTTTTATGATATGAAATGAATGTAAACACAGGACAGGACAAAACATCTGATGTGTTCAAACAGATCTGTGCTTTAGTGTGAATGCAGCCTATCAGAGCTGCCGCTGTCAGTGACATCATCATCATCAATAATAATCGAACAGCAATAATGCAGAGAACTTTGCACTCGTCTGGAATACTTTCAGATACTGAAAGCACTTTGTATCTTTGGTCTCCTTTAAATGTTTCACATTATTTTCTTGTATATTTTTAAGCTTAATTTAGTTAAGAATTCTTAACATACGATCATTTTAAACAATTTTTTTTTAGTAATTTTCAAATGGATTCATTTAATTTTTCATGCATTTTTAACAATATTTAAGTATTATGTATTATTTCATTTGTAACAAGGTTTGGTAATTAGTTTTAAAAATATTTTGATTTTACATTTGTAAACTATTTTTTCAAATAATCTATTATTCCTTTGTTATAATGATTATAATATTTTTATTAATAATCGAATGATTTAAAATGGTGTAAATTATTTAAAATATTTTAGATTTCAATTAATTTGTAATTATTTTCAAAAATCGTCTTGATTTATATACATTTGTAATCATTTATAAAAAAAATACTCATTTAAAAAAAACTTTTTGTAATTGTAATTTTGTCAATGTTTCAAAAAAGGCTAGTATTTATTTAAAAATATTTAAACTAGGTATAAGTTCAGATTTTAAAAATGTGCAAATGTGATTCAGTAATTTCTAAAAAAAAAAAATCAAGAAGGGTTTAGAAGCCTGATCGTGATTTCGTATTTTGTCGTGTTTTATCTAACTTCTCTGCTGTTACATCCAGTAATGACTTTTTTACACAGTGTATTCTGCAGCATTTTATGTCTATGGAAAAAAAGGTACAAAAGCTGTCACTGGTGCAGTACCTTTGCAAAAGGCACACCTTTGTACTAGGTACATTTTAGAACTTAATAGGTACAAAAGTGTACCTTTTGACAAGGTACTGCACAGTGACAGCTTTGTACCTTTTTTTTGAGAGTGTGTGTTTCAAGTAGTAACATTAAGTGGAATGCATAACATACAATAGAATACAATGTATCAAGTTTCTGTGTTTCAGAAGTGTGTTAGTAGTGTACAGTGTGTGGAAAAGTTGACTGTGCTACAGTACACACTAGATCCAACATTTCTACACAATGAACTCAGCGATCCACTTCCGGATGAATATTACTGACTCTCTCCTCCAAACACTGCTCAGCATGTGCATGTGTGTCAAAGAAAGCAGAGATGTCATTTATTAATATATAATAATGTTAATATGATATTAAAACACTATAATATTTTTCTATTACAAACAGCATTAAATTATGGATTATTAGAGATGATTTAATTTAATATTAAAATAATGAGTTTGTAGTTGTTGGTTAGGTGATGATAACAATAAATTATTTAATGTATTATTTTTAAATAATTAAATAAATATTTTATTTTATTATTAACAACAACAAATCTAATTATTATTATTATTAGTATATATAAAAATAGAGTTGTGGTTAAGAACAATAATACATTTTGTATTATAATAATAATTAATTAGATTATTTATTGTTCCATGAACATTTTTTTAAATTATTATTGTTATTTTTTATAATGATACAATAAAATGTTTTGTAATTATTTATTGTAAATAATCTTAGTTTATTATGATTAATAATATCCTAATGCTATGGGGTTTGTGTAATACAATAGCTATAATATATAATGCATATACTAATATTATTAATATGATATTAATAATGATATTCTAGATAGTTTGTAATATTAATATTTTTAATGAAACAATAAATAGTTAATTTTATACTTGTAATTTAATAATGTATTTTTATTATTATTCAGTCTTATTTGATTTATCAGACTGTCAAAATACATTTTTACACACACACACACAAAAAAAATATTCAAAAGTCAGTTTTTATTTACAAGTTAATATCTCACACATCATGATAAGGTCATGTGACAATGTAGAGCACTACTGTTTGAAACTGTTCACTGCATACTATGCGCTAAGGCAGTAAACTGTCTGCACTTAGCGTTGTATTCAGGAAATAAGCTGTACTCAATCCCAGAATGCACTGCATCGAGTCGAAAAAATCAATGCAACACGAGGCAGGAGAAATGTTGATAGTAAACACATTTGAAGTAGCACTGTTTGTTTGACGCACAGCTGAGAGTCGCTTCCAAATCAAGCTCCAGTGTGCTTAGGATGCTGTCTATGTCAAGCAGCTCACTAGATAGACAGCATCTCGGAGGGTTGGTTTGAGTGTCACGGGGTTATTTGTCTCTTTAGGGAGCGCAGGACGCTTGTCACAATGGGATCTGAACGGTAATTATTCCCCAAAGCTCAGTAGTGATGTCTGCATCTCATGAAGACTGTGTTTAGGTTGTTATAGATTCTGTTTGCTTCTGCGTTTGAGCCGCCGGTTTATTTATTCATTCATTCATTTTGTGCTGCAATAATGACTTCAGTTCAGCATGCACTGCTTTGTGAAGAGAGTTTCACTTCCAATATCTGTGACACGAGCTGCAAAACACCACATGATGGAAATGTTTAACAGAGAATGATGAGTGAAAAATGCAGTAAAAATGTTTAATATTATAACTACTTAAAACAGCTGTTTTCTGTGTGAATCTCTGTTAAACTGTAATGTATTTCTGTGATGCGCAGCTGTATTTTCAGCATCATTACTCCAGTCTTCAGTGTCACATGATCTTCAGAAATCAGTATAATATGCTGATTTGCTGCTCAAGAAACATTTCTGATTATTATCAATGTTGAAAACAGTTGTGCTGAAGAATATTTTTGTGGAAAATATTTTTTTCTGGACATTTGTTTTTATTCTATATTCTGGATTATATGGATTTTTTTTTTATGTTTTACCATAAATGTCGTTATTATAATTATTTTACATGGCTTTTAATTTGTGGGTTAATTTATTTTTATTATCATTTAATTATTATTATTCTTATTAGATATTATTAAACTATTTTAAATGAAATATTGTATCAGTATTTTTATTATTTGTTAAATATTTATTTTGATTTATTTTTAAACTATGTTAATATTTTAATTATTTGTTTAATTCTTTTTGCAATATATTGTTGTCTTTGATTTTTAACGGTAATATCTTATATTTATTGTTTATCTTTTTAAATTATATTGTTTCATTTTTTATTTTATTTAATTAGATTTTAATTTTTTAAAGCGTGACAAACTGTAGTCTCTAAAAGGGCAGCAACAGAGCTATGATAATGTCACCAATGTCGCTGTGCTGAAGCAGAAACACGGCTCAATCTGTTTCTGCTTGTTTGGCATCTCGTGTTTCTCGCTCCATTGATAGTGAGACTGATGGCACATCCTCTCTCTCTCTCTGTGTGTGTGTGTGTGTGTGTGTGTGTGTGTGGGCTCCGGGCCCCGGGGGCGTGTGTGATGTGATAGCAGTGCGCTGACCCTCCTCATAAATCACAGAGCGCTCAGGAGCCTCGCGGCGAGACATGCTTTCCTCCACTGATCCGCCGCTTGAGGAACAGAACTGCATTCAGATCAGTTTTTGAGGAACAAAACTACGTAATTCAGTCACATGCTCACCCTAATGTCATTTAAACCAGTGATTTATTCTGAGAAACATATTGTGGATCATAACAGTAGTTCATATTACTTGAGCTGTATATCAGGGCTTGTGAAGTCATGTGATGCTTTGGGTGAAACACACACATTTAAGCTTTTATTCACAAATCATCACAGCTCTGAAACCTCATTCCTGCTTGCACAAGGTTATTGTGTCTGTCGGCTAATGATAAAAACACACTGAAATCTGTTTTCTTATTACACTAATGGTGTGTTTCAATTATTAGATTATAATAACTGAATTAGCATTTATGATAAAGTAACTGTTATTTTATTTTTTTATTTTTTTCAGTTATATTATATTTTGTAATATAATTGAGATTTTTTTTTGTAGAGTGTTTGTTTATTTTATTTTTATTGTATGAAATTTATTTTGATTTTTTAAATATTATTAATTAATCTTTGGTTTTTTATTTTTTTATTTTACTGTTCATCATATTTTAATATGGATTTTGTTTTGTTTTATTGTGTTAAATTTTAAGCATTTCCTATTGATTTAGATTTTATTGTTTTTGATATATATATTTATGTTATGATTTATTTTATAGTCTTAAAAGTAAAATGTATTTACTTTTATTTAGGTCATTATGGTGTTATTTATTTTTTATATTTGTTATTATTATTTATACTTTATTTTATATACAGTGTGTACGGAAAGTATTCAGACACCCTTATATTTTTCACTCTTTGTTATTTTGCAGACATTTGCTAAAATCATTTAAGTAACTTTTTTTCCTCATTAATGTACACACAACACCCCATATTGACAGAAAAACACAGAATTGTTGACATTTTTGCGAATTTATTAAAAAAGGAAAAAATGAATAATCAATGGTCCTAAGTATCAGACCTTTGCTCAGTGATTTAGTAGAAGCACCTTTTGATCTAATACAGCCATGAGTCTTTTTGGGAAAGAAGTTTTTTCACACCTGGATTTGGGGATTCTCTGCCATTCCTCCTTGCAGATCCTTCCAGTTCTGTTAGGTTGGATGGTAAACGTTGGTGGTCAGCCATTTTTAGGTTTCTCCAGAGATGCTCAATTGGGTTTAAGTCAGGGCTCTGGCTGGGCCATTCAAGAACAGTCACCGAGATGTTGTGAAGCCACTCCTTCGTTATTTTAGCTGTGTGCTTTGGTCATTGTCTTGTTGGAAGGTAAACCTTCGGCCCAGTATGCGGTCCTGAGCACTCTGGGAGAAGGTTTCGTCCAGGATATCCAGGTTGATTGGCCGCATTCTCTTTCCTCGATTGCAAACCAGTCGTCCTGTCCCTGCAGCTGAAAAACACCCCCACAGCATGATGCTGCCACCACCGTGCTTCACTGTTGGGACTGTATTGGACAGGTGATGAGCAGTGCCTGGTTTTCTCCACACATACCGCTTAGAATTAAGGCCAAAAGTTATATCTTGGTCTCATCAGACCAGAGAATAATTATTTCTCAGCATCTTGGAGTCCTTCAGGTGTTTTTAACTCCATGCGGGCTTTCATGTGTCTAGCACTGAGGAGAGGCTTCCGTCGGGCACTCTGCCATAAAGCCCCGACTGGTGGAGGGCCTGCAGTGATGGTTGACTTTCTACAACTTTCTCCCTATCATCTCCCTATGCATCTCTGGAGCTCAGCCACAGTGATCTTTGGGTTCATCTTTACCTCTCTCACCAAGGCTCTTCTCCCCCGATAGCTCAGTTTGGCCGGACGGCCAGCTCTAGGAAGGGTTCTGGTCGTCCCAAACGTCTTCTATTTAAGGATTATGGAGGCCACTGTGCTCGTAGGAACCTTAAGTGCAGCAGAAATTTTTGTAACCTTGGCCAGATCTGTGCCTTGACACAATTCTGTCTCTGAGCTCTTCAGGCAGTCCTTTGGACCTCATGATTCTCAGTTGCTCTGACATGCACTGTGAGCTGTAAAATCTTATATAGACAGGTGTGTGGCTTTCCTAACCAAGTACAATCAGTATAATCAAACACAGCTGGACTCAAATGAAGGTGTAGAACCATCTCAAGGATGATCAGAAGAAATGGACAGCACCTGAGTTAAATATATGAGTGTCACAGCAAAGGGTCTGAATACTTAGGACCATGTGATATTTCAGGTTTTCTTTTTTAATAAATCTGCAAAAAATGTCAACAATTCTGGGTTTTTCTGTCAATATGGGGTGCTGTGTTACATTAATGAGGAAAAAAAATTAACTTAAATGAATTTAGCAAATGGCTGCAAAATAACAAAGAGTGAAAAATGTAAGGGGGTCTGAATAATTTCCGTACACACTGTATATATATAATAGATGTGTTGGGTTTGGTTTATATATTTTTCTATCCTTTTCTGTTTTTTTATTTTTCATTTTACTTTTCATTCATATTTTAATATGTATTCAAAATAATTTTTTCATATTGATTCGATTTTATTATTTTTATGTGTATTTTATTAGTTTAAAATTAGTATTTTATTACTTTTATTTAATTTCCAATGGGGTAATTTAGTTTAATATTTTTTAAATTATATTTTTATAATAAATATAGATTTATATATATATATATATCTATATATAGTGTGGTGTGTGTGTTATTTAATTGTTTTTATTTATTTTATTGGTTTTCTATTTTTTTCCCTTTTAGGTGTTTTACTATTTTTTCTTCATTTAATTTTTATTTATGTTTTATTTAAAAATTATTTTTATATTCATTATTTTTGAACGGTTTGAGGGTGACAATAGATGTGCCTGAAACATTGAATGCACGTCTCACTCTCTAAAGCTCTTTTAACCTTTGACCCCACTCAGAAAATCCCTCTCAGCAATGCAAAATTCAATTCATTCAGTCAATTTGCAATTCAGTAGGTTCGCGATCTAATGAAGGTCTCTTATCTGCTCTGTTAACACAAATGAAACGGCTTTGTTATGAATGAGTCGACTAATTAACATGCTGAAGCTGGTGTGTGTTTTTGGGCTCATGAGCGCGTTCGCTGGGGCCGCGAGACTCCGACAAACAGCCAAAACACCCGCGGCTCTTCTGCGTCTCCGTGTGAAAGACCACGAGTGCCAGCCGCTCTATTTTTAGGATGTGAACGCGAGTTCAGAAACAGCCTCGCTAAAACCAGCGTACAGAGAAAGAAAATAAGAGTGAAGATCATGAAAGCTTTTCCGTCTGTTCTCAAGACCTCGGGTCGTCACATAACAGGACATGTCATATTCATTTTTAGAAAACATGTTTGGTTGAACTTGTTTTAAGTGCTAGCTTTCGTTTTTATTCAAGTTTGCACATTTTGGCACATTTTCATATTTTTGTCAGGATATAACACTGTATTTTACCATTAACAAAATTACTAATGGTAATTTTAAATCATTATATTATTGAATTAGCATTTATGGTTGGAATATTATGATGTATATTTATTTTTTCTATTATTTAAATTTCATTAAACTGTTTGTTGAGTGTATTTAATTTGATTAATTTTATTTTTGAAGAATCTTTGCAGGCTTTATCCTTGGACACTTTTTCAATATATTTTTAAAAGTTTATTTTATGTGAAGTTTAATGTTTTTATTTTAATTTTAATAATTTTTTTATTATAATTCATTTTATTTTTGAAGAATCTTTGCAGGATTTATACTGGAACACTTTTCAATAATTTTTTTTAAAGTTTATTTTATTTGCATTTTTATAAAAAAAATTCTTATAATTAATTTATTTTGAAGAATCTTTGCAGGCTTTAGCCTTGACCCACTTTTAAAAAAGTTTATTTTATTTGTTTTTTGTTTTGTAGTATTAAATTTTATTATCTTTGTCTTATATTACATTTTATTTTTGAAGAATCTTTGCAGGCTTTATCCTTGGACTCCACTCACTTTTTTCAACGTTTTAGGTTGAAGTTTGTCTGAATGTATAAAGAAAATAGTTTTAGGTGCTCGTCCTTATTCTTAAGGTTTGCATCATTTTAAACTAGTCCTGAGGGGTGACAGATGAACAGTTATTCATAACATTTAAAATAGGCATGTGATGTCTGAGAAAGAGCGCCCTCTTAACCAATTTTCAAAAACCTGCTTAAAAACATCTATTGTCAATAGTTTTCTCTAGCCATGTCAATTCTACTGTTATCTTGTGCTTTGTTCCATTGTGTTTGAATGTACAGTACTTTGGATCAGCCTGGAGTTGTGTTAAAGTGCTTTATAAATAGAAAGAAATAAAGAAAGATGTGATGAATATTTAAAAATGTACAAATATTCCATACAGTCTGAATTAACATGAAGCCATGAAAATAATAGATGTATTATTTACAATTAATATGCATGCATAATAAATCCAGAACTGGTTGCTAGGCAATGATTTTTCACTCATTTTAATGTCCGCCAAATGAAAGGCATCAGGTGGATTGGTACAGTAGTTTGGCGTGTCACGGTCATCATGTGTTTTAAAAGCCTGTGTTTCATGTTCAGCACTAAAGTGTGATCTTCCCCAGGCTGCTGAGTCCAGGCTTTACGCAGAAAGGTCATGAATTAGAAGACGGACGGATAGAAATGCCCTGTGGTGAATGCCAGTGAAATAAATCCTTGCGTTTTCTCTCTCTGACATGTTTGTGTTTGGCTATTTTTTTACTTCTGAATGTCAGTACATGATGGCATTAGCATTACACACACAGCTTGATGCTCTTTCTGTAAACCAAAGCGCTGATACACAGTAAATCTGTGTTTCTCGTCCTCCCACACGAACATCACAATGCATGAGATCTGCATTTGTGTCACTGATAAAAGCACCATCAGCTGCTCTGTGTGCGTTTACATTAGAAGACATTTCTTTATAACCCTGCATTGATTTTGTGTATGATATTATATTTATATTTTTTTATTTCTCAAATAATAATTGCATTGAATTATGCGTGCATCAATGGTTACTGTTTATATGTATAATGCTTAATGTTTCACTTACACTGAAAAAATCTTCAGTCAACTCTATTTTAAAGGTTGGTTGAATTATCGAATGTAG
This sequence comes from Sinocyclocheilus anophthalmus, assembly GCA_018155175.1. NCBI lineage: Eukaryota > Metazoa > Chordata > Actinopteri > Cypriniformes > Cyprinidae > Sinocyclocheilus > Sinocyclocheilus anophthalmus. The sequence continues at coordinate 308,609 of JADLZN010007407.1, read as the reverse complement.
AAAGAGTCGTTATTGCATACAAAAATTAAAGTCAATTTTTAGGCCATTAAGTTTGAGCAACTTAAAATATTAAACAGCAGGAACTTACAATGTAACAAATACAAGTATTTGTTATTCAGAATTAAAATGTAGTGTTTTGGTTGTATTTTGTTGTAAAAGTTTTGCTATGTTTCAAAATCAAGTAAAATGTATTTGTATACTGTTTTTCACAATGCACAGAACATCTTCATGACTTATATTCGCATTTAGCAAATTAGAACTGGACGATAATACAGTTACATTTTGTGACGATATAAACAATCAAACAGCTGTGCAATAATATAGTTTAGAATTTGTAACAACAGTTTTTAACAATAAATAGCAATCACGTTTTTAATATTTATTTCTTTACTTGTGTGTATGTGTGCAGCAGTGATTAATGTTCTCTTCAGTGAGGTTTCTTCCCAGTTGTTGCAGTATATACAACTGTTTTGATGTATAGAAATAAATCTCTGTAAGCTTTTCAATTTGCTAAACAAATGCATAGACAAGATAAACTAATGCCAACTTTACACTGCAAAGGTAGCACAGAGTAAGCGCTTCTGAGGTGGCATTTAAGGGGTTTTACACAGGCTAAAAGGTGGCATAAATGTATTTACACATTTACGATTTAGAGTTGAGGTGGGTCAGAGCCGGCATAATTTTGTCTTGATTTTACACTGAACTTTGCATGCTATTACAAGTCTTTATGCTGTATCTTGAGCAGGCACAGATCAGCCTTAACTCAGCTGTGTAAAGAAGCCTTAAAGTTCTACATCACAGTTATGTAACGGTAATGCTCAGACACATTTGAAACCACAAAGGTGGCACAGAAGCGCTTCTAAAGTGGCATTTAAGTGTCTATCACACAGACAGTTTAATGCTGCTCAGAGGTGGCATAAATGCATTTACACAGCAATTACATCTGTATACTTTGACACTTAGGGGCTGTTGGGGGTCTGAGCAGTCATAATTTAGTCTGGCTTTTATGCAGCACTGCATCTTTACACTGGATTTTGAGCAGGCACAGAGCAGCCTTAACTCAGCTGTGTAAAGACACCTTAAGACGGTTCTACATCACTATTAGTTAATGCTCAGCCCCATTAAACTGCAAAGGTGGCAAGAAAAAAAAGCGCTTCAAGAAGTGGCATTAGGTGGTTCTTTACCACAAGAGGTTTAATGCTGCTCAGAGGTGGCATAAATGCATTTCCACAGCATTTACAACTGTACACTTTGATACGAGGGACTGATGTGGGTCAGAATCGGTCTGGCGTTTACACTGAATTTTACGTGCTTTTACATGTCTTTATGCCATGTCTTGAGCAGGAACAGAGCAGCCTTAACTCTGTTGTGTAAAGATGCCTTAAAGATATATATCACTATTAATGTTAATGCTCAGACAAATTTACACCGCAAAGGTGGCACAGAAGAGCTTCAGAAGTGGCATTTAGGTGTCTTTACACAGACTGTTTAATGCTGCTCAGAGGTGGCATAAATGCATTTCCACAACAATTTAGTCTGGCTTTTATGCGGCATTGCATCTTTGCACTGAATTTTAAGCTGGCACAGAGCAGCCTTAACTGTGTAAAGACACCTTAAGAAAGTTCTACATCACTATTGATGTTAACGCTCAGCCAAATCACACTGCAAAGGTGGCACAGAAGTGCGTCTGAATGTTGTATTTCCACAGCAAATGCAACAATTTAGTCTGGCTTTTACATTGAATTTTGCATGCCTTTGCATATCTTTATGCTGGATTTCGAGCAGGCACTGAGCAGCCTTAACTCCACTGTGTAAAGATGCAAAGTTTTTTTGAACTTGGATCTGCGAGTAAAAACATGATTATGCTTAACAGTATCATGTTTGCTGAAAGCACAGATTTCAATTAAGTTCATACAGCAGTTTTTCCATAAAAAGTCCTGAAGCTAATTGCCTCAAGTTTTTCAGTTTTCTCAACTTCTGATTTCGTACAGTGTACATTTTACATTTACAGTACATACTATGTAGTATTCAGTAAGTTCGAAGCTGGTATTTCATTCCAAACAACCAATTACTGTAAATACTGGATTTTTTTTCTTTTTCATTTGATTTATGATTTTGTTAACATCTATTATGGCATCAGAGGAATATCTCACTCCACCCTGTAACCTCTATAAGTGCATCAGATGGAGGTTTAATGCGATTCAAAGACTGCTGTGCTGTTTCCAGACCCACACACTGTTTGACTTTGGCCGGCGTGAAGATGAGACGCTCTTGGCTGAAATCCTCGCTTCTGTATCCAAACGCTGTGGCCCTGCGCCCAGTGACTCAACCTTTAACTGTGTGCCAGTACAAGAAAAAGCAGAAAAACAAACCGCAGCCATGTAATTTAGTAGCACGCACTCCCACTGATATCAACTAACCTGATTAAATCTGCCCGTTACAGCCAGCTGAGCTGATATATTTACCTTGTTCAATCTGGAATTGATCTCACTTACAGCAAAATCAGTCACTTCACTAGAGTATTAAACGTTAAGGAGTAACGGGTCAAATATTAAATGTGATTTAAAATGATTTAATTAAATGTGCTTGTTGTTTTGTTCTTCTGTGATTATGATTACCTGCCAAGGGACTGCGGATGAAAACTAGCCATTGGCTAAATTCGGTACAATGCATGAAATGGAAACATTTACGTTAAAATTGTACATGATCCCTTTTCAAATAAATTTTAATAATAATAATAATAAACGAATGATAATTCAAGTCAACATGACAACAGAACAGTGTTATTTTAGTATCATTGAGATATTATTGTAGTTTATATTAATATTTTGAATCAGTTTTATTTTAATATTTTCTGTTTTCATTTGAATTTTAGGTCAAATATGTAAGGTGAAATTTTAGTAATTTTTTTGTGTGTTTTTGTCCATTTTAGTAAACACACACACATACATATATATGTGTATATGTATAAGTGTGTGTGTATATATATATTATTTCAGTTAACATTTATTTTATTTCAAGTAATATGTTGTTAACTATAATAACTTTGCAACAAAGCAACTTTACTTATATAAAACTGTGACATTTTTAATATATAACATGATATTCAACAAGAAAAATAAATATGAGACTGAAAAAATATTGTTTTTGTACATTTTACGTGTTTTTCATTATACCTAAAACTCTTAAATCAAGTTGGATTGAATTCAAAAGCAAACTGAATTAAAATGTTAAGTCTTGCTTTCTGAAAATGTACCTAGTTTATGCTTAAAACAAGAAAAATTAAATTTTTGCTTTAAATTAAGATGATTTTTCTGGTCCCATTGATATATTTTTATTCTTTTTTTGTGTAAAGTCACTGAATTTTGATCATTTTTTCAGAAAACAAAGCTTAATGTCTCAAGTCATTTAACTCCTCAAGTAAATATATATTCTGATTTATGAATGCATTTTATGAATGTGTTTGATTTATGAATGCATTTTATGAATGTTTGATTTATGAATGCATTTTTTGCAGTGTAGATGCACTGGAGTTTTGAAAACGAAGAGTTTTTGATGATTTCAGCTAAAAGGAAGGTCATTTTGAAAGCAAACATACTATAAGTGGTTCATTGGGAATAAGACCAGAAAGTAAATTAAGTAAGTTTTGATTTTGAGGCCTGTGACTGAAATGCTGAAACAGACACTGTGTGACCTGGAAAATAAGAAACATGTTCCAGACTCTGTTGTTTATGTGTTGTATTGGGTTCTGAATGACTCTGTTAATACTAGCCTGTGACACAGTCATTGTTGTGATGAAGATCAGTCTGATGTGGCCTTCAGAGTCTTCACTTACCTCTACTTGTGGCTTTTTTCAGCCTGGCATTAGTGTTATATCACTAGCCCAGTGCAATTCATCAGCAGCCTGTCCTATTATCAGAACATGTGAGGATGATAAACACTGTATTAGTATGCGCTGTTGGCTTTTCCAGTCAGTCGCGTCAATTCTTCTCTTACGTGGAGATGAAAAACTGCTGGCATGCCAGATATTAACCGCTTTTATGTAATGGAGGTTATGCATAATCATCCACTTGCATTCAGTCGGCGCTTGGCCTCATTGAGTTTTTATGGGCATTACAGGGACGGTTTTCTAGGCACATTCTCCGGCCTGCTGCGATTACGTGATCAGATTAACGAACGAGTGCAGCAAGCCCGAGAAATTAGCATGTCGTGTGCACAACGCAACTTGAGGCTATTCGAAACAACGTTTGTGTGTTTTTAGGTTGGCATCATTGGAAATAATTTAGGCACTTCAGGCGTACTTATTAAAAACGTCTGAATGTCATTGCATTAGACAGTCATATGCAACTATGAGTAAAGTTTGTAAACAAACTTTGAAGTTGGCTTGAGAAAGCCTAACCTGAAAGTTTGAAGCAGGTTTAGATGATTGCTAGCACATTACTAGCATGATTTAACATGTTGTTACCATGTTGCCGGCATGTTTTAGCATGATTAGCACATTTCTAGCATGATAAGCATGTTGTTAACATGTTGCTAGCATGATTACAATGTTTTTGGCATGATTAGCATGTTGCCCTTTTCTAACATGATTAGCATGGTGTTAATGTTAGCATGTTTTTGGTATTATTGATATGTTGCTAGCATTTTTATAGTTATATTATATATTTTAGATCAAGTTTAAGTTGCTTTATTGGCATGACATTTTGTGTTACAGTATTGCCAAAGCATTTCAGATGTGTAAAATACACAATATAATTACACCACCAAAGTAAAAAAGGAGACACTTATTGAGTAATAAATGAGAGAAATAAATAAATACAATAAAATAACAATAACAATCTCTCTCTCTCTCTCTGTGTCCTCATTCTCCTCTCTTGGTGTCAGGTGTGTAGAGTGAAGTGGAGGGAGGCTCATGGCTTCATTATGGGGCCTGGGCTGGCTTCGGTGGCTGGTTCTGGCCCTGACGGCCGTCCCGTGCGCAGGCTGCCCTCCTCGCTGTGACTGCGCGGCGCAGCTCCGCTCCGTGTCCTGCCAGCGCAAGCGTCTATCCGGCGTCCCGGAGGGCATCCCGACAGAGACCAGGCTGCTGGACCTGAGCCGGAACCGCTTGCGCTGGGTGGCTCCGGGAGATCTGGCTCCTTACCCGCATCTGGAGAAGCTGGATCTGAGCGAGAACCTGATCAGCACGCTGGAGCCCAATGCCTTCGCCAGCCTGCAGGCCCTGCGGACGCTGAGACTCAGAGGAAACCAGCTGAAGCTTGTGCCCATGGGAGCCTTTGCACGGCTGGCCAACCTCACCACACTGGACCTGAGTGAGAACAAGATCGTCATCCTGCTGGACTACACCTTCCAGGATCTGCGCAGTCTCAAGAGCTTAGAGGTTAGTGTCATGAAACCCACCCTGTTTCACACCTCGGTTCTGAAAAAGACTCCAGAAAAGATTGTGTAAAACTGTGGAAAAGTGGGAGTGTAGAGGGTGGGAAGAGGGGAGAAAACAACCAATAAAACACAGACCTACAACACACTCGTTATAAAATATATTTAAAATAGAAAGAATAAAGGCATACACTCTTAAAAATAAAGGTGCTTCACGATGCCATAGAAGAACCTTTTTGTCTAAATGGTTCCATAAAGAACCTTTAACATCTGAAGAACCTTTCTGTTTCACAAAAGCTTCTTTGTGGCGAAATAAGGTTCTTCAGATTACAAAAAGAGATGGTTCTTTGACTGAATGGTTCTTTGCGGAACCAAAAATGGCTCTTCTATGCCTATGGCATCGCTGTGAAGAACCTTTTAAGCACCTTTATTTTTTATCTTGGCTTTATTTTTGATAAATAATGGCACAACGTGATATGTCATGTGATTCTGTTCATCTGAGGATTTATTTTCCCAATTTTAAGACCTGCCAGGTACCAGATAATTTTTTATTATGTCCTGATACAGAAAACCATGGAATTCAATAGGGTGTCCTTTCTTCAACAATGACCGATTGTGTTGTATATATCTATATATATATATATATATAGATATATATATTTTCTAGATATATATATATAAGATATTCTATATATAACAGGTGCATCTCAATAAATTAATGTTGTGGAAAAGTTCATTTATTTTTAGTAATTCAACTCAAATTGTGAAACTTTTGTTTTAATAAATTCAATGCACACAGACTGAAGTAGTTTAAGTCTTTGTTTCTTTTAATTGTGATGATTTTGGCTCACATTTAACAAAAACCCACCAATTCACTATCTCAACAAATTAGAATATGGTGACATGCCAATCAGCTAATCAACTCAAAACACCTGCAAAGGTTTCCTGAGTCTTTAAATGTTCTCTCAGTCTGGGTCAGTAGGCTACATAATCATGGGGAAGACTGATGATCTGACAGTTGTCCAGAAGACAATCATCAACACCCTTCACAAGGAGGGTAAGCCACAAACATTCATTGCCAAAGAAGCTGGCTGTTCACAGAGTGCTGTATCCAAGCATGTTAACAGAAAGTTGAGTGGAAGGAAAAAGTGTGGAAGAAAAAGATGCACAACCAACCGAGAGAACCGCAGCCTTATGAGGATTGTCAAGCAAAATCGATTCAAGAATTTGAGTGAACTTCACAAGGAATGGACTGAGGCTGGGGTCAAGGCATCAAGAGCCACCACACACAGACGTGTCAAGGAATTTGGCTACAGTTGTCGTATTCCTCTTGTTAAGCCACTCCTGAACCACAGACAACGTGAGAGGAGTCTTACCTGGGCTAAGGAGAAGAAGAACTGGACTGTTGCCCAGTGGTCCAAAGTCCTCTTTTCAGATTAGAGCAAGTTTAATTTCATTTGGAGACCAAGGTCCTAGATTCTGGAGGAAGGGTGGAGAAGCTCATAGCCCAAGTTGCTTGAAGTCCAGTGTTAAGTTTCCACAGTCTGTGATGATTTGGGGTGCAATGTCATCTGCTGGTGTTGGTCCATTGTGTTTTTTGAAAACCAACGTCACTGCACCCATTTGCCAAGAAATTTTGGAGCACTTCATGCTTCCTTCTGCTGACCAGCTTTTTGAAGATGCTGATTTCATTTTCCAGCAGGATTTGGCACCTGCCCACACTGCCAAAAGCACCAAAAGTTGGTTAAATGACCATGGTGTTGGTGTGCTTGACTGGCCAGCAAACTCACCAGACCTGAACCCCATAGAGAATCTATGGGGTATTTTCAAGAGGAAAATGTGAAACAAGAGACCAAAAAATGCAGATGAGCTGAAGGCCACTGTCAAAGAAACCTGGGCTTCCATACCACCTCAGCAGTGCCACAAACTGATCACCTCCATGCCACGCCGAATTGAGGCAGTAATTAAAGCAAAAGGAGCCCCTACCAAGTATTGAGTACATGTAGTTAAATGAACATACTTTCCAGAAGGCCAGTAATTCACTAAAAATGTTTTTTTTTATGGTCTTATGAAGTATTCTAATTTGTTGAGATAGTGAATTGGGTTTGTTTTTGTTAAATGTGAGCCAAAATCTTTACAGTTAAAAGAACCAAAGACTTAAAACTACTTCAGTCTGTGTGCATTGCATTTATTTAATACACGAGTTTCACAATTTGAGTTGAATTACTGAAATAAATGAACTTTTCCACGACATTCTAATTTATTGAGATGCACCTGTATATATGTGTTATGTGTGTGTGTGTACTGTGAGTGTGTGGTGTGGGGGGTGTGTGGTGTGTGTGTGTGTGTGTGGTGTGTGACCCAGGACCAATTTTTGGTCAATTTTTTTAAATCTCATCTGAAAGCTGAATAAATAAGCTATTCATTGAGCATGGTTTGTTAGGATAGGACGATATTTGGCTGAGATGCAACTATTTTGAAAATCTGGAATCTGAGGGTGCAAAAAAAATCTAAATATTGAGGAAAATCATCTTTAAAGTTGTCTAAATGAATTCTTAGCAATGCATATTACTAATCAAAAATTAAGTTTTGATATATTTGCGGTAGGACATTTACAAAATATCTTCATGGACCATAATCTTTACTTAATATCCTAATGAATTTTTGCATAAAAGAAAAATCAATAATTTTGACCCATACAACGTATTTTTAGCTATTGCTACAAATATACCCCCCAGCACTTAAGACTGCTTTTGTGTCCGAGGGTCCACAACACACACACACACACACACACACACACACACACACACCACACACTATAAGTATATATATATTAGTGCGATACATGGATGCAGTAAAAATATAAAATATTAATTCCATTAATTGCAGTTTTAATAATGCTTCTGTCCTCATTCTCCAGGTGGGTGACAATGATCTGGTCTACATCTCTCACAAGGCTTTCTCAGGACTGATCGGTCTGGAAGATCTGACCATCGAGAGGTGCAACCTGACGTCCGTATCCGGCCAAACTCTGTCTTACCTGCGTAACCTCGTCACCCTGCGACTGCGCCACCTCAGCATCTCGGCCCTCGAGGACCAGAACTTCCGCAAGCTGTCTGCGCTGAGAGGCCTGGAGATCGACGGCTGGCCGTACCTGGAGTACATCTCGCCACTGAGCTTCCAGGGTCTCAATCTGTCCTGGCTCTTCATCACTAACACCAACATCAGCTCGGTGCCATCGGCCTCCTTCAGGAACCTGGCTTATCTGACGGCCCTGAACCTCTCCTACAATCCCATCTCCACGCTCGAGTCCTGGGCCTTTCGAGACCTCATCAGGCCGGTTTATGTGTGCTTTATTTGTTTACCGGTTTATTGTGTGTACCTGATGTCAGTGACCGTGAAACGTGTCCAAAATAGTTTCTGAATCTTTAAAGATGCAAGTACAGCTTCATCTGCTCAAATTCAAATTATAAAGCGGATAGTTCAGGTCCTTGATTCTGATTGGTTGACTTTTTGGTAATTACTCTACAAACATACACCTTTGTTTACATTTGTCCACTTTGTTGCAACCACAACTGATTTTGAGGAGCTACATTGTTTGGTGGAAGAATACTGTTTTTATTAATATCATTACACTTTATTTGCTCTGTTTTATTTTGTGAAACCATACTATGTATATGGAATAACCGTTTTATAAAAGCAATAAGCCCCCGTGAAGCCATGTGGTTTACGTGAATTTATACAGCTAAGGTGGTTTTAGCATTCCGTTTCTCCGCTTTTCCCTCGACGCCTAACACCGCCTCCTAGCTGTTATAAAATTCCACATGATAGAACACCACGGTCTTCGGGGGGGCGTTATTGCTTTAATAAATGTGACCGGACACAAAAACCATTCCCAGAAGTGTCTTTTTTTTTAAATTCTGAAGGATCATGTCAAGTCACCTTTATTTATATAGCGCTTTTAACAATACAGATTGTGTCAAGCAGCTTACAGTTAAAGGGGAAATAGTGCTGTCAATAATGCAAAAGACAATGTAAACACTCATTTTCATTAAAGGCAGGTCAGCAACCTCCAGCGCAGTTCAGTTAAATTGTTTCTCTACCTTTCATTCTTAGTCACCTAATTTGTGCATTTGTAAACTTTGGGTCTTCCCTGTGTCCGAATGCTGTGCTTCACCGCAAACATTTGTGACCCAGGCCACAAAACCGCTAAGTTTTCCATTTTTCCCGAATGAACATTTTATACATCATTTGAAATCTGCATAAATGAGCTTTCCATGGATGTGTGGTTTGTTAGGATAGGACGATATTTGGCTGAGATACAACTATTTGAAAATCTGGAATCTGAGGGTGCAAAAAAATCTAAATATTGAGAAAATCACCTTTAAAAGGGTGTTCCAACATACATGCAAGGCGAGCAAAAATTAAGTTTTGAAATATTCACGGTAGGAAATTTACAAAATATCATCATGGAACATGATCTTTACTTAATATCCTAATGCTTTTTGGCATAAAAGAGAAATCAATAATGTTGACTCGACCGACCCATCCATTCTTTTGGATTGCGACAAATATACCCCAGACCCCAGCGACTTAACACTGCTTTTGTGCAGCAGGGTCACATTCGTCTCAATAAAACCACATTAACTGCAGTCGTCATAATAATTCTGTCCTTGTTTTGCAGACTGAAGGAGCTGCACATGATCAGCACCAACCTGCTCACCGTGGAGCCTCACGCTCTGGGAGGTTTGCGTCAGATCCGAGTCCTGAACCTGTCCAACAACGATCTGGTGACTCTGGAGGAGAGCTCCTTCCACTCGGTCAACAGCCTGGAGACGCTTCGTGTGGACGGGAACCCGCTGTCCTGCGACTGTCGTCTGCTGTGGATCCTGCAGCGCAGACGCACTCTAAACTTCGACGGGAAGATGCCGGTGTGCGCCGGACCGCCGGAGGTGCAGGGATACCTGCTGAGCATGTTCACCGATTCGGCGTTATTCGACTACTTCACCTGCCAGAAGCCCAAGATCCGCAACCGGAAGCTGCAGCAGGTGAGCAGTGATGGGTATCGTTAAGGTTTTAACAGTATTACCGATGCTGCTTATCGATCTGGTACTTTAACTGTATTCTTATTGGTACTTTTTATTATATACACTGCAAAAAATGACTTTCTTAATGGCTAAATGAATGTTTGGAAATGTAAACTGATATTTCCTACTGACACACTACAGCAAAAGATAGAAATAACTGACTTAAAACCATTTTTTTTAGCTGGTGAAAATACTACTGTTCTAATCACTTTAGCCACCACTGTATATAAACTGCAAACATTTTCTTACTTAGTATTTTTGTCTTGTAAATATCTAAACATTCTTGAATCAAGATGCATTTACTTGACAGGTAAGACTAAGATTTTGTCTTGTTTCTAAATAAAAAATAAAAAACTTATACCATAAAAACATTATACTCACTTTTTCTGTAGATGAGGCTGGATCATGAATTATTTGCGCGAACATAGACGCATTTATGTAGATCGTGGGCGCATTCCCTTCAGAAACAAACATAATTCACTGTGTCTTCAGCGGCTCAGATGTCGGGAGTAAATGAGACTGCTATGTTCATTATTACATCCAAAAACAAACTCTAATGGTGCTGGGCTGGCCTTGGTGGCTGGTTTCTGTGTCTGGCCCTGACGCCTGGAACGGCCTTCATGGCCAACCAGAACCAGCCACCAACGCCAGCCCAGGCCCCATAATTTGTCCTTATGTAACACACAAAAATCTAACAGGAATTAATGTTATGGCAAAGGTGTTTGCAAATGTTTGATTTTGAGATGTGTTTGTGATATTTTTAATGCAGTGCTTCGTTTTGCAAGAGATGCGAGGCCTTTTGCATTTTGTGTGCAATTCTTGGATTTGTGTGTAAAGTTTTGAAAAAAAGAGGCAAAGTTTTATAGGCTTCACGATTAATCGGAATGCGATTGTCATGTGCCGCTTGCATAGCCGAGTGTTTGAAATAAATCCTTCTGTGAGATGATGTGGCTTCTTCGAATAAGGCACGCAACATATTTCATAGTATTCTATGCAGTGATAAAGGCTATGTTGATTAGCATTGCATTATTGTATACTTTATTATAATAACATTTTTTAAAAAATAAGTAAATAAAACTCAATAATCAATATTGGTAGTACTCCTCACTGTTTATTATTCATGTTGAATCAATGAAAGCAGTTGAATCTTCTGTTTATTCAGCTGCAGCGATAGGGATTTCCTGAATTTCTTCTGCGGGGCGTATTTAGAGTTTCTCTGGCCTTCGGATGGAGATTTACTACTGATCACAGAACCGTGCTTCACTGACAAGATGCGCATGACAATTGTGATTTATCGTGCAGCCCTAGCGTGTAAGCTGTTGAAAAAACTGTAATACCGGTTTTGGCACCCATCCTTACAGGTGACGGCTCGCGAAGGCCAGCCGGTGTCGTTCCTGTGCCGCGCCGAAGGCGAACCGACTCCGGTCATCATCTGGATTTCCCCGCAGAGACGGAGGATCACTTCCAAAAGCAACGGCAGGATTACGGTTCTCCCCGGCGGGACACTGGAGATCCGTTATGCGCAGGTGACAGACAGCGGCACATACATCTGCATCGCCAGCAATGCGGGAGGCAATGATACCTACTTCGCCACGCTGACCGTCAAAGGCCAGCCGGTGGATCCGGCGCTCTTCGCCAACCGCTCGCTGTACGCGGTGGACTTCAATGACACCGGGCTCAACAGCACACGCGTTTTCCTCAAGTTCACGCTGGATTTAACCACCATCCTGGTGTCCACGGCCATGGGCTGCATCACTTTCCTGGGCGTGGTGCTCTTCTGCTTCCTGCTGCTGTTCGTGTGGAGCCGCGGACGAGGACAGCGCAAGAACAACTTCACCGTGGAGTATTCCTTCAGGAAGACCGAGGGACCCGCCACCACCGGCACATCCGGAGGCACGCGCAAATTCAACATGAAGATGATATGAAACAACGCAGCCAGGGGCCCCCTGGGAGAAGCATAGATGCCCAACGCTAAAACACACAGTGCTGAATCACAGAAATACACGTGCCGCATGATCGCAGAAACGTGACGACCTCGCAGTGTTATTTCCGTACTATTAATACAGGATTATATATTTATGAACTGGTTTTTATTTTTAGATTCTGTTTTCATTTTGCTTTTGATTTGATTTTATATTTTCTGTTTTTATTTTCATTTTAGTTATGGTAATTTTGCTGTAGGCTTTTTGTCTGTTTTATTTATTTATTTGTTAGTCAGTTTTATATTAGTAAAAAAGAGATTCCATTCTAGTCATTTTTGTAGTTTTTTTTTCCCATTTTTTATTTTTTCAGTAGTTATTTTTAGGTCGTTTAAGTATTTCAACTGAACAAAAAAACATATTTTGATATATATATATTCCAGTTGAAATGATTAAACTGCTAAAACTGAATTGGTTTTTAATTTAAATTCTGTTTTCATTTTGATTTTAGTTCAAGTTTAAATAAATCTGCTTTTTTAAAGTTTTTTTAAATTAATATAGCAGGTAATTATCACTATTGTCTATATTATTATCTCTTTATTATTGTTATTATAATAACAACAACAATAATAATAATAGAGATACATTTTAGTTGGTTTTAGTAATTTTGTTGTTTGTTTTAATCAGTTGTATTTCTTTTTAATGTTTTTTATTTGTGTTTTTCTTGTACATCAGAAATGTTTTGTTTCAGTTCATGTACTTTATTAAATAATATTAGTTAACGATAATAACACTGCGACCTTGTTCTCACAGCCTTTCTGCTGCAGCTGCTGGTTAAAAAAATACAGTAACAAATAGTGACTTTTTTGCACTTTTTGTCAATTAGGAAACCCCAGATCTGCATTTAATAAGTTTACTTTCAATACTCGTTTTATGCACAGTTGACTGGTAAACACAGAGAAAATTACAATTCGAGAAACAGCCACAGTGTCATCTTCGGATGACTTATAAAAATTAATGGCATGTAAATTTGCATCGAATTCTGCATCGAACAAACAAACATGCAAACCAGCACAAAACGAGTCATTCCAGCATTACTGGTTCTGCGATGAGCACCTGTGTGAGTTGCTGCACCGCCGTCAGCCAGAAAACGCTACGTTTAGGAAGCCCAGCTTTGTGTTCTGGCTGCACGGCTCTTGCTTTAATGAGCCTGGACCGGACTGACGAGGGGTCGCTTACCCACAATCCTCCTCGTCAGCCTCGGTCCATGCACATGCCGACAACCCGCTGGCCTTCATGGGGGGAGGCTGCATCAGTGTCAGATCGGCTAGAAGTCAGGAACGCTGAGAAACACACACACACACACACACACTAGAGCCATATATTTACATGAGGTTTACAGCAATAGTGCATCATCTTCTGTTTGCAATAACTGCATATTTTATTTTTCTACTCAGCCTCAATTATGCATTTATGACTAATAAGGGCATTTATGCACAATTAAGATGCATTTGTTTATTCATTGGCTTCACTGTGAATTCATTTTCTGTTTCACATGCACTAATATCTATACAGTGGAATTGCACATTATCATTGATATAGACTCCATAATGCACACACTGATATGATGCATGGTTTTCTCTTGTCCTGACGCTCTTGACTTTTGGCGGCCGGTGTGTGAACGTCTCTGCTTCTCCTGCCCAGTCCAAACCCCCATGTCATTTCCCATCATCCCCCCCGACTGGGTCTCAATGAGGGAGGGTCCCTGGCTGGTGACCACGGATGCACATGAAATCATGTCGCTCATCTAGTCCATGTGTCTTTGACTGTAGAGGGTATTCTGTGTTTATTATCTTCACATCATTTGTTTATAATGTGTTTTTGTACTACTTTGAATTGTTTCTTTTCTTTAGTGTTTTAAACAGAAACAACAGAATCTGTTCTCAACACCACAGCCGCTCAACGTGGAGTGTTTCTGAGAAAACGCGTTGTTAAATTTGAACATACTGAGAACCAGAATGATTAGGACTAACTTGTTCTGTGCATCATGCACGTCTATTAACCGGCCGCTGGTGTTGAAAACAGATTAGTTAACCAATAAGCAACAAGAGCCATAAATGAAGAATGTTCTAACTTAAACTCACCTGTCCTGGAGTGTGCGCAATATGACAAATACAGTCAAATCTGCTGGATATCACCTTCATGATGCCATTAACTAGTGGGCATTGGTATATTCTACTAAACTAAATCCATAAAAAAATCATTTTGTTACTTAAAATAAACACGAATCTAAAAAATCTATAAAAACTAAAACATTTTTATCTAGTTGCCAAGGCAATACTTTTCATTTCCATTTAGTCTAAATTGATAACTAAAACTAAAACTGAAATAAAAATGAATAAAAACTATAGACATAGACATGTTTTGAAAACAAACAAAAAAACGAATAAAAATTTGTTTAAAATTAAAACAAATTTACACAACAAAATTGTCTAAACTTTAGCAAAGAATGAAGATAAAAAAATATAAGAACTAATTCAAAATATTAATGAAAACTATAGTTAGTGTCTTAAATTATAAATATTTTTGTTCAATCTAAACACAACCCAATGCAATGCAAAATTCAGGTAAAAGACCTGCAAAACAAATTAGAATTGTATACAGTAAATTGCCCTATTTTTACTTCAAGCAGCAATTTTCACTCACTAGTAAATTTCACAAACAATCAGAAAGAAATGGCAACACATAGAATGCAGCTTTAAATTGTGAGGTAGAAACTAGAAAGACTGAAATAGTATTTTCTTTTCAAACACTCTAATAATCTTTGTTTTATATACAACTGCAAAAAAAAATGTGTACAATAGTCCTCCACAAGATTTGTTAATGTTACAGTTCTTATGTATTATCTAGGCATTACGTTCAGGTTGCATTGTTGTCTTCTGTTAGTAATGATGGCTTATCAGACGGTTTATCAGAGGCTTTGAGTAGAACTAGACAGAACCTTTTTTAAAAATCTGTTTTTAAATGGAAGTAATATAGTATATATGCATAAGAACATTTGGAAAAGGGAACACACACACACACACATATATATACCAGAATTAAGAATCTCAATTTTATGTGTATAGATTCAAATCTGCAAACCATCTATATAACTATATACAGTGGGGCAAAAAAGTATTTAGTCAAGCCACCAATTGTGCAAGTTCTCCCACTTAAAAAGATGAGAGAGGCCTGTAATGTTCATCATAGGTATACCTCAACTATGAGAGACAAATGAGAAAAAAAATCCAGAAAATCACATTGTAGGATTTTTAAAGAATTAATTGGTAAATTCCTCGTAAAATAAGTATTTGGTCACCTACAAACAAGCAAGATTTCTGGCTCTCACAGACCTGTAACTCCTTCTTTAAGAGGCTCCTCTGTCCTCCACTTGTTACCTGTATTAATTGCATCTGTTTGAACTCGTTATCAGTATAAAGACACCTGTCCACAACCTCAAACAGTCACACTCCCAACTCCACCATGGCCAAGACCAAAGAGCGGTCAAAGGACACCAGAAACAAAATTGTAGACCTGCACCAGGCTGGGAAGACTGAATCTGCAATAGGTAAGCAGCTTGGTGTGAAGAAATCAACTGTGGGAGCAATTATTAGAAAATGGAAGACATACAAGACCACTGATAATCTCCCTCGATCTGGGGCTCCATGCAAGATCTCACCCCGTGTGGTCAAAATGATCCCAGAACCACACGTGGGGACCTAGTGAATGACCTGCAGAGGGCTGGGACCAAAGTAACATAGGCTACCATCAGTAACACACTGCGCGTCCAGGGACTCAAATCCTGCAGTGCCATACGTGTCCCCCTGCTTAAGCCAGTACATGTCCAGGCCCGTCTGAAGTTTGCTAGAGAGCATTTGGATGATCCAGAAGAGGATTGGGAGAATGTCATATGGTCAGATGAAACCAAAATAGAACTTTTTGGTAAAAACTCAACTTGTCGTGTTTGGAGGAGAAAGAATGCTGAGTTGCAACCAAAGAACACCATACCTACTGTGAAACATCATGCTTTGGGGCTGTTTTTCTGCAAAGGGACCAGACGACTGATCGCGTGTTAAAGAAAGAATGAATGGGGCCATGTATCGTGAGTTTTTGAGTGAAAACCTCCTTCCATCAGCGAGGGCATTGAAGATGAAATGTGGCTGTGTCTTTCAGCATGACAATGATCCCAACACACCGCCACACACCGCCGGGCAACGAAGGAGTGGCTTCGTAAGAAGCATTTCATGGTCCTGGAGTGGCCTAGCCAGTCTCAGATCTCAACCCCATAGAAAATCTTTGGAGGGAGTTGAAAATCGTGTTGCCCAGCGACAGCCCCAAAAAATTACTGCTCTAGAGGAGATCTGCATGGAGGAAGGGGCCAAAATACCAGCAACAGTGTGTGAGAACCTTGTGAAGACTTACAGAAAACTTTTGACCTCTGTCATTGCCAACAAAGGTATATAACAAAGTATTGAGATGAAATTTTGTGATTGACCAAATACTTATTTTCCACCATAATTTGCAAATAAATTCTTTAAAAATCCTACAATGTGATTTTCTGGATTTTTTCTCTCATAGTTGAGGTATACCTATGATGAAAATTACAGGCCTCTCTCATCTTTTTAATGGGAGAACTTGCACAATTGGTGGCGACTAAATACTTTTTTCCCCCACTGTAGATGGTTTGCAGATTTGAATCTATACACATAAAATTGAGATTCTTAAATTTAAATAAATTCCTACACTCTTACCAGCACTCACACACACCCTCACACACCCTCGGGTAACCCCACTGCTAAAAAAACCTACATTAAACACTTCACTTATGGATAGCTACAGACCTGTCTCTCTCCTCCCATTCATAGCGAAAACCCTCGAAAGTTGTTTTCAACCAGGTAATCTATCTGCTGATTTTGACAGTGTCAATCATCAGATCCTCCTGTCTGCCCTCTCATCACGGGGCATCACAGGGATTCCACTTCTCTGGTTTGAACCCTATGTCACTGGTAGGACTTTCAGGGTGGCTTGGGGAGGGGAGATATCCAAAGCACATCAACTTGTCACTAGGGTTCCTCAGGGATCAGTTCTTGGAACCCTCCTCTTCTCCATAAACACTACAACACTGGGATCCAACATACAAGTACATGGCTTTTCCTACCATTGCTATGCTGATGACACAAAGCTCTAGTTCTCATTTCAACCAGATGATCCAACGGTAGCTGCACGGATCTCAGGCTGCCTGGCAGACATCTCGGCGTGGATGAAAGAACATCACCTACAGCTCAACCTGGCAAAGACTGAGCTTCTTGTCTTCCCTGCCACTCCAACTCTACAGTATGATTTCTCCATCCAGCTAGGTCCTTCTACAATACCCCATCGACTTCGGTCAGAAATCTTGGTGGAATCTTTGATGACCAGCTGACTTTCAAAGACCACGTTACAAAAAATGCTCGATCATGCAGGTTTGCATTGCAGAACACCAGGAGGATCAGGCCCTTTCTAACGGAGCATGTTGCACAACTTCTTGTCCAGCCCTTGTCATTTCTAGGCTGGACTCCTGCAATGCTCTTCTGGCTGGACTTCCAACAAGCACAATCAAACCTCTACAAATGATTCAGAATGCAGCGGCATGACTGGTCTTCAACGAGCCCAAAATAGCCCATGTTACACCTCTCTTCATCTCCATGCACTGGCTACCGGTTGCGGCCCGAAACAAGTTCAAGACATTGATGCTTGCATATAGAACAGCCACAGGCTCAGCACCTGCCTTTCATTCACTACTACTACTTTCATTCACTACTACTAATCCAGAAGTCTGAGATCTGCTAGTGTGCCACCTCGTGGTACCATCATAGAGAGGCTCAAAATCATTTCCAGAACATTCTCGTTCACCATTCCTGTCTGGTGGAATGATCTTCCCACCCCTATCCGTAATGCTGAATCCCTGACAATTTTCAAACGACAGATGAAAACTCATCTCTTTAAACGCTACATCTTCATCTTAAAAAAAAAAAAAAAATCTAGCTTTACTGATTTGAAACATGCCTGCACACTGGTATTGTAGCACTTGCTGTGTCTGTTTGCCTCTTTAAGAAGAATCACTTTATGTATCCCCCAATTGTAAGTCGCTTTGGATAAAAGCGTCTGCTAAATGACTAAATGTAAATGTAAATTTAAATAATATATATTAAACATTTCATTTTCATTTTAAAGTTCTAGTAATTTTATTTAGTTTTTTGTCTTTTTATTTATTTATTTTAATTCATTTTAATTTAAGTTTAGGTTATTTTAGTACTTCAAGTTAAACTAAACTTAAGTGAGAAATGTTGCCTTTGCAAATGCAATAAAATCAGTACGTTTTTTAATCGTTTCATTTTATTTTAAAAATAAAAACATTTTTTATGGTTTTAGTCCAGTTAACGAGAATAACCCTCATTTATCAGTCAATATATAGTATTTAATATGGAAATGCAATAGTTTTAAATAGTTTGGAAAATTGGACATTTTATTTCAATATGTATTGGTAACATGTATTGTTCTCTTTAGAGTGCATTGATATTTTTATTTTAATAGAGCATGTCAAATCATCACATACTGTATGAGGTTCCATTTCGGTTGTTCCCTAAGAAGGGAGCTGCCTATGTAGACAGTAGGTTGACTCAGTAGGATTTGGAACAGAGCTCATCACTCTTTAATTATTAGTGTAATCTGTGATGACAGTAAGTGCTTAATTTCATCTTGTAAGGCCTGAGCATTATGACATTATCTAATCAGTTAAGATACAAAGAGTGACATAGTGTTCCCGCACATGTGATAAATGGAGTGTGACATCCAGCTGGTTTGATTGTGTTTCATCTTTTGAAACGGAGACAAATGAGAGTCTGATCTCGTCTGGATGAGGTGAAGCAAGCATATCAGGTTTTGTGACCCTTCGATGTTGTCCATGTGGTCTGTGATTGGATGTTGTTGATGGGTTGAACTGTTTTAGTTTAGCTCTTTCTGTTAGCGTTAGCCTCTAGCCGTGCAGTCGGTCACTGTGTTTAGGTGTGGTGATGATAGAACGAGAGATCGGAGGCTCAGCCGGGATCCATCCAACAAAAACCCGGCTTCCTTTCCTCCTCACATCACATTCCTTCATGAACTGGACAATGAACTGAAATGACCTGCCGACACTGTTCATGATCTGGATTATTCTCTGCTGTTTAAATCGGAGAGGATTTGTAAAGTCCTGGGGCGCATTCAATGCATTTGTTCCCTTTTCTGAATTTAATCAACGTTGTTTGCAAAATGCCTGATGCAGGTTGAGCAAAACGCAGAATTTAAGAAACGGGTGTGAATTCGACTTGAATTGGAATTTTGAATTTACCTTGATTTATTTGCAACTTGAATTGCATTTCAAAGAAATTCACCAGTTTAGAATTGTTATGTCTATTTAATATGTAGAAAATGCAGGAAGAAAACCATCTGAACCAGTTAGAATCTATTATTTATTTAGTAAATCATAGCATCACGTGTTGATATTTTGAATTATATATACAGTATATACTGTGTATGTATGTATATGTGTGTGTGTGTGTGGTGTGTGTGTGTGGGTGTGGTGTGTTTGTTGTTGTGTGTGTTTGTGTGAGCGAAAAAACCCCCCTTGGGGAGCACAAAAGCAGTGTTAAGTCGCTGGGGTATATTTGTAGCAATAGCCAACAATACATTGTATGGGTCAAAATTATAGATTTTTCTTTTATGCCAAAAATCATTGGATATTAAGTAAAGATCATGTTCCAAAAATATATTTTGTAAATTTCCTACCGTAAAAACTTAATTTTTGATTAGTAATATGCATTGCTAAGGACTTCATTTGAACAACTTTAAAGATGATATTCTCAAGATTTAGATTTTTTTGCACCCTCAGATTCCAGATTTTCAAATAGTTGTATCTCGGCCAAATATTGTCCGATCCTAACAAACCATACATCAATGGAAAGCTTATAACTTATGACACTTAAGACTGTTTTTGTGGTCCAGGGTCACATATATTGTTATTTTTTATTATGCCGTTTTTATTACATTTTAGTTGTTGTTTTTTTTATCATGTTTTAGTTATTTTAGTACTTCAACTTAAACCAAATGAAATTAGAAATTTTGTTTTGGCAACTAGCTGAAATAAAATAAGTTATATATTTATTTACACATTTTATTTCAGTTAATGTTTATTTTATTTCAAGTAATGATTTTATTTTTGTTTTTAGTTAACAATAATACCCTGCAATAAAATGAAAGTTTGTTTATTAAATATAATGATTGTAAATGAAAATAAACAATTTGTGGCATTTGATCATCTAATGTTTCAGAAAATATACCCATATGTTGTTTATATGATGTTTATGGCAAATTCATACTGAAACTGTTCAAATCTCCACTTCATTACATTGAATTCTACATTATTATTTTGCACCCTGTTTGCTACAGCAGTTCAAATTCAGGAATTGAATTTGGTTTTAAAAGCATCTCAATTCAGTTCAGAAGGATGCTCAACCATCCGATACAAGAAACTCGCAGCATCAGGCATTTACATAAGAATCTGTGATTGTGTGTGATCATCTATGAGTCTTTTATGTGCTCTTATTCAGTCTGATGCTTCTGAAGCAGTGAGAACAGCAATAGATCAATCACATGTTCACCTCTAATAGTTTGAGCTGCTGACCTCCATCCAGGCCTCGCTGTCTCTCTCTCTCTTCCATCTTTCCTCCCAGAGCTGCTTTACAAGCATCAACATCTGCCAGCATTCAAGCAGCAAGATTAATGGAGACGCTGGGAATGTTTCATGGTTTATCAGGAGTTTTAATTTTCTCTAAACCAGTTTGTGGTCAATTACACACTGGCTATGTTCAGAATGGAATACTAGCATACTGCACTGTATATACTGCATATATATATTTTTAAATAGTATGTGAAAATGTATGCAGTGTGCAATGATAAACATTTTAAATGGTGCTACGTTGTCATTGTGGGATGCATTTTTCCACTGTGTGCTTTGCTGTACATTTGAATATATGCAGTAGGTCATCTGGGTTCTTTGCATATGAGAAACAGTGTTATATACTGCAGAAATACTGTGAGTAGTATGCTATTCTGAACACAGCTTTCACACATTTTCTAAGCATCATGCCGTTTCTTCATATCAAAGATAGCATGTCCAATAAAAGCTCATCAGCTCTCAAACAGGATCTTCTTTGTGATTCATGCATGTTCTGGTGTTCAAGCCGAGAGTCTGTTCTCTCATTAGCCCAGGCGGCGGAGCAGATGCCCCTCTCATCTCCAGAAACTAGGTCTTACGGTCCCCGGACCCCTCGTCAGTCTGGCCTCCTCAACTGTCTCCTATTGATTCTCACACACAGACGCTTATCGCACATGCTTTATTTGACAGAAAATCCTCATTCACAACCACCGGACCCCATTACACTCTAATTTAGAGCATCTCTTGTGGAAAAACAGATCTCTTGTCCTTTTAATTAAAAAACCTCTGATGTTCACAAAATGTTTCATGCTCTCATTACAGCAATGGTTCTGACCCACATAGCCTACATGTGGATCATTAGTGTGTATCCATTACATGACGACATTTCTCTTGCGTTATTGTTTTGTAGTTATTACTGTTTGCCATGTAGTTAACACGTATTAAAGTAGACCACTACAACATAGAAACTAGCCATTAGCGAAAACATGTTTGCGCTAATCAAGGACGTTGCTGTTTTGTATCCATTACATGACGACATTTTATTATTATTTTGTAATTATTCGTGGTGTGTGCCATGTCACTACTTAATTAACACAGTATTAAACTAGGAAACAACCACCCCGACCAACAGAAACTAACCAATGTCCTCGCGATTAGCGAAAACATGTTTGCTAATCGCGAGGACGCATGTTTAGTATGCTTGTTTATTAAAATTATATGCATGTGATTTTGTTTTAGCATTAACCTAAAAAGTCATATTATGTACACTATACGTTGTACTCGACAGCTGCTGATGAAAATATCTGTATTATGCTGAAGAGAGTTAACGATATGTTCCCACTACAAATAGGCTACCATTCCAAACTATCAACTTTTAACCATTAAAACCATGTTTTGGGACGTGTTCCATTAGGATTTATTGGTTTTAAAAAGCCACCAGTAGAAGGTGACCAATTACCAGTAGAGACCGACAGGGACCAATACGGTTTCCAGTAAAAGTCCCATTATAAACAGCAAAACCATTACAAGTTTTGTGATGGTGTCTATTGGGTTTTTTTCAGCAGGGAATAAGACTCCCCTAAAACGCACATAAGAGAGATGTATTGTAATTTTAGATGACCTATAGTGGTATTTTATTTGCTCTGAATGGATTTTCTGAGGTGATTTTGTTATGTAACTTTACTGTCATCTAGTGGTGAACCGCCAGCCCATTGAGACTCTCCATCCAGTTTTGAAGCTCTTCACTTGCCATCTAATTTTGTGCAGATATAAATATGACTGTTAGTCTCATAATACATGACAGAAAGTGTGTTTTTCTACCTTTTATGGTCATAAAACTCTCATGATCTTTATTTCTGTGGCTCTGTATTGAGATCAGGTTTATCAAAAATATTAGTTGGTACATTGATGACAGAAAACAAAATTAGTGTTAGTGCTGTATACGATGCAGCCTTTTTAGAGTTGGATAAGATTCAACTTGACTGGTAAAATTAGTGTGAAAAGAAAAGGGGGTCCTGTCTTAAACTCAACGATTGTTAATGTTTCTACTTGTAATTAATTAGGTTCAGGAATGCTATTCTTCAGATTTGGGATTTCTGCATGCCTTCTTTACATTATATGACATTTTGATCCCTGAATGTGTCGAACGCATCCCTGTACTCGTGTAAAATCCATCGGATGTCTTTATTACCTCACTGTGAGATTGGATGACAACATTGTTTGACTCATTTGAACTCGCTTTCTGAATATGAGCCATAATCTAGTGAGATGTTTCACAGCATTCAGACTGAGTGTGTGAATATTTCAGGTATTACATGGAACACGTAGAAGCCTAATCATGCAAAGTTTCTTAATGTAAAGCAATATATTCTTGTCTCTTGCAATGAGACTTGATTTCTCTTCATCTGTCAGTGGCAGAGGGATGTTTGTCTTCAAGATTTGTGGGCATTCAGTGGCATTAATAAAGAGTTATTGAGCTCAGCCCTAGATATCATATCGTTGATATTTCAGGTGAAACGATTGAGCTTCTGATGTGCCATTTTAATGCACGTCATTTTTATTTGCTCCTCATATGTGTTTAACCTTTGTTAAATCTTCCAGGAGCTAAACAGCACACATGATGAATGAAAGTGCAGTTTTAAACTCAATTTGTTTTTTCCATCCAATCTCACAGCAGCCCGGTCTCGTCCATTATACTGTGTATGAATATTGTTTGTTATTTTCTATGCATATGTTTGTTTTATACTGTTTGTCTTGTAAAAAAAGAGAAAAGACCTTTTATTCATAAAAGCATGTTGTACCCTGTTCACTGTCTTGGGTGTTTCTTGTCTGTTTGCATATGTTTCTGCTCATATATCTGTTCCACAGCTCTAAAATCATAAATAGAGGCCAGTTATTCATCTTTAACCTGTAAGGTTTGGCCCTAAAGCAACATCATGTTCTTTCACTTTTGTCTTCTAAAATGCATGCATTTAAAAGGACAGATAAAAGCCACTAATGTGTTTTAAAGCAAAGTGACATTTCGATTTTCTTCTCCAGAATATTTTTGGTATCACTCCTACAGAAATGACACATGCTGAAGTACTCAAATTGAGCTCTCATGTCTGTACTTTTCTGCTACATCAGATTTTTTGATGAGTTAAATATATGAATGCAATTTTGTACCACAATGGAATTGCATGAATGCATTTCATCACTGGAAATGTTCAGTTATTGCATTTGTTAATTTTGAAGTGTTTATAGTAATATAAACATTTATAGTATGTTTTCAATATAAACATTTTTATAGTCTGTTATGGCACGCTTTCTTATAAATGATTAATAATTAAGTAACAATTAGTTATGATTTGCGATCTGATTTTAAGACCGATAAAATATAAGTAGCCTAATGGTTGACAGTTTGAGTCTGTAAGAGCCATAAACATTGATTTAATTAAAAGATCATTTTAAAATGGTTTAATTTTCCAATGTGATACAAGTTTCCCCCTTATAAATAAATAAAAAAATAAATATTGTTGTCACTTTGCATAAAGACATTCCATGTCCAGGGGCCTGTTTCATTAAACAAGTTTACCAAACAAGCCAAGCTTATTTCAGTTAGTCTGACTTATTTTGAAAACCATGAACTGACATTAAGTGTATGAGGAGTGGTTGCGTGAGGTGACGTGAGTGCAGTCGAGTGAGGATGGGAGGGTGCTGTGTGTGTGTGTGTGTGTGTTGGGGTATGTGTGTGGTGTGTGTGTGTGTGGGTGTGTGTGGTTGTGTGTGTGTGTGTGTGTGTGTGCCGTGACTGTGAGTGAGTGTGGTGTGTGTGTGTGTATGTCTCTGTGTGTGTGTGTTGGTGTGTGTGAGTGAGTGAGTGAGTGGTTTGTGTGTGTGTGTGTGTGTGTGGTGTGTGTGTGTGTGTGTGTGTGTGAGAGGAGTCTTGTGATGTGTCGTGAGTGTGTGCACGTTTTTGTGACAAATGAGGACATACATTGTATAATGACAAAGGTATGAGATCCATTACATCTGACCGAGTAACAGGTATACAAGGGAGAAGGTGACTTTTAAGACATTACCCCATGTCCCCACTTTTCAAAATGCTTATAAATCACATAGAATGGAGTGTATTGAAAATCTGAATAGCACAAAGTTTCCTGTAAGGGGTATGTTTAGGTGTAGTGTTGGTGTAGGGCAATAGAATATACGTTCTGTACAGTATAAAAACCATTACGCCTATGGAGATTCCCCATAAACCATAAAAACAAACCGGTGTGTGTGTGGTGTGTGTGTGTGGTTGCGTGCGTCGCGTTTGCGACGCGAGCGAGCGCGAGCGATGGCTGAGCGAGCGAGCGTGCTGTGCGGAGTTAGACGTGTGTGTGGGTGTGTGTGTGTGTGTGTGTGTGTGTGTCCAGCCCAAAAGAGGGCAGATCAGTGTGTTACTGTGGTGGTTACCGCTAAGTGTCACTGTAACATACAGTGTTTCTGTTGATTCACTCAAAAGATGAGACAAGTGTTTTCCTCCAATTTTTTATTTACTGAATTATTCAAAACACACAATTGTATTTACCCATACTGGTCTTTTTAGTCCACTGATGTTCTGTAACAGTTATCACTCAGGTTTAGTCATCTTTAAAAGACTCAACATATGAACATACTGTAAGTAACTGTACAGGCGTTCATAACCATTGAGATCAAGACTGGGAAACGAAACGCTCAGAGAAATGACGGGGACACAGCACGTCAAAAGCTGTATATGCGGTAGATGAAACGGATTTTTAATGCCATCATTATTGAAAATTATTTTTTTGACAAAATCCCTAATGTAAAACTACAGTGATTCAGCGCTCCATTCGCAGTCAGATTTGGGATATATTCCTACTTTCAGTGTCCAAGTTGGAATTTATTGGAATGACTGGATTTGGCCCGAGAAATTTCGCCGAGGAACTGTAGCCTAAATGTGACCGCGTCTTTACTCTCACAGCTCCCTCAGTAATAATAAAGTTGCATTTTGCATCAATAGCATAAATTTTTGCGTGTGCTATTTTTAGGCAGAAACTGACTTTGGCGTGAATACGATACGCACGTCTTTGACGTGCATATAATACGCAGTTTCTGCGTGCATATGATACGCATTTTGGCTTATATATAAAACGCACCATCCCCACACCTCTAAACCCAACCATTGCGTATCATATGCACGTCAAAGTCAGTTTCTGTGTATAAAAACAGTACACCAAATAGAAACAGAAAATCGTGCCATTGATAGCCTACGCACTTTCATGAGATCAGGTATAGAGTATAATTAAGAGGATTCACATGAACAAAACTCAGGGCAGAAGAACACACGAGTGTACTGGTGAGTTGAGCCTAGGCACTTGTTCCCATTGAGTACTGAACCATTACAGAAAACGGATGGGAATTTGCATTTCACAAATGTACACCACTAAAATGTTCTAAAATCACATTTCCCATGTGCTCCACATATTTCACATGTGATTTTAACGTGACATTAATGTGGTTTTTCTGTAAAGGATCTAAATGTTCTCTGAGTGTATTAAAAGAATGTTATAAGAACATTTTTTGCAAACACTCCTTTTAAATGTTCTCTAAACATTCTGGAAAACATCAGAGGCACTAAAACGTTTCAGAATAATTAGCCAAAGTTCCCTGTTAACGCGATACTCCTCCTCATGTCAGTCCAAACCTGTTTCTTTCTTCCATGAAACAATCCGAATGTTCTTTTTCACACAATGAAAGGAATCCTAAGTATTTGGAAGGACACGAGGGAGAGTAAATGATGACCTTCTGTGGTGAATTAACCGTTTAAAGCAGCTGAAAAACATCAGACCTTCGGTCTAAAAGCCTCTCTGGAAAATGACTAAAATCAGAGCTGTTCTGAAATACTGTTACCATGGCAATCTGCTAAAAAAATCTATATTATCCCTTCTTGATGGGTGGATGGTTTAAACGCGCAGCTGCACTCATCGCTCACAGCGTTTCTTTCCCAGTCTCGAGTCTTTACAGCGACTATCTCTCAAGTGTTCTTTCTCGTCTTTTGTTCTTCTCCTTATTGGAAATTGATTGTCTTCTACCATCACAAAGACACATGGTTCTGATTGATTCTCTGGTACCAGAGGAAGGAGGAGGATTCGTCCGCAGGGGTCTCGGATCTGAACACACAGACTATTGTTTGTTGATCAACCACACGTGTTAAATCATAGAAGAATGGACAGATAAAAGAGTGAATCTCACAAAACCTGACAAGAAAATGTCCAGCTCATATTTCACTGAAATCAAAGGAATGGCGAAATGATATTATTGTGGCCTATAAAATATTATTATACACATTAAAATATTATTATATTTAGAAGAAAATAGGCAAAACAGTTTTGATGTTCTTTAAATAATTGAATTTATTATTTAATGTATTTATTAAATAATGCAACAAACAACTATAGTGTGTGTGCGGCGCGCGCCGCGCCGATTGTGTTTGTGTGTGTGAGTGTGTGAGTGTGTGGTGTGTGTGTGTTTGTGTGTGGGTGTGTGTGTGTGTGTTTGTGTGTTTGTGTGTGGTGTGTGTGTGGTGTGTGAGAGAGAGAGAGAGAGAGAGAGCGCAGAGAGAGTGTGGTGTGGTGTGTGAGCGGAGCGTGTGGTGTGTGTGGTGTGTGTGTGTGTGCGTGTGTCTGCGTGTGTGTGTGTGTGTGAGTGTGGGTGTGTGTGTGTGTGTGTGGAGAGTGTGTGTGTGTGTGTTTCACCACGGCGCACTCCTGTCTTTGTTGTAGTCGTGCCCTGTGTTTGTCCCCTCGCCCCCCTCTTTTTCTCCTCTACACGTGTGTTACACCGTTGTCCGCTTTTCGTTGCCTCCGCTCATCTTCCACGTCATGCGCCTCGTTCTTCGTCACTCCGAGCACGCCACTCGCTGTAGCGGACCCCCCCCTCTTTTTTGCCTTAATTACCTCCTCAATTACCGGAACCCAGCAAGATCCAACCTCAACAAGTCCCACCCATGTCATTTTCCGCCACGTCGAGGGTGTGCTGGGCTTTGGTACGAGGTACTTAGTCGAGTCGCCGTCGTGTGTAGATTAGCAGTGGTTCTAGCTAACCCACACTACAGAACAACCTTGGTCTCCACATCTTAATATCTGTGTGTCGTAACGGTTGCGTCGTGTACCTCTGTTCGTACTTTGGCCTTGAGTGAGCGCTTGTTCGTTTCGCTCTGTGTGTGTGTCTTGTTTCTGGGTTGGTGAATTTGATCTTCCATGGAGCACGAATTTCTACACGCACCTGGGTGGTGGTTTGAGCCCCCACACCCCCACCCGCTGGTGTGTGTGTGTGTGTGTGAAGAGCTGTGTGTGTGTTCCCCTATGTTGTGTGTGGGGAGTGTGTCCCGCCCGTGTGGAGAGAGTTTGTGTGCAACTGCTGTCCGTGTGTGTGTGGGTGTGTGTAGTGGGTGTGTGTGTGTGCTTTGTGGGTGTGTGTCTGTGTGTGTGTGTCTGTATGTGTGTGTGAGAGAGTGAGTGAGTGAGAGAGAGAGAGTGTGTGTGTGTGTGAGGAGTGAGTGTGGGTCGTGTAGTGTGTGTGTGTGTGTGTGTTGGTGGGTGTGTGTGTGTGTGTGTGAGAGATAGAGAAAGTGTGTGTGTGTGTGTGTGTGTGTGTTGTGTCTGTGTGTGTGTGTGTGTGTGTGTGGGGTGTGTGTGTGTTGCAAACAAATAATTATTAAATTATTAATAAATGTAATGCCTTAAGGCAATTGAATGGATTAATGGCCAAAAGGTTACTGGTCATAAAAGTCTCTATTTTCTTAATCAATTCATTTGATTTGGGGGAATGAAATATGACCCAGACATTCTTAGTGATATTACTCATACTTAGGTGTGTGTGCCGAGCGCATAGATATATATATAAACAGTCAAGTCTAGTTAAAAACCCCAAAACCTTGATTTAACTTCATTGAAATTTCATTTAGAGAGGTGGGGCAGAAGGAGAACACAATACTGTCAAAGCAAATAAATAAATATATAGATAAAAAATAACACAATTATCAAATTGAATCGTTCCCCTTGCATTCCCCCGTTGGACAAATCCACATTCCTCCTGCCTCTCCCTGACCTTGACGTACAAGTCGTCCCGTCTCCGAACAGTTAGATTAATAACCATGCATAAAAGAATCACCAGCGGTTCCCTAACGACAGAAGAGCTGGTTTTCATTATCTTTTTTTTTTTTTTTCCTTTTTTCATTTTAAATATCAGGATCACTTGAACACGCACAACAAACACTAATTCAACTGAAATGCATTTTCCTATGGACAGAAACATGGGTCAATAAACTAAATAAGAGAGAGAAAAAGAAATGGAACATTAAAATGAAACAAAAAAGTATACAGCAATTTGCCCCATGATATTACTTTGGTCTCTAAAGCTCATTTTGGTGTTTCTCATCATTCAAAAGAACTAACTACTACACAAGCTTTGGATAATTTCAGGCAATCTTGACTCCCGTGGTCAAAGGTTTCATATGGTGACGCCAGAATGTTTTCTAGTTGCTCTGACGCCACTTAAATGTTAAGTTCGCACTTAAAAATGGCTGATTTTGAGGGAGCATGCCAAAAACGAACAGGTAAATTACTCAACTCAACAAGACAGTACAGAACAGTAAAAAGCTTCAAGTCACAATATTTCCAAAACTATTATTTAGCAGTATTATCTTCTACTAGCATCGTTATTGTTTCATCAGATTACCTTTACATTACAAGTGTTTGAGGTAGGCCTATATCAGAATTCTCATTGTCAACAGTGCCTGCCAGCGTGAAATTACATGATTGGTCGAATGTCTGTGAATATGACCGATGGAGGCATATGATTGGACGACCACTGACAGTGCAGGTATACCTCAGTTTTACACAATTATCACAGGCACACACTTCCAGAATACTGTAAATGACACAAAAATAGCTCTGTCGGAAGTGTGTGTGTGAGTCCAGAGGTTACAGTAATATCACATGTTAAGCATCACTAACTGCTCGTCTGTGACTCCTGCACACTTCATTGAGAAATAGATACACATAAATAAATGCAGCAATAGAAAAAAAAAACCCCCCCCCCCCTAACAACTACTTTAATTAAAATTAAAATTAACAAAGTGCTTCTTTGTCAGAACGGAAACAGAGTCCCGTGTTTTTATGCAAAATATGGAGCTATGCAAAATATATGTTTAAAAAGTGTGTGTGTGTGTGTGTGTGTGTGTGTGTGTTTGAGAGTGTGTCCAGAGCAATTCCACCCGTGGTTGAAGGAAAAAGGCACTCAACTTGTCCTGCATAGTTGCCACTTCCTTCACCGTGGCATAATGCAGTCTGACTACTCTGTGTGGGTGTGTGTGGGTGTGGTTTGTGCTCAGTGTGTGTGTGTGTGTGTGTGTGTGTGTGTGTGTGTGTGTGTGTGTGTGATGTGCTGTGTGTTAGCTTAGTTTGGGACAAAATTGTGAGTTTAAGTTGTAATTAAAGGAACAGTTCACTAAAAAATTTAAATTTGAGGAAAATGTGCTCACCCTCAGGTCATCCAAGATTAGGATGAGTTTGTTTCTTCATCAGATTTGGAGAAATGTAGGATTTGCTCACCAATGGATCCTCTGCAGAATGGGTGCCGTCAGAATGAGATCCAAACAGCTGATAAAAACCATCACAATAATCCACACACTCCAGTCCATCAGTTAACATCTTGAAGAAGACAAGTTTTAAACTTCAAACTGTTGCTTCCAGCTGAAATATGAGTCATAATCCATAATAACGCTTCTCTAGTGAAAAAGAGCTGTTTTGGCTTGATCTGTGCAGATTTCTCTCCTGATTCAGACCAGAACACTTTGGAGGAAGCGTTGTTATTGATTATGGACTCGTATTTTAGTTCAAAACATCTTAATGCTGGATTAGTTTCAGCTTTTGTCTTCTCCAGATGTTCACTGATGGACTGGAGTGCTGTGGATTATTGTGATGTTTTTATCAGCTGTTTGGACTCTCATTCTGACGGCACCCATTCACTGCAGAGCATCCATTGCTGAGACACTGATGCAATGCTACATTTCTCCAGATCTGATGAAGAAACAAACTCATCTACATCTTAGATGGCCTGAAGGGTGAGCACATAATTATCCAAGTTTCATTTTTGGGTGAACTATTCCTGTATGTCCCCAGTTAGACAGCTACGCAAATGTGTTTGTGTGTTTGAGAGGAAAATGCGTCGCTACACTAAATCACATTGGTGTACGTGTGTGTTTGTGAGCAACAGGCATGTGATGATGATGATGATGATGATGATGATGATGGTTAAACTGGCAGGCTGAAGAAGAATCTTTGGTATCAGTGGCTGTATCACACACACCACTGTGTTTCTGTGAGGTAGCCACATTGATTCTCACTACAAACGAGGTGTGTGTGTTCGCTTTTTTTTCACATTTTTGCTTCACATCAGAGTTTGCAATGACACTGTTTAAGAAAAACTCGCTCTTCGCCTGGTCACGGCTCAATGCTCTCTTCGAAAATGCTACAGACTTCTGCTGTCTTACCTGTCCAGAGCGAGACAGAAAGTAAGCAAAGATGACCGTCACCTGGCGAACGCGTCAAGAAGGGCCTTTTTCTCCATCAGGAACCTTTGAATCGATAGACAAAGAGACAATATCCATCTCTACAGCTGCGAGAGTTCAGAGTTCAGGAGTCCGCTTCTCCACAAATGTTCGTTATACACAACAATCCCTTTTTTTCTTCATTTCTCGTCGTCACAAGGTGCTTCTTTACACTTAGTTTATGCACAACAGAGCACAAAGAGTCCAGACGTTTAATACAAACTTTGTGTCTATGTAACTATTTTTACCCGCATCGTTATTATAGAGGAACAGAGAGAGAGAGAGAGAGAGAGAGAGAGGGAAGGAAAACAAGGAGGAAAGATATTTACAGTTTCATTTTCAGTACGTTTTGGTAAATGGAGTGATTTGGCTTCCAAAACAACGGATGAGTGTTTCTCAGCCCCTGTGGGAAGGATTTTGCATGATTCTCCCGCACAGACTCATGGGAAAGAAAGGGAGTCTTTGGGTTGGGCGGCTCGCAGCCGCAAACATCCTCTATGATTATCATTAAGGCATCTGTCGTTGGCACTCAATTATCATACAGTGACATTTTACCTTTAGGTTTGGCCACTAGAAGCTGCAGGTCTCCACAAACAGGAGAAAAATAATCGAACAGCTTTTACTCTGCGTTTGGTTACTGATTGTTTCATCTTTGGTAACGGAAAATACCTTTGGATATAAGACATAAATGTATGAAAAAAGCACATGGATGAGAAAAAGTCCTGACATCTGACAGATTTATGCTGCTAAGTGCTGGGAGTCTGAGAGTTGGAAAATTGCAAGAAATTAAGGGAAAAGCTAAATATATTTAGTTGCTTGATTAGGGTTTTAATGGAACTAAACTTATTATATAACATTAAATAAAAATAAAACTTAGTCTCCCCCCCCTTACTGGCCTCCCCCCCTCTATTAGCGTTGCAAGGCACCTTTTCTGTTATGCACTCCCCCACTTCCCCCCCCTCCCCCCCACCCTCTTCCGGCCCCTCCCCCTCCCCCCCCCTTCCCCCTACTCCCAGTCCGCTCTCCCCCAATCCAAACTCACCCCCCAGCTCCGCCCTCTCTCGCTCCCCTCCGCGACCATACTGTCCCTTCTCCCCAGTTTGCCTACTCCACCCCAATGGCCACCCCTCCCCTCGACTCTCTCAGACTGCCCCCATCCCATTGCACCCTAGACCACACTCCATGATACACCCAAAATATCCACGTCATGACCTACATTTACACCAACTAGATACCTATCATTCAGTTCTACACCACACCCACCACCAACGCACCACTACCCCACACACTCACTACTTGTTTTTGACACCCGAATTCCGTAGGACGCATGGCTGTAACCACCGACATCTGATTCCTAACACACCACACCCAGAACTAGAGTAAGCCACACACCAGCCTGCTGACGGGGCTGTTGATCGCTCGCAATCTGGTTAGGCAGTGTAGGGTTTTTGGCGCTTTGTGAGCCCCCCCAGGAGCGAGGCGTTTGTTGCACGCTTGCTCTGCAGTATCCAGACGACGCTTGTGTACACCCCCCTGGTAACAATAGCGCATCTCGCCCGCCCCTTCCCCCGTAGCCCACTGACCCCCCCCAAGACTATTGGCCACCCCACCAGACGACCCCTTCTCCGAATTGATTTGTGTCACCCATACTTAGTGAGTTTTTCGTATGCTCGTCGTGAGCACAAAAGGTATGACAAAAGGCTCACCGAACGCTGGCAGTGAAAGTACAGACTGAGACGGCGAGACACCTGAAAATATCTGATGTGATTTGAGAAGCTACCGCGATATGAATATCTAGATATATGTTTGAATATCCTGATGTGTCACGTACAGGTCAAAGGTCAAGGAGTCGAGAACCAAGGGTTGTGTGCTAAAATACGTATTGCCTTCTATTCCTTCTTTCCGCTGCTCTATGAGAGAGAGAAAATTCTGCTCGGCCAATCCAGAGACTGAGATGAGAGATGTTGTAGCTCAAATATCAAGCACAGGTGGGGGAATGACCGAAATATCCACGATGAGAAAGAAATACAAGGACTGATGAATAAAATAGAACAAATGCAAATGATTCATCCACATCCGGCGTGCCCGGAAGAGGTTTGTGAGGTTTGATGGGCGCCGTAGATCATCATCAGCTGCTGCTGCCCAGATGCTGCATCTGGCACGGGTTTCTCCGCATCCGAGACGCTCAAGCCTTGGAGAAAGTGGTCGCCGAGGTGCCGGGCCCGGGACTGACTGCATGCTCGTCCTGCCAGCGGTCCACGCATCTGCGGCGTGCGTTCATGAAGAAGTTGCTGACGGTGGAGAGCTCCAGGCCCAGCTGCTGCGAGATGGTGATCTGCATCTCTTTGCTGGGACGCTTGTTCTCCTTGAAGATGGCGATGAGCGTTCGGCGCTGCAGGTCGGTGAAGACCAGACGCTGCTTCTTGGGCACCATGTTTCTGTCTTTGTGCTGCTCCTGTTCCTTTCTCTTGCAGGCTGCCAGGAGGAGACACAGAGAAAGAGACGAGTGAAAATACAAGAATTCGACGTCCATAAAATCATGCAACCAGTAGAACGCTGATAAAGGAAACTGTGAAACAGAGTTCTATTTCTGTCTGCTACACTCTTAAAAATAAAGGTGCTTCACGATGCCATAGAAGAACCTTTTTGTCTAAATGGTTCCATAAAGAACATTTAACATCTGAAGAACCTTTCTGTTTCACAAAAGGTTATTTGTGGCGAAATAAGGTTCTTCAGATTATAAAAACGCAAGAAAGAGATGCTTCTTTAAAGAACCTTTGACTGAATGGTTCTTTGTGGAACCAAAATGGTTCTCTATGGCAAGCTAAAGAACCTTTTGAAGCACCTTTATTTTTAAGAGTGTAGTGTTCAGAATTGATTGCAAACTTGGTAAACAAAAAATTATTGTGAAAGCACGCATGAAATAGCTATCCAGGAAGAACTAATAATTTAAAAATATCTAACCCCATGATAGTGTGATTAGAAATGGTTTTTCAATTTATATTTAATCATTATATCAAGCTAACAAAAATGGTATGAAATTTTTTTTTTCCGGACATTGTTCTCGAAACGTTCAACTCATCCAGTTTTAAAAATGTTTCCTTTTTTTTTTTTGTTATGTGAACATTGCATTTTATAATTTTATATAGGAAAGTTACTTTTGTATGTTACCTGAACATTTTGAAACACGTAACATTTAAAAAAAAAAACGTTAGTTGAACATCCAACTAAAATGTTTTTGAAGAAAAACGTCCCATGAGTGATGTATAAATAATGTTTTAAGATAACGTTTCGAGAACATTATTAAAGACCAGATAACTTAGAACAAACATTCTATTAATGTTACTGTCTTGGTTTTTAACGTTAAGGGAACATTCCATTTTATCATTTTGCAAACATTATCGAAATGTTACTTTTGAATGTTTTCTGAACGTTCTGAAACAAGTAGTATCCTAATAAAAAATGTCAGACAAGCATGGAAAGTTTAATAAAAATGTTCCATGAACGATGCATAAATGATAATTTTATGCTAACGTTTTGAGAACTTTATTAAAGACCAGAGAACTTTGAATAAATGTTCTTTGAATATTACTGGAAGAACATTTGTTCATAACTTTAAAGGGGACCTATTTTAAAGATTAGCCCAGATTGTATATGTGAAATTTTTTATAGCTTGTTAAATTTGCCACTTTTAGGGAATGACTCAAAACGCACCGTTTTGGTGTTTGTCCCTTTAAATGCAAATGAGCTGGTGCTCCAGCCCCCTTTTCAGAAGAGGGCGGAGCTTCAAGAAGTCAAGCTCCAGGATAAAAATAAACATTCCACTATTAGTACAAGCCTGTTATCTTTACAGAAAACATACTCGGTTTAAAAGTCAGTCATCTGATTGTACTGTGCATGATAAATGAGCGTTTATGAATTAAAATAACGACATAGCTGGTCTCCATGGTGCCTTCACATGCTATCACAAACATTATAAGTCCCGCTTGTGATTATGAGCTCAACAAATTCAAGCGGTCGACTTCACTTCACTTCACTTTTAACTACCACATTCCTATTTCTGATCATTCTGGCAGCACGTGAAGGCAGCATCAGTGAAAACAGGCAGAGACAGGGATAGCTTTAGCAATTAGCCAAGAAGCTCTTTCAGAAAGGCAATTTGGAAAACAAATGCATGATACTTTCTTTGTCTGGAGCTGACATTCGCACACGAAGCGTTGGTATTGATCCCTAAACGTATAAGTGACTTTACCGATTTTTTCCGGGATATTTCCTTCGAAAATTAAACACAGTGTCCTCAGCGGCTCAGATGGAGGGAGACTCCTATGTTCTTTGGTGCATCCCAAAACACAACACTTGTAATGCCTCTTTGGCGCTGACATTGTATCTCCAGTAAGAAAACAGTAATGAAGCTCTGCTGCTTCTCACTCAGGGCGGGGTCTATGCTAATAGGGCAGAGAGCGTCACAAATGGGCGGGACTTTTTCCCCTCAGTGACGTGAAAGAAGGGAGAATCTGTAACCGCTCGTTTGGAGAGATTGTTTATGATTTATTGCTATTATACAAAAATGAGTGGGTGGATTTTTACCATTATAGGCTGGTTGTTTTCACACACTGCAGCCACACAACTGTGTTCAAACACCTAATAAAATTGATTTTTGCATAATAGGTCCCCTTTAAGAGAACCGTCAGAATGCTTTGAGAATGTTCCCTGTTAGCTGGGTATAAATGTTGATTTATATTAATAAATATTATTGCTTATCTGAACAGTTTGTCTCTGAGCTTATAAACCCCAAAACAATAGAACTGCCGCTTTAAATGACATAATGCAAAGGAAATGATTTCTGCTACTTATAGAATAGTCATTTGTTCAGAATTGCACACTTGCTACTCTTATCATTTCTGAAGTATATTGCATGCATACTGTCCCCAGATATGCCAAAATGTGCAATACACAACAAATAATAACACATTTCAGACAGTGAAGCCTAAATTACTGCATTAAATCTACATGGTACACTCTTAAAAGTAAAGGCTGCAAAGGGGGGTTTCATAGAAAAAACATTTTGTGCTTTTATTACAATCCTTCTCTACTCCCTGCTCTTAAAGATGGCATAGCCAAACAGTGGTATGATCGAGGCATTCAAACATTTGACGAGTTTTACGAGGAGGACACATTCATGTCTTTCGAGCAGCTACAACAGAAATGTATCCTTCCCACTACATTTTTCTTTAAATACCTACAAGTTAGACATTGCATTCAGACCCAGCAAGGTGGTCGTTTATCTAAACTTCCTCTTTCACCTCTTGAGGCTATTTTGTCTGAGAAAAAAGGTCCTAAGGGTTTCATTTCATTTATCTATGACAAGTTGTTGCAGTTGATGGCTGGTAATATCTGTGACGTCAAACCTAAGTGGGAAAAAACTTGGAGTGCTCATTCACTGACGATGAATGGGAAACAATATGTGAGGAAGCTCAGACTTTCTCTAACAATAGCTGTCATAAACTCCGATTTAATGTGATACATAGAGTTTATTATACCCCAGTTAGACTGCACTCCTTTAAAAGATCCTGCTCAGAGCTCTGTCCTATGTAAAGCAGATAGAGGGACTCTGCTACATATGCGATGGTCTTGACCTATTGGAAAGAGGTTTTAGACATCATAGCCATAGTTGCTGGTAATTAATGTGCCTAGAGAGCCTAGGCTTGCCCTTTTAGGGGACACCACACTACTCGATCAACAAAGGGTTAATCTGAGATTTGTTAGGCTAGCCCTACTATAACTTTGAGATGGAAGGATTCTAATCAACCTTCTACTTCTATGTGGATTAAAGAAGTATCATCTTACATACCTTTGGAAAAAATTGCATTTAGTTTTAAATCAACGTTGAAATCAAGATTTGTTTGTCAAATACTGGGGCAGCTTCCTTTCTTATTTGGGCATAACAGGACAGAATGCTA
This sequence comes from Sinocyclocheilus anophthalmus, assembly GCA_018155175.1. Classification (NCBI taxonomy): domain Eukaryota; kingdom Metazoa; phylum Chordata; class Actinopteri; order Cypriniformes; family Cyprinidae; genus Sinocyclocheilus; species Sinocyclocheilus anophthalmus. The sequence continues at coordinate 270,897 of JADLZN010007407.1, read as the reverse complement.
AGATATCATCTAACTTTTTTTTTTGTTTAATTTTATTTATGGCTTATTTGTGGCACTATGGGTTGGAGGCCTGGGGCATGTTATAGGGCAGTATACACGGGGAGGATCTATTTAGATTATTCTGTATTTTGTATTTTAAAAATAAATAAACATAATGTTCAAAAAAACAAATAAATTCGGTTCCCCAAAGGACCTTTCAGTGAACAGTTCTTAAAATAACAATTTTTTAGTGTGAAGTACATTTTAATAATATAAAAAACCCTTTATCCACTATAAAGAAACTTTAGAGTTTCCATAAATGTTAAAGGTTCCTCATGGAACCATTGATGCCAATAAATATGTTTATTTTTAAGAGTGTGCATTTTGCAGGTCTATGCATTTAATGTGCTTTTGAGATATACTTGACCGATATATTTGTAGTAGTGAAGCACAAACCAATATATGTGTGATGTGTGTGTGTGTGTGGTGTGTGTGAGTGAGAGAGAGAGTGACTGTGTGTGTGTGTGTGTGTGGGTGTGTGGGTGGGTTTGTGGTTTGTGTGTTTTGTGTGGTGTGTGTGGGTGTGTGTGTGTGTGTGTGTTTTCAGTGTGTATCCTGTGGGACTCATGTTTGAGGACCCTCAGGCAAAATCCACTCTGCCTCTGCGAGTTGTTTGCAGTCATCCAGAGGATTTACATTCATGTGTTCGCGCTCACAGCTGACTCTATAAAACACTGCCGATGATACGCCAAAGCCCAAGCACTTTCCGCTTTTAGCAACAAGCACCACAGAGAGCAGGACAATCTGTCTGTGCAACCATATCATTATGTCAGCGTTTCACAGTCCTGCCTGTTATCATTCATTAAAACAAACCTAATCGTCTGCTAATGCACAGAACATCCCTCTCTGTTTCTTACGGTTAATTCTTACGATTCATTCTCTTGAATGCGTCGATATTTCTCTCTCTCGGCTCACACACACACACACACACCACACACACAACCACTCTTGCGGTGACGGGTCCCCCAGTGAGATTGTGCTGAGGAGGCTGATGCCAGGCCGAGCGCTGTATGTCTAATTACAGAGAGCCATGAGCCAATCGATCTACCCTACACAGTCAAATCTGTTTACTGCTGCCGTCTAAAGCTGCAGCTCACTCATCCATCATATTCATATACCACCCACCCACACACACACACACAGTTATACTGTACACATACACCAATAAAACACACACCAACATGCAGAATCACTCAATCACTCATGCAGAATACTGACTCTACAGCAGTTCATACATGCATCTATCTATCCATCTATCTGTCTGTCTATATATCTATCTATATATCTATCTATATATCTATCTATCTATCTATCTATCTACTATCTATCTATCTACTATCTATCTATCTGTCTGTCTGTCTGTCTATCTAAATCATCTATCTAATCTACGTCTGTATGCGGTTGTCTGTCTGTCTGTCTGTCTATCTATCTATCTATCCGTCCGTCCGTCCGTCCGTCCGTCCGTCTGTCTATCTATCTATCCATATCTATCTATCTATCATCTATCTATCTGTCTCTCTGTCTGCCTGTCTGTCTGTCTGTCTAGTTTTCTTATGTTTATCGAGCTATATCTATCGATCTATTATCTATCTATCTTATCCGTTCTGTCGTCCTGTCTGTCTGTTCGGTCTTCTGTATATCATCTATCTATCTATCTATTTGATCTATCTATCTACTGTCTCCTTGCTCGTATGTCTGTCTATCTATATCATCTATCTATCTTATCTATCGTCTGTCTGTCTGTCGATCTATTATTATACGACTAGGGTCATAGTCTATCTATCAATCTATTATCTATCTATCTATCTATCTATCTATCTATCTATTTATCTATCTATCTGTCTATCTATCTATCTATCTATCTATCTGTTTCTCTATCCATCTTCTATCTATCTGTCTTCTATCTATCTATCTATCTATCCATCCGTCTGTATGTTATTCATTTTTCTATATTTTATCTATCTATCTATCGTTTGTCTATCTATCCTATCTATATATTAATCTCCCTCCCCCCCCCCCCCCCCCCCCATCTATTACGATCTATCTATCTATATATCGTTGTCTGTCTATCTATTTTATCACTATCTATCTATTCTAATCTATCTATCTATCTGTCTGCTGTCTGTCTGTTCTGTCTGTTTCTATCTATCTATCTTCTGTTTTTGTGTTGTGCTATCATTTATCTATCTATCTATCTGTCTATCTATCTGTTTGTCTATCATTTTTATTTCTATCGATCTATCTGTCTATCTATCTATCTATCTATCGTCGTCGGTCTGTCTATCTATCTATCTATCTATCTGTTCATGCGTCTAATCTATTATGATCTATCTAGCTATTCTATATATTTCTATCTATCTATCTATCTATCGTTCTCTCATTTTATCTATCTATTATCTATCTATCGGCTATCTATCCGTTTTTGGGTAGTCATGTTATCTATCTACTTACTATCTATGATCGTGTGTCTGTCTATCATTTATCTATTATTTATACTATCTATCTATTCGTTTTCTTATCTATCTAGCTATTGTTCTCTATCGAATCTATCGTTTGTCTTGTCTATCATTTTTATCGATATAGTCTATCTATCTATATATCATCATTTGTCATGTCTGTCTGTCTGTCTGTCTGTCTGTCTGTCTGTCTATTATATTTATAATATATCTATCTTTCTGTTTGTCTGTCTATCATTTTATCTATCTATTTATCTATCTGTCTATTCGTTTGTCGATCTATCTATCTATCTATCTATCATCTATCTATTCGTTCATCTATCCATCTATCTATCTATCTATCATTTTGTTTTTGGGGTTTTTTCTATCTATGTATTATGTAGGCACTAACATACACTAAACCACACTAGTTATTTAAATTATAGGTTAGACGTACTAATCACTTAAACTTTATTGAGAAACGTTTAGAAACATTCTGTAAACATTCTGTATATTTTAGGTTAGGGTTTGTTCAAATCACAAGAGCAGTATTTTGATTCATAAGAACATCATGGCTGTCTTTGCTGGACAGATGTGAAGACAAAACAGATTCATCTGCTTCAGCAAATCATATATGGAGAGGTGAACGCTCAAATGACGGACAATACGATATAGCGCAGCATTTGATGAGGACTCTCCCTCTTCTCTGACCCATATTTACAGCTCTTTTGTCTGATTGTCTCCTGTTTCTGTATCGAGCATCATTTCGGCTCTTTCCCACCAGCCTCCTCCCGGTGTCACGCGCTCCGTGGGGGATCAATACGGATCGATCGCCTGGGAAGGGGCCCTGATTACTGGACCACGTGCGCAAGAGAAAACAGAGGAAAATCGATCATTGCAGCTTTTATGGCAACAGCAGAGCGCAGACAGAAAGAAGAAAGACGCGCATTCTGCCTGGCGCATTAGACGCACTTTAACATTCAACCAGCAGAGATATGATCAAAACACTGAGCAGCCTACATTTACTATACAGTCCTACCGAGAGTATTTCCTGCTTTTTTTATTTATACATTCATGATAATGGCCTGACATTTGATTATCTGGTTGCTCTCAAATTTTGGTCTTAAAATTTAAACATAGGCTATCATTTCTACTATTTTGAACCTGAATGTTTTCAGAATCACAATTCAGGAGACATTCTGCAAGAAAAATAAGCTAATATGATTTTAATTGATATTATTCACTCAATATTTAGCCACATAGGCCTGTTCATTTAGCAAATGCATAGGCCTATATGGGAATATAAGAATAGGCTACAAGAAGCACTAAACAAAGTAGTGCCGCAAGAATAATAAAATGCCAGAGCAAGTGTACGTGCAAAACAGTACGGAAATGAGTCTGCAATTAAATATGCGTTCATTCAGTCGCTTGCATTCAATTTAACGTCGCGTTGCCACGTGCGTGTGGGAGAGACGCTCGAGCCAATAATGTTTGATGTCAGCGGCCTGCCTAAAGCCGCCATTTTTAATAGTACAGATGGGATTTCTGGCTGAAGGGAAAACAGAAGACTGCAGCGGGCGAGTAGACAACTTTCCATTACTTACATATAGCCAAAACACTGGGAAAATGGCCAACACTCTCAAGCATGGAACATTAGCGAATGAACGCAATGCAATGCATGAATGTGGGCAAATAATAATTACCAGAAACAACAGGTTCAGACCACAAAATGCTGATCTATATGCCTCGAAAAGAGACATGCTTACTGTAGCAGAGTCTTTTAATAGTATATTTGTTAAGATGAAAGGAATTAAGCTGGAACCGATTGGGGAAATTCTTTATTTTAGACACCAGAGAACGACGTATTTCATCTCTGCAGGCCAAACAAACGGACCAAATAACGTTTCTCTACGATTAACCTTATCAAAGCGAATCTGGTTGCATAGCCTAAATAATATCCGTAAATGCAAAGGAATGACCTCTCATTCAGGTCCAAATGAGTTACAGTATTAACCATTTTATTGTCGTTTATTGTGACAACAGCATTCAGTTGCTTCATTTTTAACCCCTTTTCTTACAAATTAATGGTCTAGGACCTTTCCATGAAGCATGTATTTAATATATAGTTCACACAGCAGCGCTTGATAACTCGGCATCTCCATCTCAATAATAATACAGTGTGCAGCCCCTTAATACAGCCATAATTTGCTGAACATTTTTGGTTTTTAACAGTTTTACTGTTATTCCATTTTAATGCCGGTTGCAATAAATCAGACTCAGTTGCATCAGAATTAGGAGCCATTTTAAAATATTTTCGTACACTAAAATATGGTAGACAGCACATTGAGGGTTGTCTGTGACATCAAGACTACATAAACCCACATTGCTAAAATAAGAAAATTATACATATTGACTGTAGCTCATGTGAAGGAAGCCGCATAATCACAGAAAAGACATTCAATACTGGAAATGCGTGTGATGTTTGCAGATGACATTTTAATGGGCAGCGTCTGTTTAGTTTTGTAATCCAATGGTAAGCGCTGATATTGATATCTCATCACTCAGATGGATGAGTATAAACTGCTGCAGTTTGTCCTTTTTTATATATTTGCTATGTTCTTCTGAGTTCATGGCAGTTTTTTTGAAAGAATATGAGTTGTCTAAATCAATATTCATTCATTCATCTAACTAATCTATTCATCACAATCTCGTGTTCTTTTGCTTAACCCTTTAACTAAAAACACTACAAAATTCTTCTTCTAAACAAGCTTTCTAGTGAGTATAATAACATGTTCTTGCTTTAATGCTTTAAATTGTGAGGATGCTTCTTGTGTTCAACAGACTAATGCAAAAAGGTGGTTTGCTTCTGTAATGAAACAGGTTGGAGATTGGATTATAATTGTTTCAGAAAATGATCCATTATACTTTTTAATGTGTAGGCATTTTTAAAATGCTACCAAAGCAATGGTGCCAGATTAGGATTAGATGTTCCTTATTACAATACACTTTAGTCATACAATTAGACGTCAGCGCCATATTTACCAATATTTATTACCACATGCATGAACACGAGCGGAATAGAAATAACCGTGCGTTCAATGGAATGCCAACAAGATGTTTTCCAGAAAAAAACAAAACTCCATAAAACAGTTTTGAAAATCACGTGATTTCAGACCTCTTTACAGTGCGAGCCATGACTGTACGTCTATCCCTCACAGCCTCGTTTTCATCCGCGTTAAATTCAAGATGGAGTCTACGTCTCATGAAAATGCATATCAATACCACGATTTTTGTGTATTTTGCGTGCTTCTGACTTTGGCGTGCATATGATACGCAAAAAAAACCGGTTGGGTGGGTGTTTTGAACGTGCATATGATACGCCTTTGTGGCGGCATATTATGATACTCATTTAGGCATACATATAGGCTAATATGCACCTACCCCAAACCCCTAAACCTAACCATTGCATATAATATGCACGCCAAAGTCAATTTCTGCTATAAATAGTACGCCAAATAAAATAAATAATCGTGCCATTAAAACGCACATTCATTAGATTGGGTTATAAGTTGTAACAGAACCATTTGTGCAAAATAAATCCTTTTGTAAAGTTTCCGTAGCCATTACAGTTATTGCACATATGTGAGCATGCTGTCTGCTGAGGTGGGTGTGGTCTGTGTGCGTGTGGGCGTGGCGGAGAGAGCGGGGGGCGGGATCGATAACTAACCGCACCAGGCCGCTAACAGCTCGGCTCGGGATCGATGGCTTGAGCGGGGCGGTTCTGTTTTTGGGTGCGGTGAAACGAACCCTCTCCCGCGCGGGCCGGGCTACTGCTGGCGAGAAACAGTCATGTCAATCAAAGCCTAGTCAACACAAACCAGATCAACAATACACACCCATTACATGCTGCTGCGGTTCTAATCATATTTAATCAATGCGTCTCATTTCTGCTGCTTAAAATATCAATGCAACATTTTTTTTTCTTGGCCAAACAATGCTAGTGGATTTTTTGTAAATCATAATACGGAACCAAGTTTCCTCTAGTGAATTGTTCACTGGCTTAAATTCTGAATTTAATAATAATTGTAAATGTACTTTACTTCATCCCGTAGGATCTTAGGCTATTTGATTCGGTTACGTAGTATAATCAAATAAATAAAATATTACAATTCTGTAGAATTCCTTGATAAATGATTTTGTATCTTAAGAGTTCAGTGTGAGCGAAGGTAAAATTAAGCTGTGCTTTTGAGTGAACGTCAATGTTCATCATCGAGACACAACAAAAAAGGATTTGTTTGACAACAAAAAAGGATCCTTTAATTCGATTTTTATTTAAGTGTGTGTGTGTTCGACATCATGTCGTGCACACACGCCACACAAATCTGTTCTTCATGTTTTTCTGCCAGTAGCACAAATGGAAATACTTTTTTTTTTTAACTTTTCGTTAAAAAAGGGAATTATAATTATTTTCCATAGTCACGTTTTAATACGATCTGCACTCACATAAACATTAATTCAATAGTGAATTGTGCGTTTGTTATTAAAGGTCCGTAATGTCAGCATGTGCGATGAGTAAATAATAATGAAATTAAATGGAAGTAACAGATAAAAAAAAAAAAGGTCTCGGTAAATAAAATAACAAGTGGTTTTCTGTGAAATGAAAAAGAAACGAGTTATCTGACGGCCCAGTAGGCCTATTTCAGGAATTAAAATCATTGTTTAAAATTTGATTATTACTATAATATTTTATGTCAACCAGTTGATAAAATAATAATGATAAATAACAACACAATATTATATTATTCGAATTATAAAGCATTGCTATTTTTAAATGCAGGCTGCCTCATAGTTTCAAACACCTCAGAATAATTAATTTTTGTAATGCTTGTTTTAGATTTTAAATAGCACTTTTACGAATGCAGACAGTAGTCAATATTTGCTTTGTGGATCTGCTCGAATAAAAAACAACATGTCGAGAATTTATGCGCAAGCATCTCATATGCGACTGGAGTTTGACCTCAATAACTCTCTCTGTGTGGTGTGGTGGTGTGTGTGTGTATGAGAAGAGATCAGAAGACGCTGTTGTGTGGTGTGTGTTGTGTGTGTGTGTTTTGGTGTGTGTGTGTTGTGTGATGTGGGTGTGTGTGTTTGTGTGTGGGTGGGTGTGAGAGAAAGAGAAAGAGAAAGAGTGTATAAAGGCGAGAGGTGTATGAGAGAAGAGAGAGAGTGATGAAGAGAGACGAGAGAAGATGCTGTGGCTGTTGTGTGCGACGAGAGAGAAGAGAGTGTTGTGTGTTTGAGAGCTCGAGAGAGTGGTTTGGTTTGAGAGAGAGGAGAGAGTGTGTGCAACGGAGCGAGAGAGTGTTAGAAGAAGCAGTTGTGTCTGGTGCCTGTGAGCAGCGGAAGAGAGGTGTGTTTGCTTGTGTGATCGGCGCGCGGCGCAAGGAGAGCCGCGCTAGAGGGCGAGTTTGCGAAGCAGAGAGAGCGTTAATTTTGTGTGTTTGTGAGAGAGAGAGCGTGTGTGTGTGTGTTGTCGTTAGTGCGGCGAGAGCGAGAAGATATATCTCTAGCGATCCGAGAGCAGATAATAGATGTGTGGTTGTGTCCTGTGAAGAGAGCTAGGTGTGTGATTTGCTGTGCGAGATAGAGTCCGACGGCGAGAGCTAGAGTTGCGTATAAGCAGCAATAGAGAGGTGTTTTTGTGTGTCTGTGAGAGAGAGGCGCAGTGTGGTTGTATTGTGTAGTGCGAGCGAGCGAGAGAGAGCGAGCGCTCTGGTGTGTTTGAGTCTCGAGTGTGTGCTTTGTGTTTGTGTGTGTGTTTGTGTGTTGCGCATCTTTCTTTCCCCCCCCCTCTCAAATGCCAGTTATTCTTTTAAACAGTTAATTATAATACATAATCCTCAATCCACTGCTTTATCTCATTCGACTTCATGAAATCTTTTCTTAAAATAACATGTAGAAAAGTACTTTTTCCAATTATGCTTCTCATCTATAACTAAATGCCTTACTATTGATCCTAATGTGGATTGGATTATTTCTAAATAATCTGAATTTATACCTTAAGGTGGCTTGATTTAGAATCAACTTTATTTAATGAGACTGAGATTTTATGAAGTCTTAATATAGAGGTTCATATTGTCTTAAGTTTACTCTGGCTTTAAGACGCAGTTTCTTTTTTATTTTAGCTTTAATGTGCTGAAAGAATGTAAAAGTAAAATTCTTATCACATTCATATTAAAATACCTTATGTCCATTACATTAAAACATCTTTATAAAATCTCACACAGACTAGAAGGCCCTTCATAACCATTCTGATTATAATTAGATCAGATAATATGAACTATATCAGCGAGCGGGTTTGGTTTTTCAGGCAGTTGTTGTCTAGTATAAGTGAGGTTTTCTCTTTGTCCAGGTCAGGGTGAGTTCGTCTTTGTCTTGTGGCTTTCCTAACTGGTCTCCAAAATCAATTTCTCAGTGGACAAACATCTGACAGACCAGATCCATCCCCAGCAGCTCAATTAAACGCCATTCATAGACAGTTTGATTGATCCGAAAGCCAAGAAGTCATTGCAAGAGCAAACCATCACTTGCAGATCTTAAATTAACCCTGTGCTTTATGTATGCGTGTTATTCTCGAGTGTGTTTTGGTCGCTAACATTTCACACACACAAACGTCTAAACGATTACATAGACTTTTATATCAAACTAAACATGCATTTTAGAGTATAAAAGCATTATTTGCATCATGGTTATCATGTTTTTAAGTGTGCATTTGTCGGATTTAATTTGCGTTTGAGGTCAGCTGTATTCCCCAACTGTAAATAAGTATGTACAGACAAGGTTTGCATTGCTAGTTTTCTAATGCATATTATATATCTGTACTCATCCTTGATTTTGTGACCGTAAAGAAAAATTAGATGCTAGACTTGTCCCTATTAAACTTTAAGATTATATATATATATTTATCTCTATATAATAATATATTTATATATAATATCTATATATAGATATATATATATTATTGTATTATAGATGTGAATTTTAAAGCGAAATGTTTTGTTGCATCACGTTGGTAGTTTGATGTCCTGAAGATGAACACTCAGTCTGAATTGATCTTATTTGTTTGGCGTTCCTGTCAATCATTCTTTGGGGCGGTGCTAATCCGATTGTCCAGCCATGGCGAGTGGTGCTTTGAAAGCCGTTTTCTGCAATGAAATGATTCCTGATAAATGGTCATGATTTGTGGTTGAGAGCATGTAACACGAGAGTAGATGTCCAGGATTTTGCAAGTCCCTATGCTTTTTTATAAAAAACAGTCTGTTGAACGATGCATTCATTCACGATAATGTATGGCTACAATCGTATGTGTCCTCTTCTTTTCTTGTGCATTTTTGGCAATGCGTCAGCTATTCAATTCATATTTGGAGAGTTTTCATACTACAGTAGTTTTCGCATGATCGTGTTTTACGTGCTCTCAAAATAAGTACCAAAATCTGTCACTGGGGTCTACCATTTTCAAAAGGGCACGTTTGTGTACCGTATTTACCCTAACAGGGTGGTATATAGTGACTAATGGTACGATATGGTACCCAGTGTTTAAAATGTAAGCCCCAGTGAGAGAGTTTGTCCTTTTTGCTGAGAGTGTACATCATTGCACAATAAGCTTATCCAAACTTATCTGATAATAATATATAACTATCTAATAACAATATAAGATAATATCAAACAAAAGATAAAAGATAATATAACTAATGATTTAAATAAAATAAGATGTAAATTATATAATATATCTAATATGCCTACTATGTGCTGCGGAAATAGTATTCTGAACCAGCTCTGTTGATAGTAACTCTCCCACAACTGAAACTTTGCTGTACTCTTGGATATTGCTGTTCATTATTTGCAGTATCTTACTATTTTTACATATATGTCTGAAAAACGAGCATCAATGTTACAAACAGCACATATAAACATATACTGTATCCCGCCAAATGCAAGGCGCCTCGACCAACCTTGCTTCTTTTGCTTCAGTTTGATGATTAAAACCGTAAGTAGATTTACTGCGCCAATTAAATGTAAACTGAACTATACATGGAAAACAGATCAAATTACTAAATGAACAAGTTCTTTTACTTTCGACTATTACTTAAAGTTCATTGTAACTTAATAATTAAATGGACTTAGAAGATCGAATCGCAACACAAAACGTATTCAAAAATATGCTAAGGAAATTAATCAAATAAGATGCAAAAATAATATATATTAACCTTTAAATAAAATACACAATGCTTAATAATGTTTATAATTTGATTAAAAGAAATTTTACAAAAATATTACAATTTAACATTTAAAAAATGTATTAAGATTTTATATATACTACTTATATATATATTATCCTAAGAGAGAGAGAGTGGTGTGTTTGTGTGTGTGTGTGTGGTTGTGGTGTTTGTTGTGTGTGGTTGTGTGTTGGTGTTGTGTGGGTTGGTGTCGGTGTGTGTGTGTGTGCGAAGAAAGAGCTATCGATGTTTGTTTGTGTGTGAGAGCGAGAGCTAGAAGCGATAGAGAGAAGAGTGTTGTGTGATTGTGTTGTGTGTGTGTGTTGGTTGAGCGATCGGAGATCGAGAAGTGTGGTGTGTTGGTGCTGTGTGTGTGCGCGTAGGTGTGTGCGTGTGTGTGAGAGAGATAGAGAGTGAGTGTGTGTGTGTTGCATGGCTGGCTGCGGCTGCTGTTGCTGCTGGCGAGAGCCCCAGAGATGCAGGAGCGAGCAGGGAAAGGAAATCAATACAGATTCAGCGCAAGTCAGATAAGCCTTAACAATGTGCAGCGCAGACGCACTCTATAACCCAACCTCACACACACACCACAGTTTTCCTGCATATGCACAGGTAGAAGCGTTTAAACATGCGACCAGACCGCCGTATGTTCATGCACATTCACACCTGTGTGTTTTCACCTTTAACACACACGCGTGGACAATGACACCAAATATCTCAGAGCACTAGAGTGGAAATGCACCTGTTTTGCATTGTTCTAATTTCATACTTTTTTTTAGCACAACAAATTGAATTTAATAATGAAAACGCATCTTAATATTTACATGTGTATTTTGTATCTTGTAGCGGCAAACGTAGCCTGATGATCTTGTCCTCCAGCATGATTTGCGATGATCAAAAGAGCATCTTGAGCTTCAGTGGGAAATCTGACCATAAGTATAAAGAATCACATGATCAAAGACTCTGTTAAATGGTTTAAAGTGTTTTGCAATCCCAAAACTTTGTCATTTTCTGGGTTTAGATTAGATTTTGAATCCTGGATCCGCCTCTAACAAGTTAACTCTTATATAATCTCTTATGAGGACATTTTATTTAATATTATATGAATATATTTGAGTACTTTTATTAATCACATTTTTTTAAACGTGAATTTTTTGGGGGGTGTTTTGTGAATCAAATACTCTTATGTGGACGTTTTATTTAATCATATGTTATAAAACCTTCCCAATTATATTCCCGTATAACTTAGCAAATTTATTTACTAATATGTGAATATATTTTTGGGGTGCTTTTATCAATCAAATGCTCTTATGTGGACATTTAATTTTATAAACCCACCCTAAATATATTCACATATTTATTAATTTAATTTAATGATATGTTGAGTTTTGGGTATGTTTTTAATTAATCAATGAGCTTATAAGGCACTTTATTTAATTTAATGATTAAACCATCCAAAATATCTTTACGTATTTAATCAAATTTGTTTTAATTAGTATGCGTAATGTAAATCTACCCAAATATATTCCACACTCATTTATACAATGTAGTGAATGATATGTGATTTTTGTTGTATGTGTGTTTTTATTTTATTATGTTTGTCATTTTATTATCAAATTGTCTTATAGGAACATTTTATTTTAATTATACTATCTGCATATCGTTGGGTGGTTATTCCTCACATGCTGCTTTTAATAGGGTGCTATTTATATATGTGAATAATCTTATAAAATGGAATGTCTCTTAGTCAAAGCTCGATGAGGACATTGTGTTTTATTGTTTATTTTTATTGTCATATTTAAATATATTTGAGTGTCTTTAATCAGATTTATTTAATCTTATGTGAATATATTAGTGCTGGTTTTATTCATCAGATGCATGCACGCAGGATAAATGGTGTTATTTTGTGTGAACACAATGCAAGCGCATCTTCAACCTTCAGATCTCACTTGTATTTGCTGACAGGCACAAATGATAATCAGTGGAGCATCTCACAGCATCAGCATCAGTTTTTTCTTTCTCTTCTCGAATCCGTCGTGCCGTTGCTCACCTCAGTGTTAATGTCTGCGTGGGTATTCATGGCACGTTTTACTTTGCTTACCAAGAACTGAGTCTGTTACACAGCTCCACGTCTCCCTCCCTCCTGCTTATCAATTATTAAAGCCTCGATCGATCATTTCAGCAACTCGCCTTCTCACAAAGTCAAAGCTCTCCCACCCTCAATCAATGGCCGTCTGCTTTCATGTCAGACATCATCTGTTTCATGTTTTGAGATCTCGTGCTCCTCTAAAACAGGCTAACCGTCATTTCCACACTTTTGAGGAGAGAGATATGTGAAAAGAAAAATACCATTTTGTTTTGGATTCTTTTGAAGTGTGTGTGTGAGCTTCGGTCAATGTGATGTGAATATAAAACAGCCTACAAAACTGGTTTGTAAGTTACTGATTATACACTGATAAAATGACAGTTTTGAGTATTTATTTAATCATTTGTTGCATCATAATCATATGGGAATATATTTGGGGTGTTTTATTTATCAAGTGCTCTTATAAGGACATTTTATTTCATTATTTAATAAAACCACCCCAAATATATTCACTTATGTGTCCATGGACCACAACCCTTCTTAGTGCCAATTTTCCAAACAAAAGCGAATCAATAAGCTTTCCATGATGTATGGTTGGTTTATTATTTGACAATATTTGTCTGAGATCATCTTTGAATATCTGTAATCTGAGGGTGCAAAAAAAATTTAATATTGAGAAAATTGCCTTTAAAGTGAAGTTCCAAATGAAGTTCTTAGCAATGCAAATTACTAATCAAAAATTATGTTTTTTGATATATTTACTGTAGGAAATTTAAAAAATATCTTCATGGAAACATGATCTTTAACTTAATATCCTAATGATTTTTGCATAAAATAAAAATCGATAGTTTTGACCCATACAATGTAACTTTGACTATTGCTACAAATATCCCCCAGCGAATTAACACTGCTTTTGTGCTCCAGGGACACAAATATAATCAAATTTATTTAAACATATTTGAATATATTTGGTGTGTTTTATTACCTTTTATTATCATAGTAGTTAATATTTGGTGGCGTTTTTTTAATCAATCTCTTTGTGATAAATGTTTTTAATTTTAGTTAATCATATTTAATATTGGATGTTTTATGATCAAATCTCGAATACTGTTTGGAAGACCAAACAAAGTATTTTCTCTTTCACAACAAAACACACAGCGACTCCACAACATGACGGCAGCAACAATACTACAGCGAGAATTAAAGTTACGCCAAATAGTGCACCAAATAGTGCATGAATATAGTAATCAATCTGTACTACCATCTCATACCATATACGCTATCACAGTACTGTACTGTGAGGAAAATTAAATAATATTGTGTTGAGTCCAATATTTTTTAAGCATATTTTGATGGATGATGATAGTCTGAACTCCTCTAGGACTAAGATTTTTAATGAGGTGAGACCAGATTTAGTTTGAATTTATCAGAATATAGTTTTTATTTATTTATATATTTTTTTATTTTGATTAACAATACAGTTTAAAACCTTTTATTTGTTGTTTATATATATCTATCAATGCACAGAAGCGACTTCTGGTAAGACGCAGGGGGAGTTAGGCCCGGAGGCAACCCACAGTGCCCAGAGCCTCCTAGTGTCGCCAACACCGGCTGCCAGCAGCTCACTTGACACCATAACCCAAGAAACCGCATCGCTCAACAACCCACAGGGCCTCCAACACCGGCAAGCTGCAGTCATAACAACGGGCTGTGCCCCTTTGGTCCAGCCGAGGAGGCCCAAATCTTCTAAGAGAGCTGAGTGGCAACAATTTGCTGAAGATGTAAGCCAGGTCCTGGGAGTAACAGCTAAGGGGGATGTGGACCACCGATTGAGAACAAAGACCACCCTCATAGTGAACATTGCAGCTGAGCGATTTGGAACTGAGGCATCCAAGCCTGCTCTATCGGCATATGCTCCAAGCCACAGAGCAAGGAAAATCCAGTGCCTCAGGGAAGAACTCAGGCTGCTAAAGAGGCAATACAAGTCAGCTGGGGAAGCCGAGAGAGCTGGCCTAGCGGACCTGAGAGCAATCCTAAGGAAACAACTCTTGACCTTACGGAGGGCAGAGTTTCACAGGAGGAGGCGGAAGGAGAGAGCCAGGAAGAGGGAAGCATTCTTGGCCAATCCATTCAAGTTGACCAAGCAGCTCCTTGGCCAAAAGAGGGCTGGCCGCCTCACCTGCTCCAAGGATGCTATAAATGGCCACTTCAAGGCCACTTATAGTGACCCCATTAGAGAACAACCGCTGGGTCCATGTGATGCGTTAACACCACCAGAGCCTTCATCAGACTTCGACCTGAAGGACCCTAAGGGAAGTGGAGGAAGTGGAGGAAGTGGTGAGGAGAGCAAGATCGAGCTCAGCACCAGGCCCAAGTGGAGTGCCCTACAAGGTGTATAAGAACTGCCCAAAGCTACTACATCGGCTTTGGAGGGTCCTGAAGGTGATCTGGAGGAGAGGGAAGATCGCCCAGCCATGGAGGTATGCTGAGGGAGTGTGTATACCAAAAGAGGAGAAGTCTGAGAATATCGACCAGTTTCGGGTTATCTCCTTGCTCAGTGTGGAGAGCAAAATCTTCTTTAGCGTCGTGGCTAAGAGGCTCTCCAACTTTCTGTTGAGCAATAAGTACATCGACACGTCTGTGCAAAAGGGAGGTATACCAGGAGTTCCAGGTTGTCTGGAACACACGGGCGTGGTAACCCAGCTCATTAGGGAAGCGAGAGAAGGTAGAGGGGGCCTGGCAGTACTGTGGCTGGACCTCACCAACGCCTATGGCTCAATACCCCACATGCTGGTGAAGGTCGCACTGGAGAAACACCATGTACCGCAGAAGGTGAAAGATCTCATCCTGGACTATTACAACAAGTTCAGCTTGAGAGTTACTACTGGCCAGCTAACATCTGACTGGCACCAGCTGGAGGTGGGGATAATCACTGGCTGCACCATCTCAGTGACCCTATTTGTGCTGGCGATGAATATGCTGGTCAAGGCAGCTGAAACAGAGTGCAGAGGTCCCCTCAGTAAGTCTGGAGTAAGGCAACCGCCCATAAGAGCCTTCATGGACGACCTCACAGTGACCGCAACGGCGGTACCAGGAGCCAGGTGGATTCTTCAGGGGCTGGAGAGACTCGTGACATGGGCACACATGAGCTTCAAACCTGCAAAGTCCAGGTCCTTGGTTCTAAAGAAGGGGAAGGTTACAGACAGATTCCGCTTCAGGCTGGGAGAATACCAGATCCCGTCAGTCACTGAGAGTCCGGTGAAGAGCCTTGGGAAGGTCTTCAACTGTAGACTGAGTGACAGAGACTCCATCAAGGCAGCCGGTGCTGACCTGGAGGGATGGTTGAGAACAGTTGATAAGTCTGGGCTCCCTGGAAGATTCAAGGCCTGGGTCTACCAGCATGGAATCCTCCCAAGAATCCTCTGGCCTCTGCTTATCTATGAGGTCCCCATGACTGTGGTAGAAGGTTTTGAGCAAAAGGTGAGCAGCTATCTGCGTAGATGACTGGGTCTACCGCGTAGCCTAAGTAACATCGGGCTATATGGGAAAACCAACAAGCTCAGTCAGGGAGGAGTTCATCGTTGCACGGGCATGGGAACATCTGCAGTACTCTGGATCCAGAGAAGCCAAATTGTCCGGCGCAGGGATTGTTGTGAGGACAGGAAGGAAGTGGAGGGCAGCCGAGGCAGTCCAGCAAGCAGAGACTCGGCTGAACCACAAGGCCATCCTTGGAACAGTGCCGGGAGCACTGGGAGCCTAAGAGCGACCCGATATGACTCTGCCGGCGAAAAAGGGGAGGCAGAGGCTGGTACAGGAGGAGGTGCGAGCTTCGGTCGAGGAAGAGCGAACCAGCAGAGCAGTGGCCATGCGGCAGCAGGGCGCCTGGATGAAGTGGGAGCAGTCGATGGAGCGGAATATCCCTTGGAAGGACATCTGGAAGTGGAACCCCCAGAGAATCAAGTTCTTGATTCAGGGGGTCTATGATGTCCTCCCATGTCCATTCAACCTGTGCACATGGGGCAAAATAGAAACACCTGCATGCCCCCTTTGTTCCAAAGTAGGGACATTAGAACACATCCTGAGCAGCTGCTCCAAGGCGCTGGGTGAGGGCCGGTATCGATGGAGGCACGACCAGGTCCTCAAATCCATCGCTGAGGCAATCAGTAAGGGGATCTAGGACAGCCGACACACCCAGGTTGCAGCCAAGGCTATTCACTTCATCAAGGAAGGACAAAAGCCAGAGAAAGCATTGAAAAACTGCTCAGGAGGTTTGCTCTCCACAGCCCGGGACTGGGTAATGACAGTTGACCTGGAAAGGCAGCTGAAAATTCCAACATACATCACCCAGTCCAAATTGAGACCTGACATCATCTTGGTCTCTGAGGCCACAAAACAACTGATCTTGTTGGAGCTGACAGTGCCCTGGAAGGAGAGAATGGAGGAGGCTCAAGAGAGAAAGAGGGAGAAATACCAAGAACTGGTGGAGGATTGTCGGAGGAACGAATGGAAGACCAGGTGTATGCCAGTAGAGGTAGGCAGCAGGGGGTTTGCCAGTCACTCCCTGAGCAAGGCCTACGGTACGTTGGGCATAACAGGTGTTAACCGAAGAAGATCCATAGGTAACAATGTGGAGGCAGCAGAAAAAGCTTCCAGATGGCTCTGGTTGAAGAGGGGAGCAGTGGGGTCAGTAGAATGCCACTTGGACACAGGCCAGGGTCTGATCAGCCTCGGTCGGGTCGCCAGGACGAGGGTGTCTGTTGTAAGACCCGAAACACCCAGTGATTCCTGGAAAAAACACTGATGATGTGTCCAAGGTTGTGCATCAGAAGATGTTTTCTGTGAACTGTAAACTGTTGATGATTAGGAGGCCAAAAATGATAAAATATTATGATTTTTTTTTTTTAACTCGAATGGAAGTTCACATTACTTTGATTACTTTCAAGGTAAACTGAATAATATTATGTGAAAGGTTGATGATTAGGAGGCCTTTTCCACATGCTTGTTTAATTATTTGAATAATTCCATTAGACAAAATATTACATTGTATACTCAAATGGACTAAGTTCATACGTTAAATATTACTGTATCATAAGGAAATGTATCTGTTTTTACACTAATTGACGTTAGATGCGTTTTTAAACATGCCTTTTCCTTCAACTGAGGGATACTCTATAATATATATAAATAGATATAAAACGTAAATGTTTTATACGTATAAACCTAGAGATAATTCACCAAGTTAATTATTTTTACTTTTATTTATGAAAATGATAATGAAAAAGTCAATCAGTGTCTTATTGGAATTAATGTGAGAAATGAGCGGCGCGATATAACAGGTCATGAGTTCTTCTGCATTGCTGTGATTTGCTGCTTAGTGCGATAATATGCGTGCAGCCGGTTTTAAAAAACAGCATAATATAAAATATGACAGAATTGGTATTGTGTATTTAATTAGAACTGCAACCTGAATTTAAAATAGACTAAAAGATGCAGATTTTGCTGTGCCCATGCAGTAGATATTCACACATATAATGGATGCACAGTGAGGTGTGTGAAGCTCAGAGATGAAACTTTGAACACTTAGATCACAGATATATCAGGGTCCTCTGGCATGCAGCTCGCGTCTGTCGGCGGTGAATTTCTGCTGCTGTGACGGTTCTAATCCAATAGCGGCGTGGCAGTCGTAATGGATGGAGGGTCATTTTTTTGTGATGTGTTGCAGAGAGAAAGAGAACGGATGGAGAGAAGAGGGGGATGGTGGGCTGTTATTGATCTAACATACGTGAACGAGAGAGACGCACATCTGCTGATGTTCACAGTTCAGTCCAGACATCAGGAGAGACGTTCATGTTTCAGACTTGGAAAATCGAGTATTTCTCACAATAGCACAGGGTTTTTATTGGCTGGTTAATGTGGTCATGTGTTGCTATGCAAAATTCACCAACCATTGGTTTGGGATCAGAACTGAATACTAATATTGATGGTTGAAAAATACAAGTTTTTCACCGACTGAATCTCAAAATGGCTAAATACGGGTCATTATTTTCGCCGTACGCTTACTATTTTTGCAATATATATAGTATGAGTACTAGTATGCAAATATTGGCAAAATGTGTAGTATGCAACCACATGCTAAATGGAGTACTGCATCCCAAAATGCTATGCGCTTGACTCATTTTTGTTTATTTTGATTTTGATTTTTTTTATGTTTTCTGTTTTCTGTTTTTTTTTTTTTTACACAGGTCTGTATAGCTTTTATAAATTATTTATTTATCAGTTTCAGGTTTATTATAGATAACTAAAACTGAAATTAAATTAAACCAAAAACAATCATTACTTGAAATAAAAGATGTTAACTGAAATAAAATAAAATAACATTATATATAAAAAATGCAGCTAGTTAATAGTTTCACTTCATGTACTATTATAACTAAAAGTTAAATAAAATAATTAATAATAACTTTGTAGACAAAAAAAGCTACTGAATATGACAAAAACGCACAACAAAAAAACTAAAATTACATTGAAAATGAAAAAAAAAAAGCTAAAAACTGGTTCAAAATATTAATAAAAACTATAATAGAATTGTAAAGATGCTAAAAGATTTTTATTTGATTTTCTCGTATTTCAGTAAAATAAACCCTTTTGTTTCAAGTAGCAATTTTTTAAAAAAATTCCTTAAAAATTTTGTTTTTTTTATTCTTATTGTTTAGTTAACAATGATAACTCTGCATGGCTCAGCTCAACCTTCCTTTTCTAGTTTGATAAATAAACCGGAAAATATACTGCGCATGTAAATGTAAAATGACCTGCAGATTTTAACATCATCTTGGCTCTTCCTTTTTGATTTTACTCATTTATAACTCATAACTGAATGCCATTAAGTTCAATGTAGGGAGGCAAAGTGACAAAATATGGGATACCATCTGAAGTATTTGCACTTGCGTACTATTTTGCATCCTAGTGTACAGTAAGGTGTGTAGTATACTAGTATTCTGTTCTCATTGCCAGTCCTCATCAGCTTTGAACGTTTACGATCTGCTTTAAACACAACAGACGTGCTGCTTTTGCTTTATAAGTGCCAGTAGAATAATGACATTAATGTTTCTACATTTATGAGAGACTGCTGTGATTTTTCCGAGACGTTTGCTGTTGTACTTCTGCTAATGCTCTGTCACTTATATGGATCGTTTCTTGTGCTGTAGAAATCAGCGCTTACAGTAGCATTTGTGATTTAGAGAAGTGCGTGCTTATATTGTTGTTAATCATCTGAAAGAATCAATCAAATTCTTTACTAAAAGTCAAATGATGAAACCATTAAAGTGCAGAAATCTAATGTAAATGTAGAATCATTGTCTTAAATACTGTAAACAATTAGTTTACAGTATTAAAGAAACAGTAATGAAACAGTAATGCATTGTAGTAAACAATGCAACTTTATTAAATAAAAGTAATGCATTGAATGAAACATGACATTTTGAAAGAGAATTACTGTATTTTCTTGTAAAACACTCCAATAATCTTTGTTTTATTTAGAATTTTGAAAAATCATTTTTTTTACAGTGTAATGCATGAATAATATGACAAAATTGGGCGTTAAAGAGTATTTTAATGCATATGTCTATCAGTTTATATTCAGTAATATATACATCTATATTATGAAGTGTGTGATCAAATATGGTCCTGTTTGTGAATGTTTAAACAAATATGTACTGTATATATTAATATGGGAACATGCATGTGCAATATATGTACTATATATATATATATATATATTAAATTCTCCTTAGTTCTGTTGTTTGTTGCAAACGTGTTGCATATGAACATATATGTTGCAAGTTTGGTGCAAATAGTTTTTGCAAGAAGTCGAAGTCTGGTTGACTAAAACTGAATCATGTTTTGGCCATTCCAGTTTCACTTTTAATTATGTAAATTAGAGCATTGCATTGTTGGTTAACTCTCAGCTTCATGCTGCTATAAATACAAAAGTATATTCTTATATGACTTGCTGTTTGTGTGTTCATTTCTTCAGTAATTGTAGTTTTACGGTATCAGTGCCCGGACTCATCTTTAGTGAGAACCTGACATCAGCAGCAGATTTACTCTGGTGTCTCAAATCTAAAAAACGCCTCACATTCGCTCCTCCACACACACTGGACAATCTGTGTCTTTGTCAATACGACGTTAAGCTGCTAGTGTGTTTTAGTGTGGTATTCACAGATTGTTCTGATGCGTAAGGACTCATAATGACTCCGAACAACATCAGACTTTAAACACATTCAGATCTGTGTGTTTGTGGTGTCAATTCGTTATTTTTTATTTAGACTTTGTATACTTTAGACTTTATTATCTAAAGGCAAATATACAATTCTTGCCACTGTCCTCTTTTCCTTTGTGTAGCGTTTTTATATAAATATAAATCACACTCTTTGCTCTTTGCTTATGATGTCCATAATTTAACTGTGATTTTATTTCAGTGTCCGGCTGCTTTCCTTTGGGAATCACTGAAAGGATTTTTAGGTTGATCTCTGTGCTCTAAACTATAGGAAAATGCATTCTTTTATGCAATTGTATCATCTTATGCTTTCTTTAGGAACAGTGAAAACCACTCTCTGTTCCCATTTCAGTTCATGTAAAATGCATGTAAAGATTTAATAAATTACGTGACACAATTCTATATAATGCATATATAAAATTATTCATGAGTACAATAAAATAATGTAATTGTAAAAAAAAAAAAAAAAAAAACTTTAAAATACATTTTGTCATATTATTCATGCATTACACTGTAAAAATGATCTTTCAAAATTGTAAATAAAACAAAGATTATTGGAGTGTGTTTCAGAAGTACAGTATTTCTCTTTCAAAATGTCATGTTTAATGACATTCAATAAGTTCTCATTTGTTTACATAAATGAGTGCATTAACTAACAATGAGCAATACAATTGTTACAGTATTTATTAATCTTTGTTAAAACAGTTCACAGTGCATTAAAGTGCATAAATAATGTTAACAATGTGTGATTTTTTTTTTACATTATTGTAACTTAGTGCATTGTTAGTCCATGTTTATTAAGGTATATATATATAATATATATATATTATATATATATATCTATATATATATATATATATTTTCTCAATGATGTTTTCACCGCACAAGAGGATTTACCGAAGCCTCCAGAGCATCAATATCTCTGCACTTGTAAAGTGTTTGCAGAACATAAAATGCTTAAACAGACCTCGGCTGTTTATGGTTTCGTTTATAAGGAAGACAATTCATTTTTAGCCTCTAATATTCTCAATTGAATTTTTTTATGGAGCAGAAACACTAAAAATGTACGTTTTACAAGAAAATACTATTTTAGGCCTTCAACTTCAAAATTTTGCGTTTAGTTCAATGTGTTGCTTGAGTTTTTTTGTAACTATTTGTGAAATTTACGTTATGTAAAAATGTCACAAATATCATTTCTAATAAAAATATTTCTACACCAAAAATCTGCGGGGTTTATGCTGTACAAAACAGAAAAATTTTTCAATTTATTAAGGATAATTTAGGCAGTAAAATATTAGTCAATTAAATCGTTAAATGTACATCTTTGGTTTCATATTCATTTTTAAAAATAGACTATCACAATAAAAAAAATTAAAGTTGTAAATAAAACATATTGTTAGAGTATGTTTTTCAATTATTAAGCTATTTCAAAATTTCGTGCCATTTCTTTGTAAGTCTGTTTGTGAAAAATTATAGCTAATTTCTAACGGGAAAATAGTTTTGCATAAAATGTTTTCACTACATTTAATTTTTTTTCACCACACATTTATCCACGTTTTTTTAAAGATCTTTGTGCATTAAATGTTAATCCAGTGCAAATACATGATACCATCAGCATTGACCTATCTATTAATTTTTAAACATTTACTCTGTGTGTGTGTGTGTGTGTGTGGGTCGTGTGTGTGTGTGTGTGTGGTGTGTGTGTGTGTGTGTGCTGGCCGCCGCGAGTTTTTGTGATCAAATGAGGACATAATTTGTATAATGACAAAGGTATGACAGGTATTACACGGAGAAGGTGACTTTTCAGGACATTAACCCATGTCCCCACTTTTCAAAACACTTATAAATAACACAGAATGGAGTGTATTGAAAATACTTGAAATAGCAGAAGTTTCCTGTAAGGGGTAGGTTTAGGTTTAGGGTTGGTGTAGGGCAATAGAAAATTTTTTTTTGTACAGTATAAAAACCATTACGCCTAGGGGATGTCCCCACTTTTCACAAAAACAAAACTGTGTGTGTCAGTGTGTGTGAGCGTGTCAGTGTGTGTGAGTGTGTGTGTGTGTGTGTTGTGTGTCTGTGTGTGTGGTGTGTAAATTGAAAGCCAGTGAAGTGGACGGTCATAGCCGCGCGTGTCAAAAAGGATGCGACTTGGCTCGGTCTCTGGCCGTTTCGACGCAGGACTCAACAGACTGAAATATTACAACCCACAAACACACAGATACAGGCCTGAAACCACACCAAAGCCTTGCTAGAAACAGCGCTCGTTTCAAAGCATGTGTCGAGGAAAATGTATGCAGCTGTTATTCCTGAAATTCATGACGTCTTCAGTTATGTTTCACTAGAAGCATTAATAGCCAGAGTGAGTCACTAGTTGTCATACAGGTATAAAAAAGGTGAGAAATGTTTGAGTTCATGTTGAGATCTCTGACTTTTGATTGCTGACATTATTGCACTCTCCTCTAAAACAAAATGATTGTAATTTTAACGGTAAAGGACTGTTAATTGATTAATGGTAAGTTCCTTTAGATGGTGAAAACCTGTAATAGATCTAATGGGACATTGCATGTCATTTTACAGTAAACTATAGTTTTGGAAGTGAAAAAATACATATATTATAATTTACAGTGAAAACCCATAAATGGGCATTCCCAGAATCCTCTGTGTGACTCTTCACATTTGATGGGTTTTCACTGAAATAATTATCAGTTATGTAGGGTTTTATGTTGTGAAATTAATGTTTATTGCATTATTTTATTGTTTTGTGTTTGTGTGTATGGCACTGCGCACCTGTTTATTTCAGCTTGTGGAAAAGTTGTGATGAACTTTAATTTGTTGTGACTTTTTCTTTACCATTTGTGTTCTTAAGGTGGTTTTCATTTATTATAAAGGTAAAAAACTGATTTTAGGTATGTTATATGCATAATGTATAATAAGTCTGGTTTTGATTTGAGCACTTTTATATTATTTAGTCATTTTAATTTATATTTAAATGTTATTTATTTGTTTAACATTATTTCACTATTTAAGTACATTTCAAGGTTGTTTTTTTTTGTTTACTGCAAATTTAATTTCAGTCTGTAGAACTTAAAATGTTGTTACTGTATTTTTATGATTCTGGCAATTAAAGCTTTTTTTTCTTTTCCTCTTTTTTGATCTATTTAGGGATTTTTTACAGTTTGCAGTCAGAGGAGAAACGTGAGATTACAGGCCATTTTCTATCATTGAGATATTGAAGAAAGACTGTGTGGTTTTTATTTCTTATGCATGTAGGTGTTCAGGAAGTATAATTTTGTGAAAAGATGAGTAAGAGATGACTAACATGCCTCTGATGCTGATCTGAATGCTGTGTTATAGTCAGAATAACCTCAGAGAGCGAGAGAAGGATGTCTTAGTTGTGCTGAGCAGCAATTAATCACAGTTGCCAAGTGATCCATTAGACATTCAAATGCACACAGATTGGACATGTGTCCAGGCGCAGGTCACTAACGCTGCCCTCTCTAACCACATGCGTCTCATGGGCCTCAGTCCACACAACCCCCAAAAGCTGAACGGAGAATACCTATTGATTAGGATACTAATAAATGTAGAATATCAATATGATGAGTAGATGTGGTGGAGTATTTCACAGCTCTAATGCTACCACACTTTTGCTTTTATTAAGCACTTTACTCCAACATACTTGCTGTTTTTTGCAAGTATTGAAAGTTTTTCAATTTATTGCTGATATCTCTGCATGTAATCACACTTTTTTTTCATGCAATTTAATTAAATTTGTGTGCGCACTACCATTTTTTAAAAATATAATCTCGGTAACCACTTTACTTTAATGCATTTTTATGATGATCTTGCCGAGATCATGCACCTGTCAAAATATCGTTACTGTCAAATGGCCTAAAAATGTAAATAAATAATATATATCTAAAATATTTTAGATGCATAATATTTTTATATTTATAATATTTCTAATTTATTTTTTATTGGCTTTTATTTGGGGCAGAAAGAACATAAAATGATATCGTAATATAAGATAACGAATATAATTTATAATTTTTATAGTGATGTCAACGTAATAGGTACTAAATAAATGTTTTATTTACATAATATACTGTGTGTATGGTAATTTTATGTGGATATATAAAATAAACACACAAACAGGAATATTGAAAATATTTAAGAATGTATTTATATTCATACAATTTATATTATATATAAGTATATTTAATATATAAACATAACATATTTTTCTTAAATATATACATGCATGTGTGTGTATTTATATATACATAATAAATATACACCGTACACATGCTATGTGAACAACTTTTATTTGGATGCGATTAATCGCGATTAAATCGTTTGATATGTTATATTATAAAACATAGAAAATAGGTTGAAGTAGGCATAAATATTGTGTATATATAGGTTTAAAAGGTTCAAATGTAGTTTATATATAGATTTATAAAATAGGTTAAAGTATATATAAAACGTGTTACACCAATTACAGTAATTTCTAGGTAGATTTAGACTTAAAAAGGTAACCTAAAATGTATAACATTTATGTTAACTGGTTTTATTCAACCCAAAAATATTATTTAACCAACTTATAAACATAAATTTATACCAGTGCAACTATTCTTGTGTGTAAAATTGCAGGTTAGCCTTAGGTTTTCAGGAAACGTTGCTTTTTGCACGTTATACTTTGTCTAGAAGGTTTTAATCAGCGCATCTTTTTAATCAATGAGCTCATTTGCCTACTCAGTGAGTGCATAAGATCCAATGTCCCATCAGACGCATGCAAATGTAGCCGCGTCACGCGTGCGTGGAAACGGACGCGTAATCAGCGCGTTAAAACAAAGCGCGCTTAGCCGCCTCTCAGGTCCGAATCGAGCATTGATCTGCGCTCCGTTTTGCTGGGAAACTGCGCTATCGATCAGCTGGAGGTCACGCTCCGCCGCTTTCTGAGCCCCGGTGAGAGTCGAGGGGCATCAAATGGACCCCGAGGACGAGGGACACCCAGGAAAAACCACACAAATGTGAGCATTTGCGAGAAATCCCGCGAGCGGCGATCTCCATCTGTTGTCGCTCCATCCCTTATCAGCCTCTGACAGCAAATCGTTCTGTAATGTTTGATGCTCATCCAGTCCGCAACACTCTTTAAAGCCAAGGCGTCTCTCTTAAGAAATATGGCTCTAAAGCGCACCAGACGAGGCTTCTTTGGCCTGTGTTAAAATCAGAGGCCCTTTTACTGTTAAATGGCATTTTTTAGGTTCCATTTCGAAAGTGTAACGAACCTTAAACTCCAACAACTCAAAGAAATACTGGCTGGTACTGAATGATTATCAATTGAACTATAAATAAAAATTGAAAACAAATTAAGGAACTCTCTATAACGGCCCTTTGTCGAAAAGACATTATTATAATGCCAAACTGTCGTCTTGAAATGGCTTGAGCACATTTGCTTGTGTGTTTGCCCTCATGAAGATATGATGTAATGTGTATTTGTAATCTGAATAGCAGCAGATGAGGTCTTGTGTTAAATGATATATTTAGGTTTCCATAAAAGACCCTGTTTGGAAAACCAAAGCTTCTAAATTGAACTAAAGAAACTTTGAAAAAAGGTGTTTTGCTAGATATTAATATTTTTGGAACAAAACTGCCATATGCTGTAATTCTAGTTCGGGCTTTTTCTACATAGTTTATCTTTTTGTTATGCACTCTTGGTCTTTATATCCATGGAACCTTTCCAGTTTCTTTAGATTATTAAGATATTCCTAACACTAATGACATGTGGTTCTTTTAAGAACAGTTCACTGAAAGGATCTTAAGGAACCCAAATTGATTCTTCTATGGCATTGATGTGAAAACCCTCCTTTTGAAGCCTTTATTTTTAAGAGTGATCGTGGAAAAGGTTCTTTAGATTATTAAAACGTTCTTTGCACTGTAAGAAGAACATTCTTTTGAGAACGGTTCTCTGAAAGGCTTCAAAAAGTTTCGTTTCTGTCAAACCCCGCTTTTGGAACCTTTATTATAAAGCATATAAAAATAGGTTAAAGTAAGCATAAACATATTGTTTTAAAAAGGCTCAAATATAGTTTATATATAGATTTATTAAAGAGGTTAAAGTATATTTAAAACGGGTTACACTAATTACAGTAATTTCCAGGTAGATCTAGACTTCAAAAGGTAACCTAAAAATGATAACTGGTTTTATTCAAGTCAAAAATATTATTTAACCAACCTATATACATTAATTTACACCAATAAAACAATGTTATGTGTTAAATCAGGTAGAAATTGCTTTAAGGTAACAATTGCAGGTTACCACTTTTTACAGTGCCGTTTCTGAAGACAACTCCACATTATTAGTAAACGTTGGTACCGTATTTGCACGTTATAGTTTGTTTGGAACGTTTAAACAACGCGTCCTTTTAATCAATGAGCTCATCTGCCTACACGATAAGTGCGTAAAATCCAACGTCCCAATCAGACGCATGCATTCTGAGAGTGTAAAATGTGTATTTTTGACTTTTTCCAGATTAAATTTCCTAAATCCTGTCCATGTGAAGGTGATGATGACTTACCTGCAAGCCTCAACGCGGACATCCTCTGAAACTCTGGTTCCTGTAACCATTTCCACATGCGTCTGAAAGTCTCGCGGCCGGACTTGAGTTTACTCCAGGGCTTTGGGTTGCGCAGCAGATCCGACAGAGTTCCCTGCGACCGACACAAGATCCTCTGCGCGAAGATGGCTTGAGGTATGCTGTATCGCTTGAGCTCGGCCGTGATCCTCTGCGCCACCTCCTTGGTGTTGATCTCCTCCACCTGCCCCGATCCGCCGCTCTGTGCGCCGCCGCCGTGCCGCTCTCTGTCCGCCAGCATGGATCCGTTCGCCTGCGAGTGCAGGTGGCTGTGTGGGTGCATCCCGTTGAGATTAGAGATCATGCCGTGCCCGTGGCCGCCTAAACTCCGCGCGAGATGCTCCTCGCTCCGGGAAAGCATCGCCGCGTGGGACTCAAAGCCGCTTGGAGGGAGCATCTTGTCGTTGGGGAGATGCGCACTTGGCCCGTAGGCAGACAACGCTTGTTGGGAGTTGTGCAGAGAACCGAGGCCGTTGGAGAGCGGGGATAACGGCTGGCCCATGCCTGACATCTCTTTGGGATAGTGGCTGTATAAGTTGCCCATGGACGCCAGGCCGCGGTCGTCGCGCATGAGCGTGAAACTCCCGCTGACGTTGCCGGTGGAGAGGCGCTGGTGCGCGGCGTGGTGGTGATGCGAATGCGGATGCGCGTGGTGGAACTTATCTGAGACTGTAGATATAGGTGGCAGGTGCTGAAGCGGCGTGAGGGTGGTGTAAGTATTGGACAAACTCATGCCCGACTCGCACATGGTCATAGCGGGATGCAGGTGGCCCGACAGCGCGGGGTCGCTCCGGTACTCACCGGCGCCCTCCAGGATCGAAGCCATGCTGGACACCATCGCCGAGCGCCCATGGGTAACCAAGCTCCGGTGGGAAGCCGACGAGGGTCTGCCGTGCGAGGAATTCATCAGGTCCCCCACTTGCGCGTGCGACGCGACGCCGTGCATGTTTTCCATCGTGAGTTCCATCGTGAGAGCCGCGCAAAAAGACCTTATTTTCCCCGAAACGATTTCAAAACCAATCCATCGATTTCAAAGCTAGTCAGTCCAACATGACGCGCTGAAGCTTTTGTCCTGGTAAAATCGCCGCGGAGCGTTCGGTGCGCGTCTGGCTCGCTCTCTGCACAACAGCACTTCTACCGAGAGGCGGGACTCGCGTCTGTCTTTGAACGAGAGCGTGTGTGTGTGTGTCTGTGTCTGTGTGTGTGTGTGAGGGAGAGAGAGACGTGCGCTGGCCGTGGTGCTGAAGTCTCGCTTGTTCTACCATCATTATTGTAAGCGTGAGTTCGCTTTCTCCTAGTCTAGAAAGAAAACAACAATGTGAGCAAATATCTGCCACAATTATAGCATACACTGAAAAAATGTTTCATTCATCCAATTAAAAAAATTTAGGGTAATGATTCACATCTATATTTTTTTAATTGAGCCATGAATCATTAACCTAAATTTTTTTAATTGGATGAATGAAACATTTTTTCAGTGTATTTAATTATTTTAGTATAGGATACTTATATATATACTTTAAGTTTATACTATCTTATACTTAAAAATAAATAATGTATGATAAAAAATAACAGCATACATCTCGGATTATTCATTTATATATATGCATATATGAACATAGGCTATATGTGACCCTGGAGCACAAAACAAGTCATAAGTATATTTTTTTAAATGAGCTTCATACATCCATCTGAAAGCTGAATAATTAAGCTTTACATTGATGTATGGTTTGATAGGACAATATTTGTTCGAGATACAACTTTTTTGAATATCTGGAATCTGAGGGTGCAAGAAAAATCTAAATATTGAGAAAAATCATCTTTAAAGTTGTTCAAATAAAGTACTTAGCAATGCATATTACTAACCAAAAAATAAGTTTTGATATATTTACAAGAAATTTACCAAATATATTCATGGAACATGATCTTTACTTAATATCATAACGATTTTTGGCATAAAAGAAAAAAATGATAATTTTTGACCCATACAAGGTATTGTTGGCTATTGCTACAAATATAACCCAGCGACTTAACACTGCTTTTGTGCTCCAGGGTCACATATATTCAATTCAATTCACGTTTATTTGTATTGCTCTTTTCACGATGCCAATCGTTGCAAAGCAGCTTCACAGAAAATGTAATTTTCTACATTATATTTAGAAGTATCTTATCAGTGGTGACTATGTAAAGGTGATGTCCATATGGCATGTATTTAAATAGACGGTGAACACTATCAACAGCAATGATTATATGTTGCGATCAAATTTATAGCAACATTTGGTCGTTTTGTATGTTGGTATAAGTGGCCAAAATATCATTTTAATTTTTTATCTATCCTATTAATATTTCATAATATTTCCATGCAAACTAAACCTCTTTAGATTTATAACGTAAAAGTTCTCTTGTAACTGGTGATGTCAGGTAACTGTTCAGCTCTCCTGCGTTGGCACGAGCATGTAGTTCCTTTTGGGTGGTCATTGATAAATCTGATCAATATATCGACTGACACTGATTAATTATGCTTTCTGACCCGGGGTGAGGGGGGCCGCATAGGTCAGAAAGTTTTGGTGCAGAGAAGAATGAACGCAAAGCGAGGAGAAGCAGGTTCGGCGAGCCGCCTTCCTAAAACCACAGGTATTTTCTATAATAATTATCATACATAATTATAATTATCATATAAAAATAGTATATTCATGTAATAATGTTGTTCAATGTAAACTTGCAAGATATTGCAACAGAGGCCGAAGTGATCACAAATCGATCGGTAGCCTATTCATATTTTTATTATTAGCTTTTTATTTTATTTTGAGTACAGCTGTAATGGTTTAATTTTTATTTCTCTTAATATAAGCTTAATATTTTGGACCTCTAAAATTCTCTGAATTACTTAATTATGGGCCTTCAGTAATTTATCATGCTGTAAAAATGTGCGATTTATTTTAAGGAGTTATCTGGCTTTTAGAATTGTGCAACATTATGTAGTTCGTTTAATTAAAATTCAATGATATTTAATATATGATGTGATTAGATATAACCAAACGAAACACATTTTTAACTTGCATGAAACAAATTTTACAATAA
Organism: Sinocyclocheilus anophthalmus; assembly: GCA_018155175.1. Lineage (NCBI taxonomy): Eukaryota > Metazoa > Chordata > Actinopteri > Cypriniformes > Cyprinidae > Sinocyclocheilus > Sinocyclocheilus anophthalmus. The sequence continues at coordinate 240,070 of JADLZN010007407.1, read as the reverse complement.
TGCTACCAATTATATTAAAATATACAACATGGATCGTGCCTCGTTTTTGAAAGTTGTAGCTGCCAGGTACATTGTTATTAATTATCCTAATGCTTACCATCGGTGTTGTTGTGTTGAGGGTGTTTCTAATGTAAACACATCTTTGAGAGAGGCCTGTAGGCCTGCAGAAGTAATGGCCTCACTTTAGAGCTGTCTTAGTCAACGTTACACAAACGAGCTCTGTGTCTTCTCGCTTTAATGTCCCTCTATTGATGAGCACTTCTATCGGAAATAAATTAGGCTTCTGCAGCCAGCAGTGAATCGGTTGCAGAGCGCGGCGCAGCGGCTCTGGAGCTTCAGTATCGGCTGCCTGAGCACCGGCGTGATGGATGTGCGCTCGCGCTCGCCGTTAATTCACCCGTGCACCGGCACAGCCTCTAACAGGACACCCGTGCGTGAGTCTTTATGAGTGCGGCGTACGGCTTATGCACTGCAATTATGTGCAAATTGTTTGTATTTATAAATGCATAAAATGTTAAATGCACACTTGACTTTAAATGTGTTTGCCAAAACAGGAAGGTGTCTTTATATGCACGAGCGTGTAAAACTTCACTAGTTTTTCATGCATTTAAATGCATTTGCTTTTTTGATCCAGTAAAAAGGCAAAATGTTCTAAAGTTTATTATTTGCTGAGGATTTATTTGATATGACCACAATTATTATTACAAACATATGAATAGCTTATATCGCGTGCAATCGCATCAGTCTGGACTCTGTTTGAGGCCGGCTGTATCAGTTGTTAGTAGTTTAGTAATTAACCTACAGTGTGATTTTCAGCTTTGCTTTTTTTTTTGTAGAAATATAATGGAAAGCATGTTTCGGCTATTTTTTTTATTTTGCATTTTACAGATTTTCTCATTTTATCAGTGATCATTAACACTCAGTTTTATTTTCTTTAATGGTCGTTTCTAAATTTAAAGAGATGCGGCTTCAAATTGATTCGCCACTATATTTGCTCATTTTATTTTGTATATTTTTAATTTTATATCTTATGGTTTATTAGTTAAATAAGTAAAACGTTTCAGCTAACCGAAAAAAAAGTTATGCTGGACCCAAATTTCCTGCAGTTTTTCCTTTTCCTTTTTCTGATCTTTGCGTTGCAAATCTTGTTTGATGGTAACTTTGTCTATTTTTTATGTGATAAAAGTATTTTACAATCGTTATGATTTTATTTATTATTTTTTTACGTGTTTTGTCTTTCACGTGCTATATCTCAACTAAGAAAAATATCTGATATTTTAGCAATATTAGCTTGTTAATTTTAGTGATTTAATTACTGTAAGTAATTATATATATTAATCTAGTAAATGATTAAACATTATTATTATTATTTATTGTTGAAAAGACATAAAAAAAGACAGTTGGCTAATTGTTAGTTGCTTTTATTATTAATAAATAACAATTCAGATGTCGGATGAATATGAATATTTCATTTAAAGCTTTTTTTTTTTAATTAATGATTTACATTTTAAAAACGTATAAGAAGTTTTTGACACTGACCGAAAATATTTTGAGTTTGAACACGTGAAAAATCTTAAATTAAAAAGCTCGTTAAAAAGTTATTGTCTGTTCAAATGCTGATGTTTATCACAAGATTTGATTAATGCATTAATTCACATTTATTTTCAAGTAATCAACGTTTTACACTTTTTTTTTTTTGAAGTTAATATTTCGGACGATATGTTTTTGATCAAGTTTTATTTTTAGGTGGTCGCATTCAGCTTTTTCTCGCTGTCCGAGTCGCGCTCCGCAGATGAGCGTGTTTTCAGATCTTCTGTGTGCATGGTGTTGAGGAAAGACAGACGATCTGTCCTCCTGTATCGATGCCATCGGAAATCAATAGCCTTTAGGTCAATGGAAATACACAGATTTGGGGTCTTACGCAGCAAATTAACCTCTTGAAACACGAAATAAGACGAAACCTGACCGACGCGAGCGCGTGAGAGTTCCGCCGCGCGTCAGACGCTCAGCTTCTCTCGGACACACAGAAGGTAAAGGACATTTATCACTCTCCTGTAACTCATTAACATTGATGTTTGAACGCTAATCTAACAGATGCCATCTCTCATTTAGTCTTTCATGAAGAACGCTTTCAAATCACCCTTGCATTTGCAAAACAGAAAAAAAAATATTATTGGAGAATCAAGGAAAATTAACAGGCCTAATTCCTTTAGATTATGCTATTTTATTTATTATGAAATATCTATAAAATAGTTTATATGTGCTGCACGTACGGAAGAGTCTTTTGCTCATGTAAAGTTTACATTTTTCATTAAAAAGCTGTTCTTGAACTATTTTAATTGAAATAAATTTGCCATCGAAATATTTCTAGTAGAACTCTCGAAGAGGTCTCAATCCAGTAATTACCATTCAAATGAGCAGTTCGTTTTAGCAGATCGAAATTAGGGGATTTTAAATCATAATAATAGGCCTAATAATATTTCTGATATTATTATTTAAATGTAAAAATTCAATATCCCTTATAAATATGCCTATTTTTTATTTTATATTTGTTAAATTATTAGTTTTGCATTTAAAATACGTTTTATTTGCTTGCTTGTTTTTACGCGTTCCTTGCATTTGAGGGTGTGATTTTATTTTGTCAATTTTATAGGCTGTTAATAAAATGCAACCTGTTTTTCACTGTATGCGTATCTCGTGCTTAATGTCTGCGTGGGAAAAGAAAGAAAGAAATGCTTTCGTAATGAAAACAGCATCATGTGGCTTCAGGCCTAAAGACGATTCTGCATCTGGAGAAATTCATAATTCAAACATTACTGTGGCAGCAATCGATGAGACAAATGCCTTCAACTCTCACAGGCGCCGTACCTGCAGGATATATGCATATGACATGCATCAAAATACCTCATTATAAGTGTATGAGCTCAGGCATTAATATTTCGACGCAGTATGCAGAAAGTGTATTGCTGCATTTGAAAAGACACACACATATAGCCTAAATCTAACTTATCCTACATAAATAAATAGCCCTATGTGTTTTTGTGTGTGTGTATGTTATTGTCGCGTGCTGCAATGCATGCATGCAACGTGGTTGTTACATATTTTAAGTAATAAACATTGAGATATGATGCTCTCAGTAGAGTGAATTGGCGAACACGGTGCTTGTACCCAAGATGACACCGATTGATCCGTATTAGCTTTTCAGCGCAGATTATGAAATATTGTATGGGATCAATGACTTTTGCCCCCTGCACGTACACATTCCTAAACCCGCCCCTATACAGCAGGAGCCCCCCTCAATAATGATCCTTTTATAATTATTGCTAGATGAACTCTAACACATGCAGGAAGCATATTTATGTAAAAAAAAAATAATAATAAATAAAAAAATAATAAAAAATAGAACAAGTAAATAAAGAATAAACCCATAGTTTACGGGCCTTTAAATTAATTGCGAGACCCGGTTGCTAAGAAACAGACAGAAGAGATGGATTGAGAAGGAAGGAGTTGTACGTCAAATTCTACAGAGAGAGAGAGAGAGTGGTCCATTTTGCATTTTTCCCTTTTCGTTTCTTTTCTTCTTGTTTACAAAGAATATATATATGTATTTCCATATGTATGTATAATACACACACACACACACACATACATGGATAGATTTGCATATGGAAGCATAATTACACCACACACACACCCACGTGTGTGTATTATAATATATATGTATGTATGTATATGTGTGTGTGTGTGTGTATATATGTATATAATATGTGTGTGTGTATGTATGCATGTGTGTGTGTATATATATATGTGTGTGTGTGTATTTATATATATATATATGTGTGTGTGTGTGTGTGTGTTATACATACATATGCCAATATGTTAATGTGTGGTGCTGTGTGTGTGTGTGTGATATACATACATATGCAAATATATATATATATATGTGTGTGTGTTTATACATATGCAAATACAATATGTGTGTGTATATATCTATACAGTGGGTACGGAAAGTATTCAGACCTCCTTAAATTGATTTCCACTACGCCAGAGCGCGTACACACCTCACGCACCGGATGCCGTGCGTGCACTCAAAGACAGTTGGACATAGTGGTGTTTTAGAGATAAAAAATGATATAAATACTGTTCGGTTTCTGGCACAAACCGATCGTTTCGTGTCTTAGGACATCAATGTGTCGTCCCGAGCCGCAGGGTTTAATTTGGATTTATCTGTGCATGCTTTTTTAACTCTCATAGATTTTGTTACCATTTCCATCCATTTTAAGACTGATAAACTGCAACGGTTGGACTTAAAAATCACAATATGTGTTCTACTGAAGAAACAAAGCCACTTACATCTTGGATGCCCTGGGGGTAAGCAGATAAACATCAAATTGTCATTTTTGGGTGAACTATCCCTTTAATTCTGTCTATCATGAATCATGAATTTGACCACTCATATGCCCACACAACTACTAGTTTGCACGAAGCAACACAAGAAAAAGCCCACACATGTGCACACACATGCGCACACACACACACACACACACGCTCACATGTTATGTTATGGCTGTGCAGAGCATATTGAGAATGGATATTGATCTTCTCGTGCAGTCAGCTCTGTCTCATCTCTATTCTGCACACAACAATCTGTGCTGGACTCTACAGTAGTGCTGAATGCCAAGCTCTCTGTTTTTCTCTTCCTCCAGCAGAGGAGCTGCATTTCGATCATTGACAGGGGAGAGTGGGAATTTATTAGGACAAAAATATCTGGAATCTCTGTGGAAACACAATGAAATCAGAAGCTCTGGCCCAGTTTCAATGAGAGCAGCATCTTTCTGCACATGCAGTTTTTAAGATGTAATGTATCAGTACAACACTCTGTGAAATACTGTATCCCACAATGCAATGCACTCGACCTTACCTTGTTTTGCAACACAAATAAGATGTTTTCTGAGAATGTGCGAGACTTCCGATTCATTAGCCACTGAAGGTAAGTACCCAGCTAACAGAGAATGTTCTGGCAAGGTTCTCTCAACGTTATGAACAAACATTCCTCCAATAATGTTAATAGAACATTTGTTCAAAATTCTCTGGTCTTTAATAATGTTGTCAAAACTTTAGAACAAAAATGCTATTTATACATCGCTCTTAGAATGTTTTTATTCTAAAACATTTTAGTTTGGTGTTTGTCTAGCTTTTTTTAAATGTTACTATTTGTTTCAGAACGTTCAGAGAACATTCCAAAGTTTCATTCCCATAATATTTGAAAAAATAATAAAATGAATGGTTCCCATAACAAGAAACAGTTTTAAAACATAACGTTAATAGAATGTTCGTTCAATGTTATCTGGTCTTTAATAATGCTCTCAAAATGGTATTTATACATCGCTCATGGAATGTTTTGCTTCTAAAATGTTTTAGTTGGATGTTCACTGTAACATATTTTTAAATGTTACTTGTTACAGAACATCCAGGGAACATTTAAAAGTAACATTCCCATAATGTGTGCAAAATGATAAAATGGAATGTTCATACAACCAAGAAAACATTTGAACATTTTGAACTTTCAGAGAACTGCATAACCTAATGGGAACATTAGTACAACGTTCTTAGAACATATTTTTGTTAGACGGGTAACTAGAAGAATTTGCAACAATTCAGTGCGGTTATGATTACATTAATCAATTAAAATAAGAAATAGCAGTTTGCGGCATCAAGCAGCATCAGGAGCTGTTTTTGTACAGCTAAAATAACTAGAAGCGAAAGACGCCAGAAGTCTCGCATATTCCGATTACAAACGGCCGCTCATGCTTTTACGTTAAAAATAACATAAATGTTTCCAGTGTGATGAATGCACTAGGCCTAAATGAAATGTCAACAGTGATTTAACTCTCCCTTTTCATTATTTAAAAAAAAAGGAAAACCCCAGTTGATCTTTAAAAACTAACTTTAATCTTCTTTTTCTCAAGCAGCAGCTCTGAAGTTTGAGCAGGTGAATGTTAAAGTCTGCTGCGTTCGAGGGGTCACTCAGTGTCCGCTTCAGGCCTGCGGCTGATTTGATCGGATCGGGTCGGTCCGGTCCGTTTGAGGGATGATAAGGTGCTCTTATCTCGTGTTGACAGAGCCGTACGTAATCAGAGCCTGTTTACTGCGGGGATTAATTGATCGCCTAATATCAGCTGATAAACCGTGAATGTGGACCAATGAGAGGCTCTCATCAAACACCGCCGGCCAATGGGAGCAGAGAACAGAGGAGAGTCGCGGCAGTGAGTCAATCAGAATAACATTAGTCAAGAGTTCAGTAGCTTGTAAAAATGCTTTCTGTTCAGTTCAGGTGCTTAGATGCAGTTTTGCTTGTCACTATAGTAAATCCATCAATTACTACAGTGAACCCACTGGCATACTAACATCCTATTTCTGCAGTATGTGAATGCTCTTTATGCCGGTAAATACATTTAGCACAACGTTTGCAGTGCACACTGCTCACTGGTACCATATCCCACAATGCAATTCTTGCATTCTTGCAATACTTGCATATAAAGTGTGACAAACCAAAATAACTCTTTAAACATATAACTGGACACAACAATGCATTAAACATGACTTAATGAACACATGGTGTTGCATTACTATTTAAAAAATTAAATATATTTATAATATACTACTGTGGTATCATATATATATGCATTATATATTATTAGATATATCTATATATATGTTATATGTGTGTGTTGCGTTGGGTCATATCATCAGCGATTTAAAAATGTGTTATCTTAATACTCTTCATTTAATGTTTTTTTTAATCTATATATCTATTTATTTATTATTTTTTATTTTTTTATAGATTGTATGATTTCAATGTGTTAATGTTTTGTTTTTTGTGTGCTTTTTTAATAAAAATAAACATTCACAATTTTCAGTACAACAGCACTCTTGCTTGTGCAATACTGCTTAAATTATAGAGCTCATCATAACATAAGAACTATGATTAATTGTTGCTAAAGGGTCCAATATTGCATAAAATATTTTATGTATATGTATTTTATGTCAAAATGAATATTTTATGCCACAATTTTAAAGCATTTTGTGGCTGTTTAAGTGGCTGTTTAACTCCTGAAAACGTTCTCCTTTATCGAATCAAAAGGTTTCATACTAAACATTTAATTGGGAATAATATTGTAGTTGGTGATCTATTCATAGCTCATGTCCTCAATATCTCAAGCTATCCTAACAGAGTTTTGTACAAGTCTTTTACCTAACAGAAGTCATTTCTTTAATCAGGAAGTGACGTTATTTATTTAAGGGAAATCAGCACCACGAATATCAATAATGATCGGACAAATTCTGTATTTAAAGCATATATTAATTTTGCATATTAAACTGGATTCATACATTTAAAGATGCCCTAGTTCTCATCTGCACCTGGATCTTTTCAAACCTCCAATCATAACCAGAGGAGAAATATGGCAGCCTCATTTTTTCCCTTCCACAGGCATATTGATTTTGTGAGGGAACAAAGGAGGATGGAAAACGCTGGAGATAGAGTGTGAGGAAAGCATGTCATTTATTCTGAGAACGGAGATTCTGCTTCACAATAAGCAAATCAAGATGAAAACAGCACAGTGGATGCATCTATATTAAATCTTAAACATAACTTCTAACATTAAATGAGCACAGCAACATTTTGAGACATCAGATCGCACACCGTGCATGTAAAGAAGAGGAAAGTGCTAGAATAAACCTGCATGCGTGATGGAGTGTGTGATGCTGCATGTGTGTGTGTTGTTAAGGTTTACAGTATGTGAGAGTGAGAGTGTTGAGCTTGTGTTTGGGTGATTAGTCTGGTTGGCCAGCGATAGAGAGAGTTGATCAATACTGCATCGATCGGAGCCGCGGAGCATCAGGGGGATTGAGAGAGAAAGAGGGGAAGGGGCTGCAGGTTGACTTTTAAAAATCCTTTGCTCTGGAGATGACAAATAATCCTTGGAATTGGAAGCAACATGAACACACTCGGATTTCCAGCTGAAGCCAGCCGTAGAGAGACACAGAAGCTGGTTTTCATACGTTCAGATGGTTTATAGAGACTTGTGAATGTTTCCACCATGGTGCTACACTCTTAAAACAAAACAAACAACAACAACAAAAAAAGGAACAAAAGCTGTCCACTGGTGGCAGTGGTTGCCAATAGGATAGCGCAGACAGGCCCAAAAGTCTTTAAATAGAACGTGAAAATTGAACACGGCCAGAATGTTCTTGTCTGCACATACAAAAGAAACGAGTTCAAAATTGACTCGTTGACATGTACAAACAGTGCGTGTTGATATGGTCAAATTCACACGTTTTGTTTAAAACTTTTGTCCCTGTCCACTTTCCATAGTCAAAGCCTGTTGAAAAGATCGCTTATAATGGTACATATTATTCAATTTATGTTCTGTATCACAATAGGTATTAGTATACAGGCCCTTTACCTGGTTCCTTTTTTAAAGACCTATTAGCTAGGTTTTGAACACAGCCAACATACAAATAGCAATCGGCTCCCGGTGGCATTATTTTATGTTTCTTGTTTGCAAGAAACACATGTTGAATCCACGATTTTTTATATATATTTAGTGCTTTGGGTAATCGACGAAAAAGACAAACTTGCCAAGACTATAGGCTATTTAAATAGTGCTCAAAAAACAATCATATAAAGCATGCAGCAACGATAAGACAATCGCTAATTGCAACACAGCAATGAGGCGTTTACCCCTTTCAAAAGGGACTCTTTTGTACCTTATTTACCCCCAGAGGGTGCAGATAAGTACTTTAAAGTGTAATTATAGTATTTAATGGTACATTAGTTGTACAGACTTTTGTTACCTTTTTTCGAGAGTGTAGCAGTATTTGGGTGGTGTCCGGTGCTGGCATGTCAGTTGCTATCGCTTTGTGTTAAGGAGTATTAATTCGCAGTTTGTTAGATTTCATGGTTTTATTTCATTATCTGTATTTTTGTGTTGTGGTTTTTTATCTGTTTCTTTTTTGTATGTCCTTTCACAGCAGTTTTACTTTTTGTTTTACTTTCATTTTTGACCATATATTTGTTTAGGTAATTTATCTTTTTTTGTATTATAGTGTTTTTGGTATAAGTTTCTTAAGTTCTTTTTATATTTTTTTTTCAGTATAATGTGATTGTCATTTAAGGAACAAAAAAATTACTTTAGAAAGAAAAGGTGTTAGTTATTGGTAACTTAATAACCCTGGTCTGTTCTGACTGCTTTTTCCCAAAGTACATATTATAATTTTTATTAATATTTTAAATGTATTTATGTTTTCCATTTTGATTTTAGGTAAAGTTTTAGTAAATTTTATTTATTTGTTTATTTTTATTTTTATTTAGTTTTACGTATTTTAATACATTAAGTTAAACTAAATGAATATGAGATTTGTTGCCTTGGCAACTACCTGGAATTTTTTTAATATATTTTATTTCAGCTAACATTTATTTTATTTCACATTATATTTATTTTATTTCACGTTACTTTGGTTAACTATATAATAGCCCTGGTTGCTTGGGTATTCTGTGTGGTTTCTAGGATTTTGCGATGTGGTTGCTAGGGCATTGCGGGTGTGGATTGTTACTTTTTGACCTAAGTCAAAAGCTGAAGTCTAAGAATACGTTTTATTTGTAATTCTCACCCTAAAATGTTGCTTTTGTTTCAGGGGCCAAACAGTATTCCTTTGAGCAGCCTACATTAAAAAAGGAAAACTCCAGAATACTGTTCAACTCATTGTTCTGAATGCAACACATGCTTTTTTCCTCATACAGACTGTCAGTTTTCCTGCATTTGTTGCTTGCAGGCATTTTGCACTGAAGTGCATTAAAAATCTTCATTGTGTTTCGTCACGGCCTGCAGCGCCGATGTGACGTGTGCAATCAGGCTCTATAAAAACACTGCGGATGAGAGTTGAGAAACTGATTGGAGAGCCCTTACAGAAGTGTGTGTGTATGTGTCTGTGGGTGTTGTTTTCTTTGCTGGGTTTGGTGTGTGTGTGTGTGTCTGCTGCTGTTGTGTGGTGGTGGTGTGTGTGGGTGTGTGGTGTGTTCATATGCATGTAGTGTTATGTGTATGTGTCGTATGGATGTATGTGTAGGTGTATGTGTGGTGTGTGTGTTGTGTGGTGGTGTGTGCGAGTACGCATGTGATTGTGTGTGGGCTCCAGCCGCCTGTGTGTGTGTGTGTGTGTGTGCTGTGTTAGTGGTGTGTGTGTCCTGTATGTGTATCTGTGTGTGTACATTTGTCTGTTGTGCTGTCTGTATGTGATCTTGTGTGTGTGTGCGTGTGTGTGTCTGTATGTGATATCTGTGGGTGGGTGTGTGTGTTGGTGTGTGTGTATCGCTGTATCTGTGGGTGTGGATGTGTGTCGGTCTGTGTCTGTATGTGTTGTATGTGTATCGTGTGTGTGGTGTGGGGTGTGTGTGATTGAATGGTGTGTTCACAGCCCCTGAACGCTGCCTAAAAGGCATTGTTATGTATTGATCCATATCCTGACTTCCGTGGACACTGTGCTCATTATAGGCCAGTGTGCTTGTTTGCACATTTGAGAGCTGTCCTCAATTTCCATGGATGAGATGTGTGAAGCTCTAAATCTGGTATCAAATACAAATGAGACCTTTTTAAAGGTCAGGTTACCAATATGGACCGAGGTCTAATGGACATTGCATATTGTATTGGTCTTCTAATATATGTGAAATATATGGGAACCGTTAAAAAAGATTGACACTTTAAACATTTGGGAACAAAAGAATGGACTGAATCATTATATGGCATTGATATGCTCTTAAATGGACTAAAGATAGTGTTACAGTTTTCATAATTTTGTATAATTGAGACAGGATTACTAGCTTATTATATTTTAGATTGGTTTTTTTTGTTTTTGAGTTTAATTTATAAATTGTTATGTTTGTATTAATGTTTAGGTTTGGAGTATTTTAGTTCATCAGTTAAACTAAATGTAAATGGAATGTTGCTGGCAAGCATTATGCTATGTTATTTTTTCAGTTAACAGTTAACATTTGGGGTAAATTTATGCAAGGTTAATGGTTTTAGCGTTTCACGTTATATATATTATCATTGATTGAGTATTGTTAGTTTTTTATAATTATACATTTTATAAAATTAAATTTGTCATGTTTTGTAATTTACGATTTATACGTAGTTATTTAAATGTCTATGGTTTTTATATTTTTTTTTTATTTCAGTATTAGTTTTAGTACATTAGTTAAATTAATGAAAATGAGAAATGTTGCTTGTCAACTAGCTGTAAAAATAAACGCCTGCTTTACGATTATTCCTAGTGTTGATTTCAGTTGACGTTTATTTAAGTAATATATTTTTTATGATTTTAGTTTAGTTAACTATAATAACCCATGGTTTACTTACACAACAACAAATTTGCTGGCTCCTTTGTACTATTTATCATCTTTTTCAAACAATATATGCATATAAAACATGTGTTTGTGTGTGTTTTACAGGAGGACTTCTGTGTGTCTCTATGTATGTCAGGTCAAATTTTACTGAGCACATTTTTAGTGCACTTCGTTGCCATATGTCAGAGGTCAAAGGTCAGCAGAGTTGACCCCTCATGTGCTATTGCTCTGATCACCATAATCAGATCTATAAAGGCACTTGAGTGACCAGAAACATTTACTGAGATGCAAAACAATAATGCATGTTTGCACATGATTTAGCATCTGCAGCAGGTTTTATGGTTGCATGAATATCTACAGAAGATTTGATTGGTCAATATAGGAGTCTAGCCATATTTAATGCAGTGAGGGAGTCCGTTTGTCTGTCTGTGGTTTTTCTCCTCCACAAACAGACATTAGAGCATTAAAAAAGATCAACTCAATAAAAATCTAAAGAGACCCTTCACTAAATCAATGGCCTTTCATCCTCCTTCAGAAAGGTTCAGGGGTTCAGAGAAGGTCAAAGGTCAACTGTTTGTGTTAAATTCTCCAGCAGAGATGTTACGTAACGCGTCGCCGTTTATGATGTGTCACGCGGTGGAAACGTTTCATTGGCGTTCAAAGGAAGAAGCTCAGAGGTCAAGAGAGTTCAGGTGCTGTTTAGCGCCTTTTAAATAACAGGTGCTTATCAATAACTCTCACGTGCTTCATGTCTAGTGCTTAAAAAGCATGAGAGTTTCACAGCAAAATCAGCCTGATTCCACCAGATACACAGAGAACTCAAAGCAACTGACTGGACAACTGGCCACTTACTAATAGCGCGTTCCTCTGCTCACTCAAGGTCGCAACTTTATTTGATGCAAAAATTTTTAATCCATAAAAATAGTGAAATATTATTACAATTTCAAATATCTGTCTTCTATGTGAATATTTGTTAAACTGTAATTTATTTCTGTGATCAAATCTGAATTGTCAGCATCATTACTCCAGTCTTCAGTGTCACATGATCTTCAGAAATCAGTATAATATGCTGATTTGGTGCTCAAGAAACATTGGAGCTCATGCCGGGTAAAAATATTACAAATATCATGGTGGAAAAAGTGAATGGGATTGTAACTTTCATAACCTGATGTTTCTCATTACAGATCTTTGATGTAAAACTCAGCAGCTTTATTGGCGATGCTTTACTGTTGTTCAGTTTAATCAGACTGTGAATCCTCCCCTGATAGCTTTACATTTTAATTTGATCTGCAGGAGATTCTTTATTTCTCACTGGAATCTCTGCAAGTGTCTCTCCTTTCTTTGCCCTTGTTCTCTTGCAGCGACCCCAGGACTCTAACACACGGCTGTCCTGGTCGTGCTGCTGCTTTTAAATTAATATATTGATATTGACAAGCCATCTGCTGCAGGGCATAAATTATTGGGCAGAAGAAGGCTTTGATCACGTGTCTGTTAGCATCCATGATGACATACACACCCCCTCTGGGATGAACGCCGCTGGTGCCATTTTGAAACGTGTTCAACAGCAGAAGCTTTAACAATCTACATTCCTGCATTTGGCATATGGTTTATGCAAAGTGACTTGCATGCAGGCATTTGATTAGATCATGCATTGCATAGGAATCTAACATTTGTTTTCACAAGTAACACTGTGATGGTAAATTTCACACTGGAAAAATTTATCTTTTTTTTTTTAAATTCTTAATAAAGATGAATGGAGTAAGTTTTACAAGAAAATACTATTTCAGGCTTTATATCATAATTTCATGTTTAATTCGTTGTAATTATTTATGAAAATTTCTAGCTTTTCAGTGATTGAAAACCTTTCCAGCTGACATTACACTTAAAAATCAAAAGATACTATACTATACTCTAGGACTTTACTGTACTGTACTACACTACACTATACTATAATATAGGACTATACTATAATATACTATACTATACTATACTATACACCCCATTATACTATACTATACTATACTATACAATATTATATACTATAAGACTATATGTATACACAAATAGAGGAATATACTATAATATAATATACTATACTATAGGACTATACTGTAATATACTAAACTATAGGACTATACTATAGGACTATACTGTACTGTACTGTACTGTACTACACTATACTATACTATATGACTATACTATACTGTAGTACACTACACTATACTATACTATAGGACTTTACTGTAGGACTATATGTTATAGGACTGTACTGTACTACACTATAATATAGAACTATACTATAATATAATATACTATACTATAGGACTATACTGTACTGTACTACACTAATATAGAACTATACTATAATATAATATACTATACTATAGGACTATACTGTACTGTAATGGATGTACTATACTATACTATACTATATGACTATACTATACTGTAGTACACTACACTATACTATACTATAGGACTATACTGTACTGTACTACACTAATATAGAACTATACTATAATATAATATGCTATACTATAGGACTATACTGTACTGTACTACACTAATATAGAACTATACTATAATATAATATACTATACTATAGAATATTACATACTTAGGAATACTGTAGGTAACTACATACACTATACTATCTATACTATGGACTAGACTTTACGGACTACACTACCTATAATATACTATACTATATGACTCTACTAACTGTATACACTACACCATTATACTTACTAGACTATGACTATAATTACTGTACTCCACTATACTATACTATACTATACTATATGACTATACTATACTGTACTACACTACACTATACTATACTATAGGACTATACTATAATATACTATACTATACTATACTTGACTATACTCTACTGTACTACACTACACTTCCTATACTATAACTATTACTATAGGGACTATCCTCGACTGTACTTACACTACAATATATACTATAGACTTCTGTAGGATATATATTATAGGACTATACTGTACTGTACTACACTAATATAGAACTATACTATAATATAATCTGCTATACTATAGGACTATACTGTACTGTATTACACTATACTATACTATACTATGCTATGCTATGCTATACTATATGACTTTGCTGTACTGTACTACACTACCTCTCTGCACTACAGATAGATACTATACTATACTATACTATAGCACTATTTTATACCATAGAAACTAAAGATATTTAAGCCTAGAAATATAAAAACATAATTCTTCTTATTGTAATGTAAAAAGGGGGGGGCAATAGTATATTATTTAAATTGTAAATTATTTATACACAATGGTACTTATGTATGAATATTTGTTTTACTGTTTTTAATTATGTAATTATGCTGATTTAATAAAAAAAAACACTATATTACATGTAATATTCTCTGTACAAAAAAACTGTACATTGCCTCACTAATGAGACTAAATCATTATTAATAATTGAATGAATGTCATAATTACATGCGATATACATAACACAGCCTATCAAATACCAATATAATTCTTATATTACCACATAAGACGAATATTTAAGGAGTAATTGAGGAAAATGTTATAATTTTGGTGCAATGCAATTTTTCTTTCGTAGGAAACTATTTTAAACAATTACCTAGAACACCATATTTCAAGATTTTTAGTAACTCCCTTAACAAAATATATCACCCCAAAAATTATACAAACCAACAATAACAATATATTTTATAATCTTTTCATGTATTTTTGTTCATTTTTATTTATAATATAGAGAGAGAAGAGAGAGAGAGAGATAGTTTTCATCTAAAAATGTGTTATTTATAATATTCATAGTGCCCACTAATTTTAAACATCAAGCCTTAAGAAATGCTCATCTAGCCGTAGTGCTGCTTGTTTGTATAGTGAGTTGCACTGTGATTACACATGGACCAGACAGATTGGTCATAGTCTAACCTCATCTCGATGAAGGTTGCGCTGGTTAAAAGGATACCCAATCAGTGTGAGTGCTGTCCGGCCCTCCGGCCACTGCTGACACCGCGACCCCCTGAGTGACCCTCAGGTCAAAGGTCAGATCCTAAGGTCAACCATCTCTGGCCACTGCACTGGACAGAGTCGTCTCCATGGATACGCAGGCGACCTGAGAGACTGTGGGAGTCATGGAAACGACTCCTGGAGATCCGGCTGGTGTTTCCCGAGAAGACCTTCAACTCCCTCTGCTGGATCTGAACAAACTGACCCTGGAGCTCAGAAAGAACAAAAGCTGCTGGGGGATTTTCCTTGTGCTGCAATAAAATGTATATTAAAACCTAAATCTGGTGTCAGTCTGCATGTAAAATCAGTCTAGACGTATATAGCACGCTGGAAGCATTTCAAACATTTTAATTTTTTAAAGCAGAATTTAGGAAATGTTCCATATAGTGTATAATGGTGTGATTCCACATTGGCCTATTCATCTTTTCTAATGCCATTTCCTTTCCTTTCATTTGAGACTAGAAATCTTGGATTTGTCTTTCATCTCCAATGAAATGAAATGAAAAGCAATTCAAGCGAATGAATGTCTTTGTCCTTGCCACTAGAGTTTTCTGCTTATATGTGCTGAGATCTGCAGTGTTTACATTCATCATTCTTGGTGAGTTATGGCCCTCTAGTGAACACTTCATGCTCTAATCTTCTGCTCATACACACTGGTATATACAATTGTAACTCTTATGTTATGTTATGTTATGTTATGTTGTGTTGTGTTGTGTTCACTATATTATATATACAATATTAAGTAAAATGTTTGGAACAATTATGCACGTTAATGATTTTGTGAAAGCAAGTCTCTTATGCTCACACGCTTCATTTATTTAATAAAACAATACAATTAAAATACAGTAAAAACCATATGACAATATATGGAATTTAAAACAAGCTGTTTCTAGTGTGAATATCTCTTAAACTGTAAGTATTCACCGTGTGCAAGCTGTAGTTTCAGCATCATTACTCCCAGTCTTCAGCGTCACCATGGGTCTTAGAAATCAGTATAATATTGTGATTTGCTGCTCAAGAAAACAGCTATCAGTTATTATATTATTAATTGCTATTAACCATTATTATCATTATTACGAAAACTGCTGTGATGCAGACTATTTTTGTGGAAACCGTTACTTGAGCTGAGAGCAGGTAACAATCACTGGTAGGTGTGACTCTTGATGATGCGAGTGTGATCGCTGCTGAGAGGTTTATCAAAGGCTTGTTATTGTATTCAGGCGTTTTGTGGATGTCACTTAAAATGTTATGTAGTTTGTTTTGATTCTGCATCGATTAGGTCCACCGGACCGTTTTGGAAGCACCACATAAGTAAAGAAATTTTGTCTTCATATACTTGCAGGTGACTGTATGCTTGGGAACTGTGTTAATAATATCACACTTTGAATGGCTTTCCGATACTCCATAGCTTATGAGATAGAAAATGAGCGCGGAAAACTCTAAAACTATATGAATGCTGTTGTCACCTTGAATGCATTGGATTGAGCCAAACATCCGTTGAGCAAACCAAACAGTCTTGGCCCATTATCCTTTTGTGACTTCTGCCCTGTTTTGTTTTCTTGCTTAAATTCTGTAATTAAATTTCATATAATACATTTTTATGTAGCCGTTGGGGGGGCGCGGGGGTTTTTCTTATGGTAAAAAATGTGTTTCTGTAAGAGTTGTTTGAGACAAAGTAAATCTGTAAACTAATGTTCGATTGTGACACAACTTAACCGTGTAGTTTGTTTTTTTTTTTTTTAGGACGACACCAAGAAGTCAAAAGTGGCTAGAGAGGTTTTTTCTATCTGCCCGACAACAACAGTTGAAATGTTCAATTTCCAAAACTATAAGGTTTGTGTCTTCACTTAGATTAACTGCAAAAGTAAACTGTGAGAAATTAAATTGTGTGACAAGCAAGCCTTCCCAAAATAGCCTTAATTTTTTTTTAAGGGAAGTTTTTTTTCTCTCTATGATCATCAGTAACCCACCCGTCCTGCAGGTAATGCTGGAGGCTTCACATGTGACATTGCTTTTAATGGTTTCCATAACAAAACATTAAACACAAAATTAGCAAGAATTAAACAAAAGCACTCCTCAGACCTTCTGTGCTGCAGAAGTAAAAGACTGGAAACATTGAATTTCACTTCTATAATCTTATATAGT
Source organism: Sinocyclocheilus anophthalmus (assembly GCA_018155175.1). Taxonomy (NCBI): domain Eukaryota; kingdom Metazoa; phylum Chordata; class Actinopteri; order Cypriniformes; family Cyprinidae; genus Sinocyclocheilus; species Sinocyclocheilus anophthalmus. Next base: position 222,481 of record JADLZN010007407.1, on the reverse strand, counting down.
AAAAATCATGATAATAATTAAATCAGACTCATGTTTTGGCCTGGTCAGAGTCCAGATTTGAAGAGAATATTTGGTCTAGCATTAAATTCAAACTAACTCTGGAGATCGCATTTATTTGGCCACATACGTCATTGTGGATGTCTTATTTCAGAAAAGCAACCATTATAAAATTGATTGTTGTGTGTAGGCCTAATTACTGTCAATTATTTATTTCTTTGCAATGATGATTACTTTTCTGAAATGCAACCTCTGTAGGGCATAGCCTTCTAAACTGATTGCACTCTTGACGGACTAAATATGATTAAACACTAAAAAGTAAAAAATTGCACAGAGTTAGCAAGCATATGTTTGTAGTTGGTGTTTTGATATGAATTAGAGAAACTGTGTTGTATAACTTGGTTTGAAACAGTTCTTTTGTCGGGCTTAATCAAGGAGATGAAAGGAGACGCTTTTGGCTTGTAAAGTATTTATCATTCAGTTGGATATAATCCTCCTCTTCATATAAATAAGATTTCATTCAGATTAATGAATGTCGCTACAGACGACAATAGTGTCATTATTTACTCAGTTCGAATCAACTCGAGTCAATGTTGATTCAGTTCAGTTCAATAACAGTGTTGATGTTGAATTTATGAATGGATAACAAAACACAGTTCCATTTACACCTTAATTGAATGTCACCGTCTCACATCAAACAACTATAAATGTGTTTTTTGCACCTGGATTTTAATGTGGTCAAGAGCGATCTGATTGTGATTCGATCATTTAAAGCTTTAATGCCAAGTGTGATCTGTTATGTGATCTGTAATAAAGCAAAGAATGCACTTGAAAGAATTTGAATCTAATGTTTATTCAGAATCATTGTAAGACATTGGATTGTTGTTTTATTTTATATCATAAGTGAAATAAGACACATGCATTTTTATTTAGTCCTTAACGTTAGCATAACAGTCAAAGTGGCAAAATAATTCTTACTCAGAAGCTTTCAGACCTGTACTGCATGTAATTAATAGCAGAATTTAAAAAGCAGGATTTTCAAATGACTCGTTAACTGCAGTTTCTAACACGTATTTTGTCAAACATTAGTATTTTGTATACATTCTAATCATTATTGCTAATAACAATGAGATAAGAAAAAGATCCTCTTGAAGTTTCAAATAAGTGAAAACATTTCCATTGTTATCAAAAGCAAAAATTCAGATATATTATAATAAAAAAGAAGTGATTACTTGCATTTAATGATTAGTAAAATACTTTTATGTTATAGAGTAGCTTTTATGACCCAACCCTAACAGTCTAGCATTTTCTTCAAAGGTTTTCTTGAACTAAAATATTATTCATAAGACTAAAAAGAATCAAAGAATAAAAATAATTATTAATTTCTTCACTCATCATTCATTATGCTTGTTCAGAAGTATTTGTCCAAACTCTCAATAGCATCCTGTTTTGTGTGGTTTCTCCATTCCTCTGGGATCTCACCCCGATTCTGAAATTTTTTCCTGTAGTACTTTTCCAGTTCTTTCTGAAATCTGCAGACAAACCACTTCCAATACGACAGCTCGGTGAGGTCAGGGGTGATGCTCCATTCAGCATAAACCCCGCCTGCTGATTTGTAATCTTTATATGGAATGTATTCTTCAGATTCATGAGTTGGGTAAAAACTCTTAGTACTTGTCACTAGAGTTGTACAAAAATCTGGAGTAAGAGTTTGTGTTCCTCTATAATGCCACCCATTCAGCCCGTCAGGTCGATGGAAAGGAACACTGTGTTTTGTGTCGTGGTCTTCTGCTGTGTTAGTGCAGATGGCTTTACAGAACGGACACTGAACCCAACAGCATGTACAGAAGTGTTCATTTAAAATCTCATCGGGCTTGTCCTTATTATCTAGCTTCTGTAGAAAAGATTCTGTACTGAATTCATTGCTTTATGTCAGATATTATAGAAGGAAGTTGTTTTCTTATTACCTCTGCTAAGAGTTTTACATCAACATCATCACGACTCACTCCTCTAAGGTCCTTTTCAGAGAAAATCAGCACATCTGATAAATTCAGTGTGAAAATCTCCAACCACAAATCAGCGTCTCTACTGTTTTCATCGACCTCTTCAGATGCTCTCTTCAGTGCTTCATTGATCTGATTATCTTTCAGTCTTAAATCATCTTTCATCTTGGGCAGAACAATGATGTTGAAGTTCTCATTTATGTACCGACTGACTTCATCTTTGATGAATCTCTTGAAGTGTTCTTTGGGTTTATGCATGTAAGTTATGAATGCCTCAAAATTCTCCTTTTGTGCCAGTGTCTTCAGGATGTGTTTCTCCAGATTAGATCTGTTTCCATTCAGTGATTCACAGTTTGATCTCATTTCATCGGCCAAATCCCGGGCAGTTTTTTTGTAGACACTCTGCTGAATGGGTTCTTTGAGTTTGTTACAGATTATCTCACCTATAATGGTAGCTGATGTTGCTCCCTGACAGTATTTCTGGAAAATTCTGTAATATTCGCCTCTTTTTCTTGCAATGTAGAGAACAGGATCATTGGCTTCCCTGAAAATGTTGTGTTGTTCCATGAAAGTCATTTGTTCTTTATTGAATATGGCAAATACCAAATCACTAAAGAAGTGTTTCTTGAACGTATATTTCGTTGTTTCTTTTTCCTCATGTTCTACTAACTTTGCTCTGATGAAACCAGTGAGTTCTTGAATGTAAGTTTTATTGTAGCCCATCTTTGCTATGTTATATGACATGATCATTTTATTTACCTGCTGAAAAATGTCTGTAATTAGTTGGTTGATTTGGGCATCATAGTCTTTAGGATAGCCAAACAATGCTAATACATTTTCAACTTTATTAAGCTGTATGTACTCTGAATAGCTTGACACTTTTAAAATATTGCACTTTTTGATTTTTGTCTTGAGGTCTGAAAAACTTTCATTGTCGCTAAGGACCTCCTTCATGTCTTTTAAAATGTCAATGTCTTGGACTTGAGGTGTGTCTTTGGTAATCTCATTCACACAATGATTCCAAAATAAATCAAACTCTCTTTGCAGGATTTGATCATCATTTGCTTTGTCTTTGAGAGATGAAGCAAGTTTTTTGGCATTCTCAAGGAGAGCGTTTTCATTTTGTGTCCTCTGAGCATCAATGTTTTTCTTAAGGACTCGCTGCTGAAGCACTCCATTCAGTTTCCTCTGTGTTTCCCTAACAATATTTTCCTGTATGTGGGAGACTTTTATTTCAAATGATGTTTTCCACTGAATCAGTATACTGGCATTGGTGTCTTTCTCAAAGTATTCTGACATAGATTTTTTCACTTCTGTACTTATTACATTTAGTTCTTCTTGAAGATGCGTTTCCTCAACCTCATCGATTGCTCCATTTTCAATTTTGTTCTGTAGTCTGTTTTCAATTTCTAGCATGGCCTTCCTAAGACTCCAGGTCCACTTACTATATTCTGTCTCTAATTTCCTATATGCGGCGATCTCCAGGGTATTCTTGAAGCTGAACACAAACCGTTCCTTCAGCAAAGCCTCCCAGAGATTTGTAATGTGACTTTTTATGTCTGTCAGCATCATGCCGTTTGAGTTTGAGACATGAGAGAGAATAGTTTTCTTAAGGTCTTGAATGTTTTCACAGTATGAAGGGTTTGGTGGTGCCATCGGTGGGCTGCCTTCCCAGAGCTGAGCAAAATACACCACATCGTTGTGTACATCAAATTTAATGACGTCACTGAAACATTCTTCATTACAGCCTTCACCTTCAGCAGCTAGTCTTGTCATCTCATCCAGTGTCTCCTGCAGTCGTCTCCTTCCCTCCATGTTTTTCTCTCTAGCTGTGACGTCTGAAACGTTCTGATGCACAAACACACAGCTGGGATTCAGTCTGACCTCCTTCATCCTCAGGAAGGCTTGAACAACAATCTGAAGAATGTCCTGCATCTCAGTTGGGTTTTCTCCAAAGATGTTGACTAATGTCAGATTTCCAAGCCCAATAACAAATGTGGCCAGTTCATTGTCATGATGTCTTGTTGATTCTCCAGACAGTTCTAGAGCACGAAGACCCTCAGTATCAACAACCAGAATACAGTCGATGTTCATCTGTTTTCTCATGTCATCTGAGACTCTCAGCAGCTGCATGAAAGCTCCTCTGGTGCACCTGCCAGCGCTGACAGCAAACTGGAGTCCAAACATGGCATTGAGCATGGTGGATTTCCCAGAGCTCTGAAGCCCTAAGACTGACAGCACAAAGACTCTCCGGTCTCCCAGTTTCTGGTTGAGTTGATCCAGAACAGCAGAGATCCAGACCAGAGGAACATGAGCAGCATCTCCATCCATCAGCTCCAGTGGAAACCCAGAGATCATCATCTCTGCTGCGAGACTCGGGAGAGAAGATACGAGAATCTGCAGGTCTTTCTTGTTCTTCTTCACAGATGAACATGATTCATAGATCTGACCGATCTCCCTCATGATGTGCTCCAAGCCAAAGGTTGCATCTTGAAGTGCTTTAGATAATTCCACAAGTTTTCTTTGTTCCACAGTTTTATTACTGCTCTTACTTAGTTTTGAGTCTGACCATGTTTTATTATACTTGTAAAGTAGATCAGAAAGATCAGCTGAGGTATATTCATCCAGGAGAATTCTGAGCCATTTAAGGAAAAACATTGGGTTTTTTTCAGTCAATTTAGTTGCAGAATGGGACTTCATTTGTTTCATAAATAAATTTACAAACATACTGATGTCATATTTATGCTGCTGTTCACGGATTTTCATCATCTCAACTTTTTTTTTACTAATTTCCATTTCTGGGTCGTCCCCTTGAGGTCGATTTAGCTCTTTATTCATCTTACACCACTGATGCCACAGTTTGCCCTGATGAGGCAGAAATTATTCTTTTAATCTTGTCAGATCGTTTCCCTCTAGTAGCCTCATCATTTGTTGTGCTGCCTCCTTTCCTTTCTTGCAGTCATCATCTTCTTCCTCATCTACTCTGATGTCTGAGTGTTTGGACACGTCTTCAAGCCTGAACGTGGAAGCAGATTCTGAGAGACAATTTGCAATAGCTTTTCTGAGATCTTCATACACCTCTGCGTCACCTCTGTCTTTCAAACCAATTTTATATTTTCCCTTCCTCTGCTCAGTGAGAGCTCCTTTATCCTCAGGAAGAAGGTAAATCAGTGACTTTGGGTCCTTGTAGAGGTTTTGGATTTTTGTCATTCTTTTGTCATTCCTGCTGAGCTGTGGTAAAATGACAACATTGACTGAGGCCATGTTAGTCATTATATCCAGCTGTTTCTCATGGTCTCCTGCATCACCGTGTAGATTACAGAAGGCAACACGGTTGGTGAATTTATCCTCATCTGTCCCAGAGGGACAGAACCAGGCGATCTCCACCACTCCGTCCATCAAGACTCTGGTTCTGCTGCTGCCTGGGCAGTTCCTGTGGAAGAACGTGTGGTGTCTCTCATTGATCAGATTGTTGATCAGCTGAGACTTGGATGAAGACACGGAGCCAAATCTGAAGAAGAACACCATTGGAGTTTCTGCCTTCCAGACCGGCTGGTTTTGACTGATGGTTTCATTGTTGTTGTTTTTTATCTTCCAGCTCTGCTTAATTTCTCTAAATGTCCAGAGAGGAAACTCGATATGTCGTGTGAATGGATCAGGAACAAGCAGAGGCAGAGCATACTGACACTGGGACAGTTTAGTGACCATCAGCTGCTTCAGGAAACCATCAGCACAATGAAACACGGCCATCTGAACATCCATCGGGTGAATTGGGTCTGTGTTGCTCTTACTTTCATCAGACAAAGAAGATCTTTCAAAAATGTCACTAAATGCATCAACATTTTCTGCAGATGATTGTATGGATTTTTGTTGATTTTCTTTGTGATGCTCACTGTTCCTTGTAACAGTGATACTTCTTACTTTATAGTTCATCATCAGTAGTTTCTGTAAAAACATGTGAACCAGTTCTTTCTCAGTGCAGGATCCATGGAACTGTAATGAATGTGCAGTTATCTGAAGAACATCTGAAGCTCTTAGTTTATCGTTGCACTTGGCAACAAGGTGAAGTCTGTGAAAAAGTTCTTCTACTTTTGTTCCAAGGTCTTTGGCTGTTTTGGCCTGTAAAATAAGCATCACTACTAATTAAATTCATTTTTCTAATAAGATTTTTTTCTGCAAACAGATTTGCAGGCACCATATAGCTTTTTCCATCAATCAGACATTATCAAGAACTTATACTTGTATTTTTTAAAACAGATGAAATTCATAGGTATAACTGTGCAACTATATGGCCTGTACATTTTTGAATATACTCCACTTAAATTCTCTCATAACTGAATTATATAATGAGAATCTAGCAAATATTTTTGAATGACTCAACAGACAGAAACTTGAATGACTGCTGTTTTCAACACCTGCACCCTTTATCACTCTGAAACTTTTGTTGTGGTGGCAGTTACTGGCAGGAATAGAGCAATAGGGCATAAGCAATTCACAAATCTGTTTTTTGCTTTGTCATGAGGTATGGAGTGTGGAATGATGTGAAAAGAAAGTTTAGCATAAGGCTGCAACAATTCAAAATGTGTACATTTTCCCACCAATCACGTTTATTGATTGATAGATAAATTGACACTAGTCTTTATTCATGGTGTTCTTGTAGCATGTCTAGAACATGGTGATTGCGAATGAAAAGGTTGTGAGTTTGATTCCCAGGGAAATAAATCTCCTGCAAATGGATCCCAAACCCATATAGCCAAGTGTTTCCAGTTATTCTGGTTTCTTTACACTTCACACAGCACTTACCCTCTGTCTTTCTTTTTCTCTTTCTCTCTTTTTTTTTTTTTTTTGGTTGTGTTGTCCATGTTGTCTTCAACAATTCTGGTTTGAAATTGTTAGAAAAAAAAAGAGCAAATGTTCATTCTACATAATCACTGCACAGAGTGGGTAGACTCTGTGTCGGTTAGTTTGTAACATATTTTATCTGAAATTTACTGAGCAATTCAAAAATGCATCGACTAATTGTTCCTTTGAGCCCACCCCTCCCCCCATGTCCTAATATGCGTTTAAACTTTTTTTCTTTCGCTCCCCAGTTGTTTTTAGCATTGACCCAGACAGAGTCATTTCAGTCTTTTCAAGCTTGGAATTGCTCTTCTTGCCTACTGGCTAAAAGTGTGAAACTTTGGGTATAGGCAGCAGAGAACCCACAGATTCAGAAGATTTCAGTTCTATCGTCGTTTAACATTCATGAAAACTATTAATTGAATTATAAACCAGATTTGTAATTATTCACATCAGTTTTAAAGACTTTTCTTAAAATTGCTCTTTTGCCTTGAATTTTTTTTATGTTAGCACACATGCATTTACATCATTCACAAAAATAACAATAATTTCTATTTTAAAAAATACAGTTATGAAGTAATGAAGGTCAAACCTGAGTAGGAAAGTGTCCTTTCTGTTTCACCTCTTCAACTTCAAATGAAACTTTTCAGCACCGTGTGCAGCTATTTATAAGTTGTGATGTGAAAATGTTTTACATTCCTCAAATTATTACATGTGGCAGCAAGAAAAAGAAACGTGTTCTTTTGTGAAAAAGTCTTCATTGAACTTTCTTTTTCATTTAAATAAAGGTTACAGCAGCAATTCCAGAAAAGTTGGGACATTTTGTAAAATGCAATAAAATCAAGAATCTGTGATTTTGTTAATTCTCCTTAAATTTTATTTAATTGACAAAAGATTTCCAAAGTTTTCACTGACCAACTTAAATGTATTTTGCAAATATAAATAAATTGTGATTTTGATGGCTGCAACACATTCCAAAAAAGTTGGGACAAAGGCAAAATAAAAGTGAAAGGTTATAGAATATCTATGTAAACTGTTTTGAAGCAGTCCACAGTAAGCAGGTGAATTGATAATATCAGTCAGGGGATCATGTTTGGGTATAATAGGAGCATCTCTTTGTGCCAAACAAAATTTTTTAAAAATCACACTTCTCAATGCAAAATCGCAAAGAATTGAGGTCTTTCACCAACTACCATACATAATATTGTAAAAAAGATTCATGGAATCCAGAGATGTCCATGTAGGGCAAGGCAGGACATCTCAGTTGTTGATGTGTGTGTTTACATGTTGGGTTTGATGCCCTCAGATGTTGTCGTATTAGTCATGCAATGTTAAATATAGCCACATGGGCCCAATAATTCTTAGAAAACTGCTGTCACTTAACACAGTCTTCTGCTGCATCAAGAAATGCAACTCAAATCTCTGTAACTCTAGGAGAAAGCTATACATCAATTCCTTGCAGCGATGCTGGCGGGTTCTCTGGGCCAGAGCTAATCTCAGATAATCAAAAAGACAGTGGAAATCAGATGAGTCCACATTTCAACATGTTTCTGGGAAAAATGGATGTTGAGTTCTCAGTCCCAAAGACCAAAGGGATGTAGCGTTTGGCCCAAGCAGACACAATTACTTCCTAGATTAACAAATAATCATAGACCCCTCACCCAACAACCAAACTGGGTGCCAGGATGTCTGTGAACGTCCCCCAGGCCCTGGTTACCACGGCAACCAGGACACCTCAGCCAGACCATATACATTTTACGACCTAATGGCATGTTGAGAGATCTCCCTCTTACTTAATTCCCTCTGAAACAGACACATACTGCTATAGGAGATGACTTCTTTCATTAATTCATGGACAAATTTTTCTAAGACCTTCCTATCATGCATATCCCCAGGTCATTCTGTATATTATTGCTGTATTGTATATTATCTGTTGTATTGTATACTGTTTTATGCATGCTTATGATAGATCACTAGTTAATATAACCTCACAGATAGCATGTTTGGTCTCTATTCTCTATTCTATTCGTATTCTGATTATCTAAATGAGAGGATATACTATATGTAGATACCTATGCAACAAATTAGTGTTCTAAGAATCTTTATTAGTCTTTGCATTAACACCCAATCAGTTACATATGCAAAATACCATGCTTGCAGACAAAGAGTCGTAAACTTTCCCTCCAAAAGTTCAAGACACCATTGGCTCTTTGATCCCCCCCAGAAGTGTGATCTCCTCCAAACTTAAAAGGTCTCACATCAGTGACCCGCACTCTCTAGGTTTTTTTTTAGATCCTGAGAAGATGAGGATGCTGAGCTAGAAGTCTTCTAAGGACCCCTAAGTTTGTGCCAGGCTGCTGCCAGGTGAAATTCCATTCACCAAGGATCCTCGGATTTCAGCTTTAAGCTGTAGACCCCTTTGTAAAACGACACTGATGGATTTTAACTCGGGTGGTTAGCGGACTCATTTTCCATAAATGCATTCTCTGATTTCTCTTAACAGTTTCATTCATCCACTTTAGCTCCCCTTTGTAAGTACGCGTTAGTGTATGTTTGTTTGTTTGTTTGTGTTTAGACTAGTTTAAGTGTTTAGTTAATAAAACTCTTGTGCACAAATTACAGACGTTTCTGATTCTGTCACAGCTTGTGAGTAATGTCCCTCTTATGATTTTGATCCTTGCTACATGCTCTAATGTGCTAGTACTGTAAGAAAGTTATTTTCTTTGGTCACAAAAATATCATTTCTTAGAGATGATATGAAATTACACTGAATGTTCGCTGGACGAACAGATTAGTTGATGGCAATTTAATAATGCTACAGTTACTGGCAGGCAGCTGATATAAATAATTGTAATCAATTATAATTATTTATATACATTTCTCTAGCTAATTTGCTACAGGGATCATCCAGACTTTCATCAGTGACAGATGCAAAAGCAAACATCTGTCATGGTATGGGGGTGCATCAGTGCAAACGGCATGGGTGACTTGCATATGTGTGAAGGTAGCATTGACATGGAGGCATATATTTGGATTTTTTTTTATGTTTTGCATGTTCGTCACACTTGAATGATTCAGATCATCAAACAAATTTTAATATTACACAAAGATAACCCGAGTAAATACAAAACGCAGTTTTGAAATAATGATTTCATTTATTTAGGGAAAACAGTTGTCCAAACCTGCCTGGCCCTACGTGAAAAAGTAATTGCCCCCTAAATCTAATAACTGGTTGTTTTTTTTTTATGAGCTTTGCAGCAAAAACGGGGGTCACGATCAAGTGTTTGCGATATATGGCAATGAGTCTTTCACATCGCTGTGGAGGATTTTTGGCCCACTCTTCTTTACAGAATTGTTTTCGTTCAGCCACATTGGAGGGTTTTCGAGCATGAATGGACTGTTTAAGGTCATGCCACAGCATCTCAATTGGATTCAGGTCAGGAATTTGACTACGCAGTTATATCTGATTAAACGCACATTATTATTCTTTAGTTTGGGTTAAACAAATCAATTTTGCTTGGTTGGAACAGCAGCTACGCTAATTATGTCTATTTGTTTCTCTGTTTTTGCCACGGAACTACACTGTAAAAAATTGCTGTTAAAAAACGGCCAATTTCTAACAGTAAAATACTGTTAATTCAGTAGACAGTTTAATCCTGTAAATTAACAGCCAAAAGCCCAGAGATTAATCACTTGCTGTAAATATGCAGCATTTAACTGTAAACCCATTGGCACCTGAAAAAAACAGTATTGTTCTGTAAAAAGCAGCATGTGGGTGTGGGGATTTTTTCTTTCAAAAACAGCGTGGTCAACGAGATCACTTCACAGCTTGCCTCTTGCCTTCACCTCCATTAAAGGACATGGTTCAAGGTAAGTTTGTCTCTTTGTTATTTAATTATGTTGCCCCAACTTGTAAAATCACGTCTTTCAAGAGGTATTTGTGACTGCTGCTTGATGCTAATCGCATTTGAGACAGTTCTCAACAGGTCAGGCATTTGGCTATTCAGTTTTCTTACATTAACCAGTCTTCTCCATCGAGTTATTTGCTTAGTTGAAGGGGCAATAACCCAAAATAAATTTTTCTCATAACGTGAGATCTGCAGTTCAGTTTAAAGATGAGTTATTGTGATAGGTGCACTCCTTGCTGTCAATAAAACAGGAAAGTGATCAAGCACATCCACTACAAATATGTCTAAATTCATATCTTTTTTAAGTTCTGCGTAATGACTTTATGTAATTTCTGTCCTTATCTCCATATGAGACTGGAATATTTAATGTAAATTTATATATTGACATGAAAACAGAGCTTAAAAATCATTGTTTTTACTTCATTAATTTTCTCACTCCAGGAAAGAGTTTGTACGCATGTGTCAGAGTTTGTGTGCAGGTGCGTAAATTTTCCCGTCAAGTTTGTTTTTATAAATCCCACCTTTGGCGCGGTGGCGTACGCCTCTCTCAGGGCTGGTTTTGTGTGTATGCAGCAGTTATAAATGAGGCCCCTGGTCATCAAGCTTCTTCTGGCACATTTGATGACAGTGAAAGTGCACTGATGACACATGCAGATGTGAGTGTTTATTTAAATATTGTGTCTGTTGTTTAATTTTATCTGTAATTCTGAATTTTATGTTCTCTTTTAGGTTTCTGCGATGTTGAGAAGATGCATAATCTACCTGCCAGCCCTTGTCTTATTCTGTGTGGTTAGTAACATTGTCACAACTAATGCTGGTGGTCGGTTGCAAAGGCAGTACTTAAATTTTTTTTTTTTTAAACACGGACTCAAAAATGTTCTCATAATTTACTTACCCTCAGACCATCAAAGATGTATATGACTGTATTTTGTCATCAGAACACAGGGTTTTTTCAGCATTACAAGAATCCACATGTCTCCAGTCAATCAGGTAATGTCTATGTTTGTATATAAAGCATTTCAAAAGGAAGACTATTATTGGTGGTATCAATATTCTCCTGTTATTAAGAATTTGTATCACAAACTAGAATGGAAGCAGCAATCTCCATTGATACAAATTGTGATGTAAGCAGTGCTTGGCCCGTGTTTATTCTGTGGATTTTAATGTAAGAAGAGCAGAAAAAGTTTGTTTTCCTGGAGGAATGTACTTAGTTATGGATGCGTGTAATTTGACACAATCCCACTAATATTTTGTATTTTGACAAAAAAAAATAACAGTAAATAGTTTATAGTTAAATCTTAATGATGGATTTGTTTCTTATGAAAATTTCGATGGAAATGGTAGATTTCACCTCAGAAAACATTCACTAATAAACAGGAATCATGTGGATTGCTGTAATGCTGCATTTATATGCTATTTGGACTCTGGGTCTCGTTTACTTAAATTGTACATAGCTCATACATAGCTCCAGTTTACTCCTGAAAATGTATTTGTGTTCTGATAACGAAAAAGGAAAATAAGTAAATTGTCAACAAAATGTTGTATTTTTTTGTAAACTATTACTTTGAGCACAATTTGAAAAGAAGACTTCCTGAGAACTATTTAAGATACATTCTAATTGAGAATTTATTAGTGAGCTACTTAGTTTTGTTTTCGCTTTATCCATTCTCGCCCCTTTCCGGGTAGATTATCCCACAGGACTTTCTAGATTTTCTCGCTTCCTCTTATTGTCACTGACAGGTGTCGCGTCCAATGTAGACGTCGACGTTTATATCCTTCAGCTCCTCCAGAGTGTGAGGCCGTTCCGGCCACCACGAGGAATTTCATTTCGAAAGCCCTATCTTTTTCATTGCATTCCCTTGTCTCTACACGGACACATCTTTTAAATATCTTGCCCGACTTGCTTTTGTTCTAAGCGAGCAGGTATTATTAGAATTGGCATACCATAAGAGAGATGTATGTCAGGTTTGTCTCTTTAGTTCTGTTTTCTTGATTGTTTAACCCGATGGATATGTAGTATCTCACTTTATAATAACATAACCTTCACATTTATGACACTTTACATCCATTATAGCTCAGACGCCACGCATAACCACCCAGTACCTCATGTGACATTCACATGATACGATCATAGTCGGTAAGTGTATGCTTACCCTTCGCGAACCAGGTTTGAGTTTTCTGTACTCCCGAACTCATTACTTTGTATATTCACATTACACTACTGACTCCGTTCATAGGCATACCCGAAGTGTCTGCCCCCCTCTACACCTACCAATCGCCAGACTGTACAACCCCTTAGGTCGCACTTACCTTGTTATCGATCTTGAGTGGATCCACACTACTGTGCGCTCTTTTTTTAATTGCCCCGGTGTATACATTTTTATCGTTTTGTTTACCTTTGTTCACAATACTATACATACAAACGGACTCATTAACCTGCAATGGAAAAATAAGAATAATAATAAACACTTAATTTGGTATGAATCCAAACACCACACCTTACACATTGTTGTTCTATTTTCCGCTATTACACCGTGTAGAGTTATATTCTACCTGGATGCCCCCGCGGTAGCAATAACATGGTAGTATTAGATGTGTGTGCTGCGCTGCTTAGCCTTAAAGGACTAGCTTCACCACCCCACGTATCATAATTTATGGTCACGCATTCAGCTCTACCCTCATTGGGCCATCCCCTACCCGTTATGTGTTTAGGGGTATCTTCTCATCGGCTACTTAGATATATAATGCATAGTATGTACATGTCGATTTTTAATTAAATATTATCACTACAATGCACCCCGCGTTTTACATGAATGCACCTTTAATACTGGCTGCCTTTATTTCAATGACGTCACCACAATCAATCGAGTGTGATCTACAGGACGCATGAATAATTTTTACCCAACACGCAAAATCGTATCCCACGGTGTGTGCGAGACAAAAATACTCATTAGACTAGCTACAAACTACCGATATATGACAGGACATTCCCCACTTATGCAGTATCTACATTGTGATTTGTATCTAGAAGGTGTGCAAGATTACATCACAAGTCCCAAAGGAGTGACATTTCTTGTCACACGATTTAATTGCTACAAAGGACCATGCCCTCACACAAGAAATTAACGTATTAGTTTAATAGCCTGATTTAAAATTGTATTTAGTTATGTCCTAACGGGGCTAATCGTCTGTGTGTTTCCAGTACGATTTTCATTCAGCATTCTTCATGGGAAGTTCACTACACAGTATATGCGACAGTCGACTGATACTAAGATCGTTTTGTATTTTAGAGTGTCCACTCTTTTCTGCCCAAATCTACCGCCTTTTCCTTTTCTTTTTTCTCCGCCTTTATCGTCGTGCCTCATGAACACCCCCATGTGTTATGAATTTTCACACCAGTGCCCATGGAATTGTCACTTTAATCTTCTCCATTCGGGTCGTTTATCGTTTGCTGTTAAGAATTCAAGTGCATATATAGTGTTTTTGCATGACAAATTAAACGACAGTGTTTCCAGAGTGTATGAGCACTGCTTTGCCATGTGATATATTTTGTCACTAAAATTTCTGAAATATAATTTTTTCATCCAGACCCGAATGTCCTCTCAGGCCAGAGCCATCAGAAGCTGGAGTGCGACATTTTTTTTTTTGCCTCTTCATAAGGTTTTTTTCAACTATTGGTTTGGTCAATGTGTTCCTCTCAGACTTGCACTTAGTCTCATGCCAGATTCAAAAAAGCGGTTGTGGGGTGTTGTCTTTTTTTCTTCTTCCTATTTTCCTCTTTGTAAGGGTTATTTTGTATTTTCTCTGTGACTTTTGTTTTTATTGATAAACATACTATTAAATGTTTACACTGTTAAAAGATTGTAAGAATTCAATTCAATTTAACAATGCTTTTAGCTGATTTAATAAATAGCAAATGAAGTACTATATCACAGTCTATTTCTCTTTTTTTTCCATTGAGTAAATATACTAGAGATGTTAGGATATCAGACAATAGAGTAAATAGAAAATAACTTGTATTATATTTCAGAATTATAGCTGTAGCCATTGCTGCCAGCACTATACTGTGAAATTACAGCACAGTCATAAAATTTAAAAACGGTAATGAAAGTGTAGAATTACGAGAAATTGCTGGAACCATTGCTGCCAGTACTTAACTGTAGAATTACAGCACAACTGTAAAATGGAAAAACGGTGGCATAGTATAGTGCCGCCCCTGACAATGATTGACAGCTTTCTGTGTAGACATCGGAAATTCAAATGCAAAAGGAATTGAGATTCCATTTGAGTTTTGGCAGGCTACATGCGCGATACAGAGAGAGTTAAAAAGCAGACGTGGTAATTAATATTGCTATTTAAATATGACAGGCTCATAACGTAAGACATGGGAAATACAGTTGTAAATGGACTTTGCTTTTCCATTTGAACTTTGGCAGTCACTGTGCGTTTGTGAAAGCAAAGTGCAAATGGTAATGCAAGATTTGCAATTGCTTTTGGATTGTCACAATTTATGCATCCACATATGGAAAACACAATTGAAAACGCAATTTGCAATTCCTTTTAAAAGTTGTCCAGAATATCTTTCGATAGAATACAGTATCGCATTATTGCCTCATTGAGAGATGCAACGTGTTTTTTGCTTTCTTTTTTGCTGAGCTGAAGCAGTAGCAGCCATCATTGTATTTTGTGCTTGCTTAACCACACCACTTTGTGTGTGCATGTATGAAAACCACTGAAAGGCAGAACTTCGTCTGCTTAAATAACCCTCCTGCAAATGGATTACTCTACACTTAACACAGCGCTTACCTTGTCTCTCTCACTTTCTTCTTTTGTGGTTGTGTTGTCTATGATGTCTTCATCAATGGTATGATCTATAAGACAATAAAGAGAATGTTCATTCTACATAATCATTCCACAATGGAAGACTCTGTATAATTTAGTTTGTAACAATATTTTAACTACCATTTACTGAGTAATTCGTTGTTCATATGGCATACTGAATACAAAACAGTTGCCTCTTTTATGGACCAAATTAACTGACTTTATAATCAAATAACAACATTCACCTGAACACCTGAGTATCCTAAGCTAATGTATGAATATTAGTGTTATGATTTTTATTGAGTTTTAACGGAGTAGATCCTCTAATTTGTCTTATGAAGAAAAAGGAGGAAATTATGGCGAGGAGCTGCCTTAAGAGAAGAAGACTTGTGCAAGATAAAATATTTTAGAGCGACCATTGTCACGCTTATCCCCATCCACGACTCATAACCAGAAGCATGGAAATTATCTTAAAAACTGTCCCCTTTTTTGTATTTTTTTTCGGTGTAAACTCTAAAAATTGTTCAATCCAAAAGTATTTTTTAGTGTAAAACATGTTGAAGATTAGCCGACAGGCTGTCAATTTATTAAATCAGAGGTACTCAAATTCATAGGCCAAGCGGGCCGCATTTAAACCACATAAAATGTGAAGGGCCACAAATTACAATTTGCATCATCAGACTTTAAGACAATACTTGCAGTTTTACTGATTTAGAAATGCAGTTTATTACTTATCTAAGTCTTGCTTGTCCTTGCCCTATTTAAAATTATACTGAACATGAAAATAAATTTTTTTTAAAAAGATTGATTAAAGGTTTTGCTATATTGAAGCAAAAAATTGCATTCATACTCCGATTATTGACCAAACTCAAAATGCTAAAACTCAAAACATTCTTGAGAAAATATAGTTCACAAATTTCTTTAAAAAGAATGATTATTTTTCATATTTGAGCCCAAAAAAGGGCGGAGTACACATCAATTTGTTTTAAACATATGTAATCTGTTTCATTCATACTGGACGCCAGAGGGCGCCCTCATGCGGAAACTCCACATATCCAGTCACAGAAGTAGAGAAATCATGACCCTCCAGGAAATCCACAAATGGGAAAAATGCCATACAAAACTATTGCCTGTTGGTAAGCCATCCCTGGTATTTTCATAATAATAAAGTGTATTTATAATCCAATGCTAATTGACATATAGAATATATTTTCTGCCTCGTTCTGTGCCAGAAAGCGCACATCAGATCACAAAATGAAGCTATTTCACACTCGACTGATGTTGTGGAGTAAAATCATGTTATTAAATGTCCTTAAATGCTTCTCTTTAAAGGTGATTAATTGCAGTTAACAAGCCCAGGCTTGCAGAGAGCAAACAGCTTTTAATCTGCGATTATACATTTAATTAGAAAATTGAAACTAATATTTTGAGCGCAAATTGTAATAAAAATACATTCATCTTCAGCATGACGCGGGGCCACGAATTAAGCAGATGGGCAGATGCCTAGGCCCGCGGGACACGGTGAGTACACCAGCATTAAATGATTCGGTTCAATCGCAATTACTCACTTATTAACAGTGACTTATAAAAAAATATCTATTTATTATTTAAAATTCTCAAATATAAGTGTTTAACGTTTTATGTTTAATATGTCAAAACATTTTATGCATTTGTAATTGCAGGTTAAATGCATTCATGTCTTGCATTAAACCGTGTGTAAATGCATCTAAATTCCCCTTCTAAAGCAGCTTCTGTGTTTTCTCTGCATTGCAAAAATAATTTTGTCAATACTGATTTTATTTGCTTGGTAACAGCCCAAATGTCTTATTATTCTAATTCACTGATTAAATGTAATAAATTGACTCTAAAGATAATGGATACTTTTAGAAAAAAAATGGCTTTAAAAAAGTAAAAATGCTCATAAAATTTAAAAATCAATTTAAACTTATTGGAAAAGATTCGTTTCTATCGGTGTGAACTGATCACCACACAGAATATGAAGAATATCAAAAACTTCAGGAGTCAGCTGTCCACAACAGTCCTTAAGATACCAGCACAATAACACACTCAACAAAATATCGTCTAATTATTTGCATAGGGACAATACCACGAATATCGGAGAGATTTTTTTTTGTCAATATCGCACACCCCTAGTTGGGATTCATCTAATCTGCGTTTTTCTCTGACTGGATCTTTTTCACTTTGGAATGAGTGATTACGAGTAGCTGTGCATTAAAACAGTTCACATGCAGACAAATATTCCTTGAGACACGAGGGATAACAGCACCAGAGCTAGTAGTCATCTAAATATACAGTGTGCTTTAATCTAACACAATCAACCCTACCAACACAGGAAACATTAAAAATTACTTGCCTGTAATGGAGGATTATTTCAGTCCTGTGTTTCTTGGGAATATCCCAGATGAGCCCCCCCAGATAAGATTAATTCATTACCAGACAATTTTAGTCTTAATGCTATATCACTCATCATTTGTTACATGTTGAACCATTCCCTGTGGTGTAGAGTAGCAGCAGCACAGCAAGTCTGTTCATATTTATACAACACAGTCATACAGCAACATACAGGATGTCCTGGGCATCCAATCAAAGTATTCAGACGTCAGACATTACCCTATATGGATTTTAAGAAACATAGTAAGAGGTATGTGTGAGTTCTAGTTTTTGTTGTGTTTGTGTGCATGACTAGAGGGTGATGTGCACAGACAAAGGTACACAAGAAATATTAACAATGGCCACTTTAAATTCTTTTTGTTTTATTCTTCACTTTTGACGAAAACTGCTAAGGCTGTTTTTCAAGAGGACAGTGCCCTTGAAATAAGAGCAAGCAAATAAAGTACAATATACAATCTCAAATTCATTGTCTAATACTGTGATCTATATAGAATTCTCGGTTACACTTTATTTTGATAGTCCACTTTAGACATTCTACTAACTATAAGTAACTTTGTAACTACATGTCAACTAATATTTTCTCCTTCATTTGCAACTACATACTACTAACAGTCTCGAGTAGACTGTTGGTTAGGTTTAGGGTTTGTAGAATAAGTTGACATATACTTGCAGAGTTTCTGATAGTCTGTTGTATGTTGTGGAACCATCAAAATAAAGTGTTAGCAGATATTAAGCAGACAGTCCACTAATACACTAATGACTGCTAGCTGACATGTAGTCGCAAAGTTACTTACTGTTAGTAGAATATCTAAAGTTGACTATCAAAATAAATAAAGTTTAAAACCGAATTCCCTCTAATGTCTGTGTACTAAACTCAATCCTGTCAAAAATAAAGGATAAAAAAAATTTACACCCAAAATCTGTTTGCACAGGAAGAACACCTCTGGTACTACATAACCTCGTTTCCGAGAATCAAGAGAACAAGTGTTGCGCCTGCAAGCCTGTTTGTTCACGTTCGTGTTTACTGTTTAACCTAAAGTATCACATTGTGTGTTATGTTTTTTTACATGTATTTGTGTTGAATTTACCTCAAACTGTATTGTGTGTCCTGACCAATTCAGAACTGTTGTTGCAATAAAACATGTTGTGTTCCGTCAGTACCTCATCTTAGATGAGTGCAAAGTGTCTTTTAGAAAGTTGCAAACATAACGTGCACACTTAACCACTTATTGTGGATTTTAGAAAAGTTGCGCCAATCTTAAACGTGCTGCACTTATTTTAAAGGAGTTTTCCATGCATCGTTTTACATAACCCAGCGGAAGTACTGGGCCAAACAGGAGAGGTAAGCTCAAATACAACCCTCAAAGATGAGGGGCGCACTGCCCGAGACAGCATTTACACAGGATGGTTCTCGTAATGCCACCTATACCTCTTGCTCGATGTCTCAGCAAGAGGGGATATCCTGGTAATCGGGAAGTCCCTCAGGGCGTCCCAGATACGGTAGACCAGTCAGGGTTGCGTGAAAGCGTAACCCCAGCCCGGACGTGCAGGAATTTTTTGCAGTGGGGCCTGATGATCACGAAGGCTCCCCGCAGAAGCCTGTGTTATGGCCGCATAATCCAGAAAGTATGAAGCCTAAACCCGGCTTATCGTACCGTCTGGACACATATCGACGAGTGAAATAAACACTGCAAGTCAAGCACCAAAAGGGCCGACCCGGTTTCGCAATAAGTGAACCCACAGAGAGGGGAATGCCACATCGAGGACCTCCCTATGAAAAGGTACAGAAACCACACATGTCCCAGGAAACCACTTGCAAAGAAACTAGCGAAGGGTTTATAACCACAACCACCAGCTCATTATATATTTAGACATTGATCGTACTCACCCACCACGGCTCCCACGTTGGAGATCTGTCCGGAGAAGCCTCTAGACCGGGCCATCAGTAAGATGGTCACTATGAAGCCATAGAACCAACCAAACCTAATAGGTCCAGTATTGGAGACTATAATGCAGGAAATTTCCCTCGGTCAGGTGGAGAGATGGTGGTTACAGGGGAATTAGGAAGGGGAAGATAAGTGCAGATTTTAAGCCACCCCCGAAGGAAATGAGTAGATACTGAGTTATCACTCTGATCCGGACAAAAGCACTGATGCCTTGTCTGGATCACATCCCTTAGGTCTTTTACACACCTTCCTTTGACCCGCGATTCTTCCTACCCCTACCCGCAGGTGGGGGAGGAGCGCGAGCCGAGACACTAGCCCTCTGTGCCCATCGATGATCCTCAGACCGAGACGGGCCAGGACCCTTGGTTTGTTCGGGCTCAGACCTGGACCTTCTTTATCCAGGTCTTTCAGCCGGTCAGCCTTATATGCTTGGAGCATCACCATCGTGTGCAAATGAAGCGACAGCCCGACCAGCTGCTGCTGCGTATGCCCTGGCATCAGAACGAGATGTCAAGGAGGGAGTCTTAAAACAGGATGTCTCACCCATAGAGAGATAGCAAGCCAGCGTCTCTCTCTATATGGGCATCTTTCATAAAACCGCTTTTTGCCGCATCTTCATCGCCTCGATGTTGGCATACTTGGTATTGCTGGAATCGATGGATCCGTGAGGAAAACGGCCTCTTCCTTCTTCTCAATCTTTATATGCAACAGAAGAAAGGAAGGCTCAACCTGAGCTGGAAGTTTATGGCCAGAAAATAACGTTTCTCATATATTTCCGGCAACGTCACTCCTCTTCACTCATTCACCCGCTTGCACGGCAAGTACAGCCTTGCCGTGGCGTGATCCCATAAGTTCCAAAAGCCTCTCATACGCAAGGGCAGGAAGGATGGGAAGCTTCCAGCCCTCAGCTTCCTTTGCCCTCCTCAGCTATTTGCCTGCTTTTTTTTGCTGGACTGCTTTCCAGCAGAGCACTGGCCCCTGAATCATACAATGTTAATGAAATAACATCATCCTCCAGCAGCTCACTCTCGTGCACAGCCAACGATCGCAAAAGGGAAACCCCTCCTAGCTCCCTAATTCAAAACATCATCATTCGCCAGAAAAATCCACCTGCAATTCCCTCGAGCTCATTCCCTTCCGTGCCTCAGAAACGGCGGGTCCTGAATCGCGGGAAGCAAATGGCTGCCCCTCTTTTTTCCTCCTCAAAGAGAGACAAACTAGTAGCCGAGCTTTTTTTTTTCCCCTGGAAAAAACGCTCGCAGTGCAACGCGCGATTTGGGCCCCCTTCGAGACATCGCGTGCGTCTCTTCTTTGCCCAAACAAACAACACATAGATTGTGTGTGTCATCAGATGTTAAACAACGATAACACGGATGCACACATCCTCTTAAATGCTTTGCTAGTGTTCGCCATAATGAGATAAATAGAGATTGCTATTTTACCACAGAAATGCACGCTTCAAACAGAACAGCCAATGAAGACGAAGAAGAGAATGATGTGTGCTCCCGGTGCCTATTTATACTGTAGTCGCACCGGTAGTGACGTCATGTCTGTCGCCGGCCAACGAGTTGTTTTTTTTTTTTCAATGTATGCTTCAGACACGGGTCACGACGAGGCATTCCCCATAGCGACCCCTAGAGGACGCAGTTCGAAGTTCCCATGAAAGGGAACTGCATTTTGTTTTTCGGTGTAAACTAAAAATAATTTATTGCAAAAGTATTGTTTAGTGTAAAACGTTGAAGATTAGCAGACAGGCTGTCAATTTGTTAAATCAGAGGTACTCAAATTCATAGGCCAAGCGGGCCCGCATTTAAACGCAAATTGTAATAAAAATACATTCATCTTCAGCATGACGCGGGCCACGAAATTAATGCAGATGGGCCAGATGCAGCCCGCGGGCCACCTGTTGAGTACCCCAGCATTAAATGATTCGGTTCAATCGCAATTAACCACTTATTAACAGTGACTTAAAATATATATTTTTTTTATTTCAATTCTCAAATATAAGTATTTAACGTTTTATGTTTAATATGTCAAAACATTTTAATGGCATTTGTACGTTGCAGTTTTAACTGCATTTCATGTCTTGCATAAAAACCGTGTTGTAAAAAATACATTTAATGCCACTTCAGATGCATCTTCTGTGTTTCCTCTGCATTGCAAAAATGTATTCTTTTGATACTGATTTCATTTGCTTGGTAACAGCCCGAATGTCTTATTATTCTAATTCACTGATTAAATGTAATAATTTGACTCTAAAGATAATGGATACTTAATTTGTCACACATCACGATTATGTAAGTGCACTGCAATAAGGTGATAACAAAAAGCAAAAAATATACCCTTTCTCTTATTAAAATCAGTTTGAACCTATGTTTTTGATGTAGAACGTCTGTATGTGCATATACTTTCTCATGTTTTCAGTCCCATGTATGGAGGAGCCTTGCAGAAATCAGATTCTTATTTCATCTCCGTGCAAGTCAACAAGCTCAGATCCAGAACAGCAAGTGAGTTTCTGTCACTCTTTATTTTTCATCAGAGCCTTAATGGACAGTGTTATTGTTTGTTTGTTGTGAGTGATGTTGATATATAACAATATCACAATATAACTTTTTCATTTTCCTTCATGATTTTAAAAGCATGCTAGACAATACTTTGCAACATATCTTAAAATTTAAATACATTTTTATTATTTCAGTAACCTTACATATGTGCATTTTTGTGGATGTCTGTTTATATTTGTCTGAAAGAGTGACATGCATGCAATGCAAATTATAAATAAATGAAAAACTGAACCAAATGTGCGTTTAACCATGTTTTTTTATTTCTTGAGATAAAATAAATGTTGACTCAAGTAAAGTATATAAAAACTATGCCAAACCCTAAACTTATTTTATTTCAGCTAGTTTCCAAGACAACATTTCTCATTTTCATTTAGTTTAACTTAATGTACTGAAATAACTAAAACTACAACTGAAATAAAAATGGGGGGAAAAAACAAAGACAAAATGATGCCAAAAACACAATAAAATGACAAAAAGCGCAACAAAATTAATAAAACCTAAAATAATTATGAAATTATAAAAAATTGAAAATATAAAAAAAACAAATTCAAATCATTAATAAAAACTATAATACTGTTTTAAACATGGCTTTCATAATTATTCACACCATATGTTCTGTAATGATAAACTTCAGTAAGTGAGTCATCTGAGCCGATTCAGTGAGGAAGTGAGTTGAATGTTCAGTTCATGATTCAAACTGGTGACTCTTGTGTTTGATTCATTCATTCGCCAATCATTCGGACATGAATAAATACATACTGTGTCCCGTAATGTGTTAAACACACTGTCCTGAGAGTAAGTGATTTTAGCTTGTGTTCATAGGACATTTAGAAGTTTTTACTTAAAGGGGACTTATTATGCCCCTTTTTTACAAGATGTAAAATAAGTCTCTGATGTCCCCAGAGTGTATATGTAAAGTTTTAACTCAAAATACCCCACAGACAGTTTTTTATAGCTTGTTAAAATTGCCACTTTTAGGGTATGAACCAAAGCGTGCCTTTTTTTGTATGTCCCTTTAAATGCAAATGAGCTGGTTCCTGTCAGAAGAGGGCGGAGCTTCAAGAGCTCAAGCTCCTGCATACAAATAAACATTCCGCTATTAGTAGAAGCCTGTTATCTTTACAGAAAACGTACTCTGCTTAAAAATCAGACAAAAAACCCACCGCTCGTTTGGAGAGATTGTTCATGATTTATTGGTATTATTAAAAAAATAAGTGGGTGGATTTTTAACATTATAGGCTGGTTGTTTTCACACACTGCGGCCACACAACTGTGTTCAAACACCTTATAAAAGTGATATTTGCATAATAGGTCCTCTTTAATTAATTGACTCCTCCTTCTTTACTTCCTTCCATCAGGTCGTCTCAGTCTGGTCCAGCGTCTGTTCAAGGGGTGCTCAGGTGAAATTTTACTGTGGCTGTCCGAATACTTGAACATGTTTGTTTGAGAAATGAAATAAATCACACATTTGGCCCACATTCTGCTTGTTCAGAATGTTCAGAGAACATTTAAAAGTAACAAAATGATCAAATGGAATGTTTAAATGGAATGAAACATTTTAAAAAAACAGACCTTTTGAAATAATAGAACATTCAGAAATACCATTTTCATAGCTTAATAGGAACGTTAAAATAATTTTTTATTCTAGTTGTCTATAAACAGTCGAGGCATTGAAGTTCTGATGATGGCTGGTTTTAAACCGTTGTTGGTTACTTCATTATTTCTAAATGATTGTTTTGACATTGTTCATTAATTTAGCTTAATTTTGTGTCATTTTTACATCTTATTCCCAGTGTACCTGTACATCTGATAAAATAGGGACTGAACCTTCTCGTCCATGTCGTCCGATCGACCTCACGCCTGATTTGTAGGCCTACCCTACATTCACAAACCGATTATCAGTGGTGTGGGGAAACTTCGGCAAGGTATGTTCTAGTGGAGAAAAGAATAGAAGCCCGTTTCTGTCACTGAATAAAAAATCTCACAATTCTGAGAAAAAAGTGTCAGAATTGCAATTATATATCTTAACAATCTGTAGTTTTTAACTTGCAATTGGGGGGGGGGGGGGGGGGCGGGGGAATTTATATCATGCAATTCTGACGTTATTTCTCACAATTAAAGGGAGTTTATATCTAGCCATTTTGACGTTATTTCTCGCACTTGTGAGTTTATATCACAATTCTGAGAAAAAAAAAGTAATAATTAAACATTTGAGAACTTACAAATGCAAGCAAAAAGTCCGATTTTTTATCACACAATTCTGACTTTGTCAGTCGGTTAACTTTATATCTTGCAATTCTGAGAATAAAGTCAGAATTCTGAGATAAAAGGTTGCAGTGAAATAGCTTCCGTAGTGAAGTCTTCTTTGTCCTGCAGAATAATGCTCAGGATGCTCAGGAGTTTTGTTGTTTGACTTTATTGCAAGAAGATAAGAAAGCTGAGATGCAGGACATCTGAGCATCTCACTCACAGTTTACACTTGTATACAGTTTTCAACCAATGATCTTATCGCAGATGTTCTTTTTGGCTCATCTTCAAACTCTTGCTACAGTTACTTCACTTTATCTTCTTGCTTTCTTTCTAAGACTGCCAAATGGCTCATCAGAAAGTGATTATTCCGTGTGTTTGCCTCATTATTTGTATCGAAAGGCCATGTTTGAGGGCAGTGTGACCTAAAAGAGCAACCTAGTATCAGTGCAGATGCCAGCTGCAAGCAACTTCAGCTATAATCCCATTCTTTCCCGTGTGACTTCTCTCAAAATATAGCATTCAAACTACGTCTACAATAGTTTTCTATAGGATAAATAAAACATTTCATCAACGTCTGTCTCAGAAATGATCTCACATTATAATATTCACGAGGAGGCGGGCCTATCATTTGACTGACCAATGGCAGATGGGGAGCACATATGAAATGTTAATGTGTTTGTGTGTAGAGTTATTCAGTGGCTGTGTATCTGGTGCAGCTTGTGTCGTCTCAGGATCTGTTGGATCCGCTCTGAAGGACCGCGGTGGAGCAGCAGGAGCTCTGCAGACGGAGAGGTGAGCTCATACAGCTGATACAAGTCTTCTTGGCCATTATAAGGAGTGGTTTGGCACTTTCATGCTTCTTTTAACATGAATGCATTGGTAAGTTGTTCTGTCTGCAACTTTAATCAACCGCTAGCAGGCCAGCGTTGACCCTTGAACATCAGTGAAATGTTCCAAGACCAGAACATATGGTCCAGTCTTGAAATTTGAGTTGGTCCAAACTTTTTTGTGTTTTCATTGTTAAAAGAGAAAAAGAAAATTCATTATTGTGTTTAGAGTGAGCAGATTCTTTCTGTAACATATTAATTAACATTCTTATTATTCTTATTTGTGACCCTGGATTACAAAACCAGTCTTAAGTAGCATGGGTGTGTTTGTAGCAATAGCCAAAAATACAATGTATGGGACAAAATTATAATTTTTTCTTTTAATGCCAAAATCATTAGGATATTGAGTAAAGATCATGTTCCATGAGATATTTTGTAAATTTCCTACCGTAAAATATCAAAACTTAATGTTTGATTAGTATTATGCATTGCTAAGAACTTAATTTGACAACTTTAAAGATGATTTTTCCTCAATATTTAATTTTTTTTTTTTTTGCACCCTCAGAATCCAAATGTTCTAATAGTTGTATCTCGGCCAATGATTGTCCGAGCCCTAACAAACCATGACATCAAATAAAAATAATTATTTTAATTCAGCTTTCAGCTAATGTACATCTAAATTCCAAAAATTGACACATAAGACTGTTTTGTGGTCCAGGTTCACATTTAATGATAATCAAATCAGAATCAGAAGCCGAATGGGGCTTTATCTGCCAGCAGGTTTACAACACATATGAGGAATTTGTTTTCTTGACAGAAGCTTCCAAAGTGTAACAGAATGACAGTGACATAACAAAAAACATAGATAATAAAAATAAAAATAGAACAAGTAGATAAGGAATAGAAACATATAATTGACAATTGTGTGTGCAGGTATATTACAAGGTATATATATATATATTTTTTTTTTTTACAGGTACTGTATATTATGTGCAAATTTGAGGTGTAGGCTGAGTATGAGTGTTAGATAAATAAGTGTATGAGTGAATAAATAGTGTGTGTTCCATGGTTATTGTCAAGTGTTCATGAGATGGATGGCCTGGGGGAAGAAACTGTTCCTGTTTCTGGTGCTCAGAGCTCTGTAGCGTCGCCCAGATGGCAACAGTTCAAAGAGGGAGTGTGCTGATGTGAGGGGTCCATAGTGATTCTGCCAGCCCTTTTGCTCACTCTGGACGAGTACAGTTTTTGGAGAGAAGGGAGGGTTGTACCAATGATTCGCTCAGCAGTCCGGACTACCCTCTGTAGTCTTCTGAGGTCAGATTTGGTAGCTGAGCTGAACCAGACAGTTACTGAAGTGCAGAGGATGGATTCAATGATGGCGGAGTAGAACTGTTTCAGCAGCTCCTGTGGCAGGTTGTATTTCCTCAGCTGGCGAAGGAAGTACGACCTCTGCTGGGCCTTTTTTGCAATGTTGTCTATGTGAGTGTCCCACTTCAGGTCTGAGAGATTGTGGTGCCCAGGAACCTGAATGACTCCACTGCAGTCACAGTGCTGTCCATGATGGTGGGTGGGGGGAGTGCAGGGGGGATTCTCCGGATTCTCCACGGTCATCTCCACAGTTTTGAGCGTGTTGAGCTCCAGGTTGTTGAGACTGCACCAGACAGCCAGCTCTTTAACCTCCTGTCTGTAAGCAGACTCGTCACCGTCTTGAATGAGGCCGATGAGTGTGGTGTCATCTGCAAACTTCAGGAGCTTGACAGAGGGGTCTTTAGATGTGCAGTTGTTGGTGTACAGGGAGAATAGCAGTGGAGAGAGAACACAACCCTGAGGAGCTCCAGTGCTGATTATACGGGTGCTGGATGTGTATTTTCCCAGCCTCACTAGCTGCTGTCTGTCTGTCAGGAAGCTGTTGATCCACTGACAGACGGAGGTGGGCACGGAGAGCTGAGATAGTTTGGGCAGGAGGAGGTTTGGGATGATAGTGTTAAAGGCCGAGCTGAAGTCCACGAACAGGATCCTCACATAAGTCCCTGGTCTGTCTAGATGTTGCAGAACATAATGCAGTCCCATGTTTACTGCATCGTCCACAGACCTGTTTGCTCTGTAGGCAAACTGAAGAGGATCCAGCAAAGGTCCAGTAATGTCCTGCAGGTGTGCCAGCACCAGTTTTTCAAAAGACTTCATGACCACCGATGTTAGAGCCACAGGTCTGTAGTCATTAAGTCCAGTAATTTTTGGGTTTCTTTGGGACGGGGATGTTGGTGGAGCGTTTGAAGCATGAAGGGGTTTCGCACAGCTCCAGTGATCTGTTGAATTTCTGTGTGAAGATGGGGGCCAGCTGGTTAGCACAGGTTTTCAGACAGGCTTGTGTAACACAATTTGGGCCTGGTGCTTTTTTCCTTTTCTGTTTCCGGAAGACCTGGTGCACCTCGTCTTTGCTGATCTGAATGGCAGGTGTGGGGGAGAGGGGGTTTTGCTGGAGGTGTGAATGGTTGTGTGGAAAGTTGTTCAGGGAGGTTGTGGGGTGTTTTTTCAAACCTGCAGTTGAACTCGTTCAGATCGTCTGCCAGGTTTTGATTCTCCGCAGTGCTGGGGGATGGTGTCTTTGTTATTGGTGGATTTCCTTTTTAGACTTTTTCCACACTGATTGCCGGGGGGGGGGGAGTCCATGGAAGTAGATTTAAAAAAAAAATTCTTTATTTTTTTTCAGAATAATTTCCTCTTTGCCACTCTGATCTCCTTTTTCCAGTGTGTATTTAGCCTGTTTTATACAAGACATTATCCCCCTTCCTGTTAGCATCTTCTTTGGCCTGACGGAGCTTTCTGAGTTTTGCAGTGAACCATGGTTGTTGTAGGTTAAGTGAGTCCTGGTAGGAATGCATATGTCTCCACAGAAACTGATATAAGATGTTACACTCTCTGTGAGCTCGTCCAGATCGGTGGCAGCAGCTTCAAAAACACTCCTATCAGTGAGGTCAAAACAAGCTTGTATATCCTGCTCTGCTTCATTTGTCCATCTTTTTATGGTCCTTAATACAGGTTTATCTGATTTCAGTTTTTGCCTGTAGGTCGGTATAAGATGAGCCAAGCAGTGATCAGAGAGCCCCAAATTTGCTCGTGGGACAGAGTGATATGCATTTTTTATTGTGGTGTAACAGTGATCCAATAGATTACTGTCTCTGGTGGGACATGTGATGTTCTGTCTGTATTTTGGCAGTTCACAGGAAATATTTGCTTTATTAAAGTCCCCAAGAATGATTAAAACAGAGTCCGGGTGTTGTTGTTCTGTC
The DNA here is from genome assembly GCA_018155175.1 of Sinocyclocheilus anophthalmus. NCBI lineage: Eukaryota > Metazoa > Chordata > Actinopteri > Cypriniformes > Cyprinidae > Sinocyclocheilus > Sinocyclocheilus anophthalmus. Next base: position 193,624 of record JADLZN010007407.1, on the reverse strand, counting down.
TCTGTGATCAGATCTGCGAGTTTCTGTAAAGCTGAGCTCACGTGTGCTTGCGGAGGAATGTAGACACTGACGAGAATGAACGAGCAAATCTCCCGTGGCGAATAGAACGGCTTGCAGTTAATGAAGAGCACTTCTAGATCTGAACTGCACATCTTCTTTAACACAGTTACATTTGTACACCTCCTCTCATTGATGTAAATGCATGTCCCCCCGCCGCGTGATTTCCCTGTCCGCCCCCCTTTGATTTGTCTTCTGTGTCGCGGTCTGCTCTGAACAGCTGAAAGCCTGGCAGACTCAACGCGCTGTCCGAAATGGCATCTTTCAGCCAGGTTTCCGTGAAACAAAGAGCAGCAGAGTGTGAAAAATCCTTATTTGTCCGGGAGAGCAGAAGGAGTTCGTCAGTTTTGTTGGGTAGAGAGCGGAGGTTCGCCAGATGGATGCTAGGCAACGGCGTTCTGAATCCGTGCTGCCTTAGCTTCACGAGCGCGCCGGCTCTCTTCTCCCGTCTGCGCGTCCTGAAGCGCTTGATCAGCGCCACAGCTCCCCCGACTACAATGTCCAGCAAAACATCAGAATAGTCGAAAACCGGTGAAATATTGGGTGGTGTGTACTTCCGAATGTCAAGCAATTCGTCTCTGGTGAAACTGATTGCGGGGATATAACTAAAGACAGGACAAACTAACAAAAACATAAAAACAACTGCGGAGCACGCCACGGAGGCAGCCATCACCGTCGGGGGGGGCGCCAATCTTATATTTAATTATTGTTATTATTATTATTATTTCAAGTATATATTTTATGTATTTATGTGTGTGTATTTATTTATTTTTTTTGACCATTTTGACAGTTTCTGAGAAGTTGAGCTCTGATCCTGAAAATTAGGTTTCTGCTATCTCTAATCTGTGCAGTAAGTAAAGAATTTTTTTCGGGTTAATTTTTGGTCATTTTATTCAAAATTTGTATTTTTCCACTACTCTCAAATTATATATGGATTATGTATATTGGACAGCAAAAAGTTTTCAGGAATGTTTATTTAATAAACTTCATTTAACAAGAAGTTGTTTGAAGTTGTCAGAAATCTGTTTGTTTTATTAAAAATCAACCCATGCAATTGAAGAATAATGTTATTTAATATCACTGATATTGTTACTATTGTGAATTAAATATATTTTTATATTTTCTGTTTCACTTTAATTTCAATCAAAGTTTTAGTAGTTTTATTGTGTTTGTAATTTTCATTTGTTTTGTTTTTTTAAATATGTCTATAAAGTGTTTATTAATTTTTGTTTTATTCAAGTTAAACTTAAAAAATAAGAAATGTTGCCTATGCAACTAGCTGAAATAAAATCTTTTTAAAAATCTTTTTTTTTATTTCAGTCAACATTTTAGTTTAAAGTAATGAAAATATTGCAAATGAACGAGAAGAAGCCCAGGTGGACGTGTCCCGTGTGCCACAGATACGCTCCGTTTGATGAGCTGCGGATCGACAGCTAATCTCACCTGCAGCCAACCATTCCCTGCTCTTTTACTGCTTTGCTTGCATATTTTATTTAGTAATACTTTGCAGATGAAGTCAGTGTGACTATATATAGCTCTAATAATAATAAGACACTATATAGAGCTGTTACCACAAGCACACTGATTCAAATGAAAAGTCAACAAAATTTCACTTTGCACTGCAGAGGGCCTCTGAATTAGTACAATACATCTGCATAATGTAATGATATTGATGTTGTCAAAATAAAATTTTGACTATAGAATATGAAAAAATAAAATGATAAATCTAGCTTATCTGCCAGTCCCAGAGTGCGGCGAAATCCCTTACACTGAGTGAGTCATTTATTCAAATGATTCGTTCAAAGGAGCTGATTGAGTCAGTAATGAAACACCACTGTGTTGCTCGGAAACAGTTCTGCGATTGATCTGTTTGGAACTCATAGGCAAAATAAGGAAAATAACTTTTGTTTCGATTTAAAATGTAAATTTAAAACACTGTGTATTTGTATAAAATAAATATCACGTTTGCAATCATGCACATATTTCTGAAACCAGCTCTCTCGCTCTTGTGATATTGCTATCATGTTATAATATAAAAAACAAGATCTCATGCAAGTACTTTTTTGCAGTCATATATTGCATTTTGTGGGCATTTGTAGCTATCAATTTGGTGACACGATCTACCGTTAACAGTAACAAAAAAAATCTAATTCTATTAGAAATAATTTATTGATTGCATTTGAAGCAGGAAGTTTTACATCCAATCACATTAATGATGTTAACAAATAAATCAGACAATGCACATGGCAGTTTAGTGATGTCTGCAATTTATATAATAAATCCTGAGATCAAGACAAGACTGAGACCTTCAAAAAATGGTCTCTTGTACTACAGCACTAGTTGTCACATCTCTTCTGCTGCAGTTGCTGTGTGAAGTTCTGTAGAAATGTGTTGAAGAGGTGGAGGAGATTGAATTAACAGATGTCTGACAGCAGCTGAAGAGCCGTGAGACACGACAAGAGCGACAAAAACAAAGAATCTGTTCAACATCAACAGGATGAACACAGTAAGATCAGCTGCATTCATCTCCGTATTCTCATGACAGAGAGGAAGAATCTGATCTGATTTTCCTGTGCTAGATGTGAACTAAACCGGTGCGCAGCGTTATCGTGGATCTGACTCCGTTTTCCTCCGACGATGAAGATTTCCACAAAGAAGAGACTGTTTCTACACATTTAGAAGACAAAAGTGTGCACTTTAGAAAATCTAGTTAAAACTACTAAACCCAAAAGTAAAAAAACCCAGGTCCAAAACTATTAACTGAGCTTTAAGTGTTTATTTTTTCTGGGGGGGTTTTTGTTTCTGTTTTAGATTTTAATAATTGTTAATATTACCTCTGACAGTAATTTAGAATCACATTTCCAAATGTTTTTTAGCTGAATGACAATCTGATGACTGATGTGAACCTGCTGTCATTCATTCATTGTGTTCTGCATGTGGTCAGATGTGTTGTGTGTGTCTAAATTTAGTTGAAGCTTATTCAAAGCCATTTTAAAATTACTTTGTCTGCACATTCTATGCATTATATTGTTGGTATGACTGAGCATTTATATTGAGAAAGAATTTGCAGCTTGCCTGCAATGAGTCTGCGAATAAAAATAATAAAATAGAAGTAAAGTGCAATAAATTTAGAAAAATACAACTTTTAAATAAAATTCAAATGAAAACGGAAAATATAAACTAATTCAAAATATTAAAAAAAAATAGTATTTCAAAAATACTAAAATAACATTGCTATTTAAGCAATATATTTTTACCCCCTTAAAAGGTACCCATAATACCCCCTGTAAAATAAATAAAATAGAAATATAATAGAAAAACATATTCGCCAGAATAAAATTACATAGAGTTGTGTTAAAAATAATAGCAGTCCAACATCCCTAACCAGACCAGTCAGTGTTTTTGGTAGAATGATTACATTACCTATTATTTATATTTCACAGTATTACTGCTTTTGCTGTATTTTGAATTAAAATAATAAATGCAGGCTTGGTGAGCAGAAGAGAATTATTTAAAAACATTAAAAATCTTACTGTTCAAAAACTTTTGACTGGTAGTGTATTAAATCACAATTAGTGAAACAACAATAACGTGGTAGATTGTTCAAAATTAAAATAGCAACATAAAATATTAATAAAATGCCAAATGAACTTTTAGCGAGCGTTCCTCTCTCATCTCGCGAGAGTTGGCGCGGGATCTGCGCTCTGATGTTTCCGGTAACCTGCGGAGAGCAGCTAGGCCGAAGTTCACCGCGTCCTCCTCATTCTCAGCCTCCTCTACCGGGGGATATTCCGCTCACCGGGACCGGCTTCACTCGCCACGGAGCTCGGGAACTCATTTACCCTTACATGAGAGAGACAGTGAGCGCTGACAGACGCTTTAAACCTCAGCAGACACTCGGACCGATGCTAGCAAGCTAACAGCATCCTCTCGCGCGGACCGGGAAATCAAAATAATGTCTTTATTTATTACTTCTAGTTCATTTATACTAGTTTTATAAAGTGAATGTGCTTTTTGCTCAGGCACACGTGTGGTGTCATGTGTGTTAGCGACAGTAGCACATGTTGTTTATAGGTTACAGGTGATTTTACGGTTTGTTGACAAGCTGTAAATCAGAGTTATTATACAGTAAAGCTCAGTCTGAGCTCGCCTTACATTAAAGGTCTCCTCAGCCTTTTCAAGCATCAGCCATGGCTCCGAAAAAGAGACCAGAGCCTATAGTTCTAACCGGATCCGGAGAGGCACAGACGACCTCTACATCCATCGATGCAGCTTCAGAGTAAGTGTGTAGTGCAGGAAAGAGAAGATTGTGTGCATGCCACTTGACATCTTTCTCTTGATGTAATCTCAGAGCGAATCTGGAGACCCTGCAGAAGAAGCTGGAAGAGCTGGATCTGGATGAGCAGCAGAAGAGGCGTCTGGCAGCTTTTCAGACGCAGAAAGCCAATCTGGGCGAGCTGAAAGATGATGATTTCCAGCATATCTGTGAGCTGGGAGCTGGAAATGGAGGTGTGGTTAATAAAGTGTGCCACAAACCCTCTGGCCTCGTAATGGCCCGTAAGGTTGATTCCCGCCCACATTTTCATTTGCCATTTTCCATCCAAAAACATTCAGTTTGCCAGAAGGGTCATTCTGTGTCAACTCAACCAGAGGTCCCCGGCTCAAATTTTAGATTTTGCTAATTAGTTTTCTGAAGAAAGACAAGCATAAATATTGATTAAAGCCAAAATATTAATGTTCATGGATGAATATTTGACGAGTAATCCACTATTTGTTGTAGCTGGGGTCAAATTTTTTGGAGATTCAAGCACATTACAGGGGGGGGTATACAATGACTTCAGAAAGATGGCAGCATTGTTATATTATTTTTACACAGAGATTGGTATGTCTGTTAGTAAAATCTGTTGACTTTAGCAATATTTGTTGCATTATGTGCTAATGGTGACTATTCAAAAATGTGGAAAGAGCACTTTTAAAATTTTGTTTCTCCAAAGTTTGCATGCCTGTAACTCAAGAAGTATTAAAGATATCTTAATGCCCTTTTAGATTTTGGGTCTTAACAAACTTTCCTTTTGGCGTCTTAATTTTTAAGGCTCTACATGCTTCATTTCCAGAGATATTGGGATTTCAATATGGCTCCAGGAGTAAATCGTTAAAATGTACACATTTTCAATGACCAAAAACCAAATGTGGGTCACTTTGCAAAAATATGATACTTCTTTTCTTTTTAAAGAGGAATGTCTGAAGAACAAATAATATTGAAACTAGAAATGTATCTTGTTTCCTTCTCTGTCAGGACCAACTGCATTTGACATACCTGTCTTAGTGCCATCAAATATTCTTTTTTCTTCAAAGTTTGCATGCCAATAACTCAAGAGGTATTAAAGGTATCGCAATATGATTTTAGATTCTAGTTGTTAATTAACTTTTCTTTTGGAATCTTACATTTCAAGGCCCTACATCGTTCAATCCCAGAGATATGGGGTCTCAATGAGGCTCAATGTCCAGATTGTTGAATATTACTCACTTTCAGTGGTCGAAAACCAGATTTGGTCACTTTGTATTAAGCTGATACTTATTTTATTTAAAGAACAATGTCTGAATAAGAGAGAAGTTAAATTAGAATTGTATCTTGTTTCCCTCTATTAAAACAGCTGCATAGAACATAGCTGTTTAACGATTTACTCCTGGAGCCATATTTAAATTCCATTATCTCTGGAACCGAACCATATAGGGACTTAAAAATGAAAATGCCAAAAGGGAAGTTTGTTAAGACCCAATATCTAAAAAGGCATTAAGATATCTTTAATACTTCTCGAGTTACAGGCATGCAAACTTTGGAGAAACAAATTGAAGTGCTCTTCCCCCATTTTTGAATGGTCACCACTGGCACATAACGCAACAAAGACAGCTAAAGTCAACAGACTTTACTAATAGACCTACCAATCTCTGAGTAAAAGCAACATTATGATGCTGCCATCTTTCTAAAGTAATTTTTACCCCCTGTAATTTGACTCTGAATCTCAGTTGAGAATTGCCATTTTGAACACAACTTTTTTTTGAAGCCCTAAATAACAGTCATCAGAAAGTACAAATCTAACAACCTAGACTAACAACGCCTATTGCCAAGACAGTAAACAGCTTAAGAATCATTAGGACAATTACTGGTGTATTTTATGTTGTAGAATAAAACGTGAAAATGTCTTGAACTTGTGTGAACCACAGACTTAATTTCCATCATGTAACCCAAAACCAATTTTAAAAACCCAAACTACAAAAAATGCATCATCCCATCTCCAATCATTCTATCATAAATGTCCCCTGTTGATTTCTACAATGGTGCTGTCCATAAACCCACTAGGCGCCTATGTGTGCTGCATGTGTGTGTTTTCTGTGTTTCTGTAGTTAATTCATCTGGAGATCAAGCCAGCCATCAGGCACCAGATCATCAGGGAGCTGCAGGTCCTGCATGAGTGTAACTCTCCGTACATCGTGGGTTTCTACGGGGCGTTTTAATAAAACAGCGACGGGGGAGATATTAGCATCTGTATGGAGAACATGGTTACGTTAGGAGGGCTTTTTTTTTTTTTTTTTTCTTTCTTTTTTTTTCTTTTTTTTTTTTTTTCCTTTTTTTTTTTCCTTTTTTTTTTTTAATTTTTTTTCAGACCAACCCCATTGAGCGCAGATACATACCTGGTTCGCAGTTATTTTCACAAAACATCTTATGGCTAAAAGTAGCTCATAACTTGCTGATTTAGGAGAAAATCTTAAAAGTAATGGGTGTGTCAGTCCTAAATTTAGAAATATTTACAATATTTCTATGAATAAATCTCTGACAGAGACAATCAGCCAATCACTGTGTGCATAGTTAATAAGCATGCTGGCTCACAACGAGGTTGCTTACTCTTAGCTAAAGACTTTTCTCTATTCCTTAGTAAAATTTGTTCCTTAGAGAAAGCTCTTAGCTAAAAACTTGTACTGCTATTTAGAAGAACTCTTAGTGGTAAGATCAAATGTTTTGTGAATACGGGCCCAGAAGTCCCTCTGAGATTTTAAGTAAATAATTTCATAATTTAACAACACTGACACATGCTTGTGGCTCTCTGATGTTGTTTAACAATGACATGATATTCAGGTACATATATAAAATATTTCATTTTTTTAGTACGTGTCTTATTCTGATATTTTCTGTTTGGGAAACCTTGCACTAACATATATAGATGGCCTAAACAACATGAATACAAAACTTCACAATGAGGGCCCTTTAAAAACTCTTAATTGTGGTTATTGGTTTGTTGTCAGGACGGAGGCTCTTTGGATCAGGTTCAGAAAGAGGCTCGCAGAATTCCAGAGGAGATCTTGGGAAAAGTCAGCATAGCCGTGAGTGTTTACTCGAATAATGTGTAAAACTCTGAGTTCAGTTCCAAAAGCCCAACTTCAGAATGTTTTAGATGTTTCACACGTTTTTGTGTGTGTACTATTGGTGCACCTATACAATACTAAAGTGTATATGTAAGTAAAAACATTAGCTGCTGCATGATTTATGTAGAGTGGTTCTCTACATTATTAAATAAAATGTCATGTGATTTCTGTACCGCTGCTCTGGTGCAGCTCTAAATGTGCGATCTGCCATTTAATGAAAGATAAAATACAATAGTAATAGAAGCTTGGGCAATATGTTTTAACAGGCATAATTAAGAGAGAAAATAATTTAAGGAAACATATATTTGATACAATGAATTAAGCCAGATGATATGATTCGGGTTTCTGATACTGGTATCTGTAACCATTATTGGAAAGTACCAAAAGTGAATGTATCAGCGTATCGTACTCTTTCTGGAAAAAGTATTCATGCATCACTAATGTAGTACTTAAAGCACATGATCTGCAGTTGTCACATTTTTTACTTTTAATCTTTTCTTTTTATAGCAATAGTTCCTCCCAAATCTGCATGACTTGCTTTAGCGCAAGTCTAGCGCAGTGTTCATGCTGCTCTTTTTCCAAACAATGAAATATCTCCATTGAAGTTCTCAAATTTCATTCATATATGGAAAAAGATGAGTTTGACATTCTGTGAAATTTTCCTGTTGTTTCCACACAAAAAAAACCCAACTCATATGTTTTTGGAACAACATTTATACCTTTTATTAGATTTCAGAATGTATTTTTCTTTCTTTTTTTTCTTCAAACAGGTTTTAAGAGGTCTCGCTTACCTTCGAGAAAATCACCAGATTATTCACAGAGGTAAAGAAATTAATTAACCCTTACTTTTTTTCCCAAGGAGCACATGTGCTCGCAAGTTGAAATACGTAGGAACACATAAAAAAAAAAAAAAAAAATATTTCACAAACCTGTGTTTTTCTTAATTAAACATATACAAGGTGACATTTACAAGCAGAATAATTTAATTTATTAGAACACAAAAAAAGTACGGTGGGTGTTACCTCCGCTTCAAACTTAATAATTATGCAATTATTTATAGGCCAAATTTAAGGAAACATTTTAGAACTGTCTAAAACATGTATATACTGTACACTAAAAATTGTATGATCAATAAGTCATGACAACATTAACTTATCAATTTTCAACTAATTTAAATAAGTTATACAAGACATTTGTTGTACCAATTAAGAGGTTTAAGAACTTTTATGACATTAAATGTAATGAAATTGTTTTGTTTTAGACTTTTTAAGGGCCTGCTGGGACTTTTATTTGCACACATGCTTCTAAACGCATTGTACCATTTTTACACATCTATTTTTGGTCACTAATATGAGGGCAATGCTTGCACTGTCAAGCCCCGTCTAAACTAAAAACTGAAATAAGTCTAGAATGTGCTAAAATAATTCAGTCAAATTCTGTCAGTATCTGTCAAAAATAATATGAGACTGTCTTTTCTTGTTCACAGATGTGAAACCTTCAAATATTCTGGTCAATTCCCGCGGGGAGATTAAACTGTGTGACTTTGGCGTGAGCGGGCAGCTCATCGACTCCATGGCCAACTCTTTTGTAGGAACGCGCTCGTACATGTCGGTATGTTTCCACTGGTGTTTTAGAGAGGATTAGATGTGACGATTGCAGGGATTAAAGTTCCGTCACTACGACAGATTTCCATCAGTTCATAAAGACAGTCACTTGCTTCATTCCTTAAAATTAATTTGTACTACGGAGGTGGCACAGAAGAACACAAACGTGGCTTGCAGATACATTTTCAGATGTTTAATGAGGCTCAGAGTAGAGATCTACACGGGTCCAAAGAGACCCGTAAATGTGCTACACTGAACCGACCCAGACCTGTCTCTTACTTTGAAAGTTGGACCCGGGCCCGTGCAGAACCGAGAAATGTCAAAAATATACTACCCGGAACCGACGCAGACGTCAATTATTTGAAAGATGGACCCGAACCCGGCCGGGAAGACACAGACCCGACTGGACCCGATCGGCACATATTCCACAGCAAATTGCTATTAACAAGTCGATAAACAAGTTGCGAAAATTAAACGTTTTGTCTTACCTAATGCAAGAAGTCTTCTCCCTTGTACCTGACTGTGATGCACACAATCCTCCTTGCCAAGAAAGTTCGTAATCCACTCATTATTCCGGTTTCAAAAGTCCACTTTCTGTCACGGTGACAGATGACAAATGCGACGTTGCAGTTTTTGTATCTCGAGTCAACTTGCATAATAATCTAGACTGTTTGCCCATTTGAATTATAATAACGATTGCTCGTCCAGTGCCATGGCTGCTGACGTTAGCTTTACTTATTTGCTATCATCTCTGTGCTCACATCACTCATGAAGGTATCCATTATCACTGTGAGTGTGCATTAACTCCGCCCACCCTGCTTCTGATGACGTCGCTCATGGGTTTTTTTTCCCCCCTTATTTCAAATTACTGACTCGCACTTTTCTCATCCTAATTTTACAAGTTGAAAGTTACAAAACAACACACGCACAGCACTGAATGACTCTGATAACGGCCGGGTGTTCTCCGAGTCCAATCGACTCGGGTATTACACACAATGATAAACAGACCCGGGACCCGAAGTAATAGATTGGGACCCGACCCGGACCCGGCTGACCATTTAAAATATTGCCCCGAACCCGTACGGATCCCGGGTCCTCGGGTCTCGGGTCCTCCGTGTAAACCTCTAGCTCAGAGGTAGCATGAGTGCAATTAAATTCATGTGAAGATTAATGTTTTAAATATAACATTTTTAATACAGAAATATGATTCAAATAACTGAAATTATACGCTAAAATTGAAACTAAATATGCCAGCAGGTGGCGGCAAGTCACTGATTTTATCACTGAATCATTCATTCAATTGATTCGTTCCAACGGCTGAATCATTCAGGAATGAAGAAAGTGACAGTGTCTTTATTAACTGACGGAAATCCGTCGTAGCGACGGAAGTTTAATCCCACCGATCGTGTTTAAGTATATGTTTGCATGAATTCCTGTTATTTGTGTGTGTGTGCATTCATGCAGCCGGAGAGGTTGCAGGGCACTCATTACTCGGTGCAGTCAGACGTGTGGAGTATGGGTCTCTCTCTGGTGGAGCTGGCCATCGGCCGCTATCCCATTCCTCCACCCGACGCCAAGGAGCTGGAGGGCATCTTCGGCAGGGCAGTGATGGATGTTAGGGAGACAGAGACACACAGTACGTCTGCTCGACCCAGACCCCCCAGCAGACCCGTCAGCGGTGAGAAAGCCTTTCTTTATGGATGGCAGCAAGAGTCTTTGTGGACATTTTCTTATTTGGCTGTGATGGAACTTAAAGAAGTTGTGGCGAATTTCTGTGCTACTACCGTCACCATGATGGAACTGCAAAAATTAGTTTTACGCTACTGATCAAAGGGTTAAGATTTTTTTATAATGATTTTTAAGGCAGTATCTTCTGCTCACCAAGGTTGCATTTATTTGATGAAAAATACTAATAATGTGAAATATTATTATGATGTAAAATTACGTTTTTCTGTGTGAATATCTGTTAAACTGTACTGTATTTCTGTGATGCCCACTGTATTTTTCAGCATCATTACTCCAGTCTTCAGTGTCACATGATCTTCAGAAATCAGTATAATATGCTGATATATAAGAAACATTTCTGATTATCAATGTTGAACACAGTTGTGCTGATGAATTTTTGTGGAACTGTGAGGCATTTTATTTTTCTGGTTCACAGATACACCAAGTTCAAAGAACAGTATTTATTTGAAATACAAATTTTTTGTAACTTTATAAATGTTTTTACTGTCACTTTTGAGCAATTTAATGTTTCATTGATTAATAAAAGTATTTAAAACAATTTCAATGTTTTACACCCCAAACTTTTAAATGGTAATATATCACAGTTTCCACAAAAATATTGTGCAGCACAACTGTTTTCAGCACTGATAATAATCAGAAATGTTTCTTGAGCAGCAAATCAGCGTATTATACGGATTTCTGAAGATCATGTGACACTGAAGACTGGAGGAATGATGCTGAAAATACAGCTGCGCATCACAGAAATACATTACAGTTTAACAGATATTCACATAGAAAACAGCTGTTTTAAATTCTAATAATATTTCACATTATTAATATTTTTACTGTATTTTTTATCAAATAAATGCAGCTCTGCTGAGAGAAAAGACGTCTTTCAAAAACGTAAAAAAAACATCATTCCAAACTTTTTACTGGTAGTGTAGATTCACAGCAGTGAAAATTCTCCTCAATATTAGTTGAAATGCCAGCGGTCAGTATAACACACTCCAAACCGACCTCCGGCCCTCTCCGACGCCCTCCACCCCGCTCAGACTGTATATCGGTTGTTTAGGAAGAACATAAAGTTACTCATTGCTCTGTTACCAGTAAACTGGTGTGACTCATAGAGCGTCCTGTTCTCTTTCAGGTCACGGGCCCGTCATGGCTATATTTGAGCTGCTGGATTATATAGTCAATGAGGTGAGAGTCTTTTCCTTTAATCACATGCTTAAGTTTCAGATTGAAAGCCTGGATACAATCTAATATAAACTACTGTCCTGAAGCTGACGTCTGTGTGTCTAAACTAATAGAAGATTCAGGCTGAGCTGATGACAAATTTCAAAATAGTTTTGAATACATGAACGTCCAGAGTAATCAGGCAGTCATCATAGACTCAATATTAAGATAAATGCAAGTATATAGAAATGCATAACGAATTTGAGTGTGTAGAGCACTAGTTTCCAGTGCAGGGCTCTTTAAGTCACTGAAAAAAAGAGATCTGATGCTGTTATTATTGATGTATAAGTGTGAATGAAGAATTTTATATGTGTTATCATCTATCAGCCGCCCCCTAAACTCCCTCATGGCGTCTTCACTCCTGATTTCCAGGACTTTGTGACCAAATGGTGAGTGTTGTTACTCAACAGGTGAAATACAGCACATCTTTGGTGTGTCGTCACACGTAATTGAGATCTTGGGACATCATTTCAGCTGTTTTCTTTGCGTTTGTCTTCTAGTCTGATTAAAAACCCTGCAGACCGAGCGGATCTGAAGATGCTGATGGTGAGAGCACATTTCTTATGTTTTCATGCAAAACAATATAAAATCAAAATTGACTCTGTTTACTTTTATGATAAATGTGCTTGATCAAACAGTATCCTGTATTATTATTATTATTATGATTATTTTTTACTAAATGAAATATCAACCAAAACTGATCATGTGCCCCCTTTTCACAATCCAATCACCTGTTTAGATAATCTCAAGTCTTGCCGATTAAACAGAACATATAAAAATAACACGAATTCAAAATATGAATTAAAACTGGAATAGCATCTCACTGGGCTGTTGTTGGAGTCAGACGCAGTCGTGACACGTGTGTGTGATCTCTCTTTTCCAGAATCACACGTTTATTAAGCGCTCAGATGTGGAGGAGGTGAACTTCGCTGGATGGTTGTGTAAAACGGTGGGGCTCAATCAGCCCAGCACACCCACCCAAACAGCGAATGACACAAGCACACACACTCTCCATCTCCTATCTCTCTCTCTCTCTCTCTCCACACACACACACACACACACTTTCACACACTCTCTCTCTCTCTCTCTCCTCTCTCACACACACACACACACACACACTATTTCTCTCTCTCACACACACACACTCTCTCTCTTCTCTCTCTCTCTCTCACACACACACACTCTCTCTTTCTTTCTCTCTCTCTCTTTCTTTCTCTTTTTCTCTCTCTCTCTCACACACACATACCTCTCTCTCTCTCTCTCACACACACACACACACACTCTCTCTCTCTCTCTCACACACTCTCTCTCTCCCTCTCCCTCTCCCTTTCTCTCTCTCTCCCTCTCCCTCTCCCACACACACACACACACACACTCTCCTCTCTCTCTCTCTCACACACACAACACTCTCTCTCTCTCTCTGCATCTCACGCGCACATCCCCACTCGCTCTCTCACACAACCTGGGAACAAGCGACACAAGCCACCTCTCTCTCTCGCTCCTCTCCTCACACACACAAACACACTCTCTCTTCTCTCTCCCCTCTCCTCTCCTTCACACACACACCACACTCTCTCTCTCTCTCTCACACACACACACACACACTCTCTCTCTCTCTCTCACACACACTCTCTCTCACAAACACACACACACAATCTCTCTCTCTCACACAAACAAGACAACAACCCAACTCGCAGCTCTTCTCTCCCTCTCTCGCCACACACTACACACTCTCTCTCTCTCTCCCTCTCACACACTCTCACACACACTCTCTCTCTCACCCACACACACACTCTCTCTCTCTCTCTCCCCCCCTCTCTCTCTCACACACACACACAAACACACTCTCTCTCTCTCACACACACACACACACAACACACACACTCTCTCTCTCACACACACACACACACTCTCTCTCTCTCTCTCTCTCTCTCTCCCTACAACACACACACACACGACCTCTCTGCTCTCTCTCTCACACACACAACCCGACATTCCCCTACAGAATACAAACGTTTACAGCCTGTCTGATGGAACACCTGCAAAGCTGCTTATCAATATTCATGGGTGAATCTCATGGATCCAGTCAAGAACATGAACATTTGACACTCAAAACAAAGAAACAAGAGATGCATGTATTTTGATGAAAGAAAATTAAGATCTTGCATCATGTGATCTTTGTCTTGCCAAAAAAGTGCATTTGCCCCCCCCCCCAAAAACAATGAAATATTATTCAATTATGAAGTAAAGTCCTGTATGGTAGTATTTGTTGTACTGCCTTTAATTGTTACATTATAATTTCATTACTAGTACTTGCAGTAGTATTTTGTACTGTAGTACGCAAAAATACAGTTACTGTAATGTAATCCAAATGGCTGAAATTACAAAAATGAAGTTTTGGTTAATTGTCTTGAAAATGTCACAATGCGAAAACGAGCTTAAAGTCTGGTCTTAAAAATAAGCAAAATCTCATTTTCATTAATTTTTCTTTTGATTTAGTTGTATGTTCATTCTTACGTTTCCCACAGACATCAACTACAGACAGTTGTTGCTTTAAAGACTCAATAAAGTGATTGTAGAGGGATGAACTGATTCTGGGTTGTTGTTGTTGTTTCAAATGGAGTGAGAAGCAGTTGCGACTTAATATCAAATCTGGGCTATTTTAGTTTTACAAACACGTTTGGCATCACAATCTTTTTCAAAATAAAGACTGACATTTCATAGTCAGTAACTTAAAAACAAATCTTCATTGTTCCATGTATGTATAATGGGCTCTGTTTATTGATAAATGTTTTATATATGTATATATTTTTTTTTAAATTATGTAATCTGATTCGTCATTTGTGACCCTGGACCACAAAACAAGTCATAAAGGTCAGTTTTTTTTTTGGAAATGGGTGAAGTAATCGTTCCATTGAGTAGGTTTAGTTAGGTCGACTATATTTTGTCGAGATCCACCTATTTGAAACTCTGGAACTGAGGGTAGCAAAAAAATCTAAAAATGAGAAATTCACATCTTTAAAGTTGTCCAAATGAAGTTCTTTGCTATGCATATTACTAATCAAAAAATTAATTTTTAATATATTTACAGTAGAAAATTTCCACAATATCTTCATGGAACATGATCTTTACTTAATATCCGAATGATTTTTTGCATAAAGAAAATGGATAATTTTGACCCATACAACGTATTTTTGGCTACTGCTACAAATATTCCTGTGCTACTTATGACTGCTTTTGTGATCCAGGCTCACATATTGGTCAGCTGTTGATGATGCTAGGGTGTTTGCTTAGCAATTACTAAATAGTTTTTCCAGTGCTTTGCTTGTATTTGGTGTTCAAGACTGTCTGCAGCCTCGGGATTTCTGCTCTCTAGATACGACTTCAATGTAAGTGTGGGATTTTTCACCTGATTTATCTGAAAAGTGCAGCGTTAATACTGATTCTTGAATGAGGAAGTCTAATAATTGTTTGTATTGATGTCCCTCAGAGAAAGTGTAGTGATTTCCTGATCCAGATCACACCGGTTCATCTTCAAAACCAGTTTATGGTAAGAGTTTGCCAATGTGAATTTTTTTTTTTTAGCCATGTTGCCCAAATTTGCACTCATGTTGTGATGTGAGGGATGTGACACCTGTGTCAGCCAGCAGGCGGCAGTATAGAAATATTTGACACATTTAACCAGTAATTGAAGCCAAATGTCTAAATTACACAAGGAACATTCAACTAAACAGATGTTAGTGATGCTGCATATCTCCAAATAATAGCATGCTTATTTACTTAGATTTTCAACATAATGTTTTCATGTTTTTGAGCCAACGCCCTGAATGTGAGTCAAGCATCAATAATGAATGAATATTTTGACTCCTGTATTTCAAAAATTGTCCATGGAATTTTCTAGTATGAATCTTTTATTGAGGTCTCTGGTTCATTCACACATGCATTTGTCCATTTTCTTAGAAGTCTTTGAAAACATATTTTTACATACTTCTTACTGTTGTAAGAATGTTTTCTTAAGAAGGAAGCCTATAGTGGGAGAATAGGCAACATATTTTATTCAAGGAATATTTAATCTTAAAATTAAAATCGGCTGAAAATTCACTCACTTTCAGGTCGTCCAAGATGTAGATGAGTTTGTTTCTTCATCAGGTTTGGAGAAATGTAGCATTGCATCAGTGTCTCAGCAATGGATGCTCTGCAGTGAATGGGTGCCGTAAGAAAGAGAGTCCAAACAGCTGATAAAAAACATCACAATAATCCACAGCACTCCAGTCCATCATTTAACATCTGGAGAAGACAAAAGCTGGAACATCCATCAAGATGTTTTATGAGTCCATAATCCATAATAACGCTTCCTCCAGTGACAATGTGCATCTCCTGTTGTCTCTCACATCAAAATCCAGCCACATATTTGTTTAGAGCTGTTTTGGCTTTTAATCGCTGCTTGATCTGTGCAGATTTCTCTCCTGATTCAGACCAGACCACTTTTTCACTGGAGGAAGCGTTATTATGGATTATGGACTCGTGTTTGAGTTAAAAACGTCTTAATGCTGCATGTGTTTCAGCTTTTGTCTTCTCCAAATGTTAACTGATGGACTGGATCTTTGGATTATTGTGTGTTTTTACAGCTGTTTGGACCTCTCATTCTGAGACGGCACCCATTCACTGCAGAGCATCCACTGTTGAGCAAGTGATGGAGTGATACATTTCTCCAAATCTGATGAACAAACTCATCCTAATCTTGGATGAGTACATTTTCAGTAGATGTTAATTTCCGGGTGAACTATTCCTTCAGTCACTATTAGATCTAGTGGTGTCTTGTAAACGAAGTTAGATTTTTAGATATTTGTACGGGAAAACAAGACAGAAATACTGAGCGTTGCAATTCTCCTGAACTCTTATAACATCGTTGTACCTCACTTTATAGCATCTGTGGCAAATCTGGTGGGTGAAAGCGTGAAGGTTTTGCCCGTCAGTGATTTTTACTAGTGACCCGTGTACGGGGTCGTGATGGGGCGCGTCTGGTTTTCACACTGATTCGGGGTATTTGCCCCGCAGTCGTCATGTGAGAATAAAAAGACGGGGTGACTTTAAAGCCTCGCTCACTGCCGCAGTCAGGCGGCAAACTCTGCAGTCATTAATATGCAAAAATGCAAATGAGTGGGTAATTAAGAACAGGAGTTCCACAGAGGCTCTTTGATTGCTAATGAATTCTAATCTGCAAGAACGGGGGGATGGGCTGATGAAAACAGAATGAGGAGAGACACATGCACCCGTTATTCAAACCTCGCCGTTTTGTCCTCTGAATAAGGACTGTTGATCAAGACCAATATACAGACCAAACCAAATCATTTAAACTAAACTTGCCTTTTCTGAGGGAAATAATGCATGCAAAAAATAGTGACATTTAGAAAAATCTCGACCAATCATGGTTCAGCATGCAAATATTATGATGTCGCTGCTGTAAGATTCTTTCGATGTGTGACATTGTTTTCAAATTTGAATCTAAAATCAAAACCAAGTCAATGGAGTTCATATCTCACAAATATTGACTTTTATAAAGATATAAACTTGCAGTTCTAAGAAAAAAAAAGTCAGAATTGTGAGACGTAAACTCGCAATTGCGAGAAAAAAAGTTTGATTTGTGAGATAAAAAGTTGCAATTACTTTTTAAAAATGTTTTATTTTGTGGTGGAAACAGAACTGCAAAATGCAAATTTAGTATTCAGAGAAAAAAAAATCTCAATTACAAGAGAGAAGTCAGAATTGCGAGATATAACTACAATTCAGAAAAATGTGAATTGTGAGACGTAAATTTGAAATAAAAAATATAATTTTAAGTGTTACATCTCACAGTTTTAGATATAAGAGATAAACTCATAATTGTGAGATGAAAAGTTGTTAAAAAATGTTATTTGGTGGGAAAAAAGAAGACAGAAATGAAAATGAAATGTAAAGTCAGAATTCAGACCCAAATAAATAGAGAGATAAAAAGTCGCAATAACCTTTTTTAAATTCCGTGTCAGAAACAGCTTTCATATGAATAAGGTTCAGACCTTCTACATTATTTATTTAGTTGCTTAGATGCATTACTCCATAAATAATGATAAACGATGGCCTTCCCCTGAGGCCTTATTTGTGTTTGCGTGTTTGTTTTCTGCTGCCGTCTGACCCTCAGCGCCAGCGCCAGCGAGTGGGTTTAGGTGTTTTGGCAAAGCCTGAAACTGCAGCATATGTGCTGAAAAACCCAAACGATGTCATATTGCCATTTTGGCAAGCCGTGACTTCACATATGCAGAGAGAGATGGAGATGTTGTTTAGAGCTCCCCTGACGACTGCATCTCATCTCTCTCTCTCTCTCTCTCATGCATTCTTTCACTTGCATTAAGGACTCATGTAAGCAATGCACATTATTAGATGCAGGTGTTTATTTTCAGTCGTTGCATTGAATCAAAGGCAGGTAAACATTGCCAGTTTTTTAATCTGTAAGAAAACAGTCCACTTGATCACACGTGATCCTAATATAACAGTCAGTATGACATTATGATCTATCTTTATTCTAAAGAAATAACAGTCACAATGCATAGGGTGTTTGCTAAGTCTTCTGAGTGTTTTTTTAACATGTTGCGATGTGTTTTTAATTGTCTTAATTGTGGTTATTTACTGGCCCGTGTCAAACTCTTCATTGCTTCATTAATGTTTTCGCCTACAGCTTTTGGGCAGATGCCAGTAACAGTGGCAAAACTCACTCCTTATGATCGATTTGAGTCATGGTTTATGAGCATCACTGATGACAGAATATGGGAGGATTACTGTAGTGCCTTATCATTTAAAAAAACAAAACAAGATTTATACATTTTATTAAGTATATGTGTAGTTCTTGAGCAATATTCGATCTAGAAGACACTACAGGCAAAGACAGTTTTTTCATGCACTGGTGAATTTTGAGATTTTGTTCTGTTTTGTTCAAAATACACTTTTAAGTGTTTATTTCATTGCACCTCATCTATTTGCATCTGTAGATTTCAATTTCAGTACATATATTTAAATATAAATATCTATATTTGTACTGAAGGGTTTGTTCATATATCATTCTCACTGATTTAAAAAATTGTATTCCTAAAAATTCTTTATTTTCTGTCTGTTGACAGTAGTTTCTTATTTATGAAGTAAAACAAGAAATCCAAAAACCTTTAATATGTCAACAAAATCAACGAATTGTGAATCTGGCTTTAATCAATATTCAGATTTCTGTTCTGGAAATGTATGCAAATGAGTGCATATTAAATAATGCCTCATTTGCAACATTTCTGAAAACTTGTAATATGAAAAGACTAAACCTAAAAAGGATCACACACTAACAGACTTTCAGGTCGTTCCGAACACAATGCAACAGACGTGTGACAAATCGGCTCAAAATAGCAAACATGTTTGAAACATGTCTGGATGAAATCAGAATCTAAAGCTAACAAATCAGATTTTCTGTGAAATGTCAACTCATTTCTGCAAACTTTCTGTGCAGTTCTCTTTGATGCATCCAGACTGAAAGTCAGAGCAAAATTCTGTGCAAAATGTGCATAGTGCGTTTAGTTTTCTTGTGCTCTTCTGCATGAAGCTCTTTGCTGCAGTCAGTAGCTGGTAGCTCTTTAATGGAGCTGATGAAGCTCTCTGCTCTGACACACACACACACTTCCTCTCCTCATCAGACCGCAGCGTTGCACAGTAGCAGTGTGTCGAGCTGCAGGAGTGTGTTCTCAGGAAGCGTGTGTCGTGTACTGTAACCTGAGCGTGGGTGTTCAGACACACCGGGTCTCCCCAAAAACGACATCAAGGGAACCCCGGCGTACGGGACAGCTGACAAATGCTGAAAACCCAGCCTGAGGACGCCAACATCTGCTCGGAGAATGACCGATCAATCTCTGCTTCTCGTTCTGTGTGTACTCTTGATAGCTGAGACTTTGAGATGCTGCACCAGACGACAACGACTCCTCAAAATCATGTGTGTTGTTTGAGGAGAGGAGTTCTGCTGCTTTACTAAGCATAAAACAGATGAAGAAATCTCACAAGACCTCATCTGGAGACCAGAAGATCTCAGAGATGCAATGGTGCAGGGCCTGTAAAAAAACACCACAGCTGACAGGAAACATTCTGGCAAAGTTCTCTCAAAGTTATGAACACAGGTTTTTCCAGTAACCTTAATAGAATATTTGTTCAAAGTGGAATTTAATGTGATTTATGCACTGTGCTTGGAACATTTTTTTTGACAGGAAACGTGCTCAGAACGTTCTCACAATGTTTTCTCAAAGTTGTAAACAAACTTTTTCTAATATTGTTCATAGAATGTTGATTCAAAGTTATCTGGTCTCTAATGTTCTCACAATGTTAGCACAGAAACGTTATTTATGCATTGTACATGGAAACTTTTTTTCCTAAAATGCTTTAGTTTGATGTTAATCTAACATTTTTTTAAATGCTATTAATTTTAGAAAAGATTCATAAGTAGCAAAGCTGACGGAGCGTTCTCAGAACATTCTGGCAACGGCCTTCCAGTAACGTTAATAGAATGTTCGTTCAAAGTTATCATGTTAATAATGTTCTCAAAGCATTAGCACAAAACGTTTTTTGCATTGTTCGTGAACTTTTTTTTCCGGAAACGTCAGGTGGAAGCTCGTATACCGTTTTGTTACGATTTTGTTTCGGTAATGTTTCAGAAAACGTTCAAATTTAACATTCCATAATCTTTCGAAAATGATACAGTGGAAATGTTGCCGTTAACATCTGTTTTTTTTTTTTAACTGACATTTTGAACTTTTAGAAGACATTCAGAACACAACATTTTTATAACTTAAGTGAACATTAGCACGTTCTATGAACGTATATTTGTTAGCTGGCACCCAGGAGTTTTGCTCAGTTTTTTGTCAGGAAATGCAATTCCTTGGTACCTTAAAATCCCCCAACCTTCGGTACGAGGATGCATGCGATGGTCCTTGAGAAATATCTTTCAGTGTCAGAGGAAGTAGTCAGTTGTGTGAACTAGAGCAGAAAAAGCCGCCTTTGAAGTTGTTTGTTTGTGTCTCCGCTGCGTGTGGGGTGCGCGTGTACGCTGCTGTCCCTCTCAACTCTAGTTGTTTTTTCTTGAGAAACATAAACCACGAGCCCAGAGACACGGCTGCCAGCGTATCGTCAAAGACGAGATTCACTAGAAGCAGGTGCAGAATCATCCCACAACATTAACACTGTCGGCTCTGATAAGAAACACACCTCGCCACACCTGAGCAATCACAATCCACTCCTTTTACTTCACACTTATACACAGGAACATGCCAGCTTATGAAAGGGTTCTGAATGTCGTTTCATAAATACTGCACTGCAAACAAGTGGAATGCATTGATACCGTGAGTGAAACAGCCAGCGCTGGGCTCTCTCAGATGTGTGTAGACAGTCGAGGGTTTGATCTGGGTCACATGAACACTGCTTTCCTGTTTGCAGTAAGTCTGGTTGAGGGTTTCAGGGTGGAAAGCCCACTACTGTGATATGACTCTGCAGTCTCAGGTGCACAGATACCTGTCAGTCAGCCTTCCTTTTAGCAAGATGATGTGTAATCACTGGCTTGAACTGAAGAATGACTCGCATTTGGGTTTAAAATACAATTCATATTCAGTGATATTAGTGATTTGACTATCAGATGAGAACAAACTGAATTGAGCTGATTGGTTCATGATTAATGAACTTTGCAACATTTACACTATTGTTGAGCTGAGTAATGACACTATTATCGTCTGAAATTTTGCTCACCGAGTCGTCTTCCAGTGTTGGAGGTTTATGAGTTTGTTTGCTGCTTCATCAGATTTGGAGAAATGTAGCTTTACATCACTTGCTCACTAATAGATCGCCTGCCTGAATGGGTGCCGTCAGAATGAGCGCTGATAAAAACACCACAATAATCCACAAGTAATCCACACCACTCCAGTCCAGCTGCGTATTTATAAAAAAACAAATCCATCATTAAGAGTTTTTACCTACAATCTGAGTCCATAATCCATAATAACGCTTCCTCCAGTGAAAAAGTGCATCTCTTGTTGTTTCTCACATCAAAATCCAGCCACATATGTGTTTAGAGCTGTTTTGGCTTGTAAACAGTGCTTTCTTGATCTGTGCAGATTTCTCTCCTGTTTCACACCAGAACACTGACTCACTGGCGGAAGCGTTATTATGGATTATAGACTCATATTTTAGTTAAAAACGTCTTAATAATGAACGTCTTGGACTGGTGGACTGGATTATTGTGATTTTATCACTCAACTTTCGAAAAGTTCTACTAACCAATGTAAAAAAAAGTCGTCTGAACAAAGAATTTTTAGTAGGAGAAGGCAGTTTAATTTTTTGTGTGAACTGAACAAAAATACTCTAAAAATGTCGTTAGCAAAGGTTGTTTTGTTTACCGTACTTAGATACTCAAGTTTTGTTCACAACACATCCAAATGTTCTCCCAACTTCTCAAATTGAGTCATCTGCACAATTTTACTTTGAACAATATTGCACAAGTTCCCAGCATGCATTGCAGCATTTTATTAGAATTATTATTAAAATATTGTCATTGTTTTATATTTTACTGGGTTAATTTTTGCTGCTGCTGTTGTCACTGTCAGTCAGCAGTCACGTGGATCAGAGTTCATATTTTTACTGATTTAACATTTGTTGATCCTCACCATGTTTGAGAATCATGCGCTGAGGTCTATGCATCTCATTGCATCTTGTTTAATGCATCTGTCTCTCAGCATAAATGTTTGCCTTTAGTTTTAAGAGGCAAATACTACCCATATTATGTAGAAGGCTTTGAAAATAAACAAATCTAAAAGAAAGAGGATTGTTAAAAAGATTAGCATTGCTAAATGTTAAAAAATCTTTGGTTGCTCTGACAGATCTTTTAACACTCAGTAGACTGACTTTTATTCATTAAATGAACTACAGTTTTTAAGTTGTCGGTTGCTAGTTGAGTTAACGCAAGTTGAGTGCGATAGGTTGCCTTATTTGTTGAGTTAGGTCAACTTTTTTTTTCTTTTTTCTTTACAGTGCAGCTGTTTGGACTCTCATTCTGACGGCACCCATTCACTGCAGAGCATCCATTGCTGAACACTGATGCAATGCTACATTTCTGCAAACCTGATGAAGAAACAAACTCATACATCTTGGATTTTGGGGCACTCAAGAGAAAAATTTGATTTGTGAAATGTAGTTTTATTAAGGTCCTTCTCAATGACGTTCTTCTGTCAAGTGTGTTTATTATCATCTCAAGGATTGTGGAATTCCATTTTAATTGGTCATATTTTTGCAATCATCAGTCCATTCATGTCGTGCACAGCTGCCACGGTCCGTCTCCAGATATCAGCGGACCATCTCATCTTGTGTGTTTTGACCCTTATCCGTTGTAATGCTCAGCGTATCTCCTCTCTTGTGCGAGGTGCTGGTTGCCATGGTTTCGATGGTATTGGCGGATGCTTTCAGTTAGCTAATCCTGCTCGGTGCTCTCCAAACCCTGAGATGAATGCACTTGATGCCAGATGCAGCTGGCCCTGCATTCAGTCCTGCACATACACGGGCCCATCGACTCAATAGAGCAGCTAGTCAAGCGCGGACCGGGTCCGAGCCGCGGCGCCTGCTCAT
This sequence comes from Sinocyclocheilus anophthalmus, assembly GCA_018155175.1. Taxonomy (NCBI): domain Eukaryota; kingdom Metazoa; phylum Chordata; class Actinopteri; order Cypriniformes; family Cyprinidae; genus Sinocyclocheilus; species Sinocyclocheilus anophthalmus. The sequence continues at coordinate 169,916 of JADLZN010007407.1, read as the reverse complement.
CTCAGCTGTGAGTATAAACATCAGCACTCATCACAGATGGGCAGGGATGTTATTTGAGGAGCGTGCTTGCTTTGGACCGCACATCATTTGAAATGTGAAACATAACAGCTAACTGTTATAAGCTATTAAACTTCAGTGAATAATAATAAAATGTGATAAACTGCTTAGCAGCTCTCTGGAAATGTTGCATGGGCAAACATCACTGGCATTTTCTTTAGAAAATATAAAAAACGTAGTTTAAAATAATACATTAATATGTTTAGACATGGTAAAATTCTACACATACAATTTTTTATAAAATAATTTATGGTTTAGTTATAGCTATTTTTTGCCTGTTTTAATCTGGTTTGAGTTTAAAAGGATTAATTTAGTTGAAAATAATACATTAATATGTTTAGACATGGTAAAATTCTACAAATGAAATTTTAAATATGGTTTAGATATAGAATTATACCATGTTTTGTATTTGTTTGATCTGGTTTAATGATTAATTTAGTTTAAAATAATACATTAATATGGTTTAATTGTAGAAATAAAATATAAATTCAATACATAAAAATAAATAATTTTGAAAAAGTGAATTTTTATGAGTAGCTATGAATTTACATATATGCATGTCGAATGTACAAATAAAGGCTTGATTTAGTTTAAAATAATACATGAATATGTTTAGCATGGTATCATTCTATAAATTAAATTATTAAAATAAAATAAAACATTTTGACTGAAAAAGTGATTTTGTTTGGGGGGGGATCTGTGAATTGACATGCGTACAAGTTCATTTATCTGCTTAGATTTACATTGTTTTAATTTGGTTTGAGTTTAAAATGCTTAATTTAGTTTTGAAATAATACAGTAATCTATATACCATGGTATAATTCTATAAATAAAAATAATCAAATACATTCAATTATTGTGCTTATTTTGTAAATAATTTATTTTATATCCAGTAAGTTACCAAATGACTGAAACAAAGTATTGTGGACTGTCTGGTCACTGGTGAAGACAACATGATGAAAACGTTAGTAAACCCCCACGCAGGGTTAACTTCTCACACACAGCTCTATTCATTGTGGGGTTAAACTGATTGACATGCCTCTTTGAGCGTCCGTGCTTGTGTTCCACTGACATGATGCTGCCGTCTCGTCTGCTGCTCCCAGAAATACAGCACTAAACCTCCACAATCACAGCAGACCTGCTGCATTTAAGCCGGAATGTTTAAAACTAGGTTTAATGTTGCCGGATGAGGAATGCGTAATGTAATCTTCACTGATTTGCAACATTATCTGCCATTTAGCTGGCAATATGAAGCATTCGCAACCCATTTTGCTTCTGTATTGTGACGTATTTATGAGCGAATCAGGATATCCAGCGAGAAAAACAAAACCGAGAGAGGAACTAGATTTGATCCATTTGATTGGATTGTGAAGTGTGTCTGTAAATAGAGGTTTGGCTCTCAGTTCTGGCCTAGATTGATGTCAGCTGGAAAGCACTTCTTATTCCTTTTCAGAAATATTCCCAGCAAACAAAAACATGTTCTAAGAACATTCTGCTAACGTTCTGAAAACCGTATTTCTGCATGGTTTTTCTCTGTTGTGCAAACGTTAAGGGAAATTGCTTCATCATGAGATGTTTTTTGAATGTTACTACTTGCTTAGAACATTCAAAAGTAGCATTTAAAAAAAATATTAGATGAACGTTTCAGAAAAACCATTATTAAGACCAGATAACTTTGAAGAAACGTTCACGAAAGAAGCGTTTGTTCATAACTTTGAGCGAGTCTTGCGATCTGAGCTGGATAATAGCTTATTTTTCTGTTACTGCGATTTCTTGGAAACAACAAAATACATGAAAACAGATGTTACACTTTGATGAAAGATTATGAAGAAAAACATTTTTGGTTGCGCTCTGATGATTCGTTCACAGTCAGACCATGAAACGAGAACGTAAACGGGGTGAATTTAGATTTTGTGTGTCAGTGTTTACCTGGACTCATTTTCATTTGTAAATGCCACAGTTTCACTGTCAACACCCGAGGACAGATATCACACATATGAATCATCAGCTGCTGTTTGTTCATATTAATCTCTCCCCTGGTGTGGTTTCTGCACCGCTGTGACCTCAAAAAGCACCAGTTAAAGGGCCGAGGTGCAGCTTCTGTTTTCCCGCCACAACACCAAATGTCGCGCTTCCTCCTCTTTAGTGCCCCCTGAAAGTCCTGTTCACACCTCCAGCCAGAAGCCATTTGCTTGGCTTCAGTTCTGATTATGGCTCATTCAGCTCTCCAAATCTAAGATGGATTTAGGAAGTGCTAACACTGCCTTTACACCAGCGTGCTGTTTTAACAAACTCAAGGTGAAAAAAGAAACGGGTTTATTGCTTTTGAAAGCATATCAATATGTCATGCGTTATCTCAAATAAGAGCCATTTTTGCCGTACGAGGGGATGTGGGATCAATAAATAGGTGTAAACTCAAATTGTAGCTTACTGTATCATTTATCTTAACAGCCATTTCCAGTTTCTCAGTAAAATAGTGTGGCGGCCCAGATATGTTGACAGAAATAAATCTGTAAATATATTGCGAAATATTCAAAAAAATATGATTTTACTAAAATGTTTTTCAAATTATATTTACCTAAATATGCTTTCTACCATTATGTTTTCTGGCCATTTAAAAATATATAAATATGCTTTAAAACCGCAAGATTGCAAATATGTTTTCTCGCCTCTAAAATACATTGTGGTATGTGAAGGTTGAAACGAAATACATTTAAAATTTTAAAAAATGTATACATATTTCAACACATATTTAGCGTGTATTTAAAATATATTTGGTTGATTTTTTTTTTAGCAGTGTTGTTTATATTTTCACATAACATAGCATGGTTTTGAATGGTTACCATATTTATTCACACTCATATTTGCATGATGTTCCAGTGAATATCATGGTACTGTGATACCTAAACAGCTTGGTAATACCCGGGTACTTTTGTCAGTGTGCTCTAGTCTTTTTTTTGTGCCTAACTGTTATCATTCTGTAACATTTTAAATTGATCCGAAGATGTTTTGAAACGAATATGAGTTTTTGCAATCTGAACGTTTTGCGTAAAACAAAAAATACACAGTATTCCATGGCTTCCTGTTGCCATTCTTTTAAAACCTGGGTAGGGTGTGCAGGGAAGAGAGGGTTGGCTTTAGTGTTACAAGTGTTTTCATTGGCCACCGAATGTGTCAATCAAACGCTCCTGGAACGCTATTGGCCAGTTCGGTAAGTCTATCGCTCCATTTCGCACTGTTTCAGTCCATCTGTCTTTAACCGTGCGTCGTCTCATTCCGCGCGTTAGTCTAGTGCGGCGCAATTTACAGCAAAATCCTACTCCTATCACGATAAAGTTAGATATACTGTTGCCCGCATTACTTCGCAGATTATTTGTGTTGGGTGTATGGTAAATATCAAAGTAATCGCGTAATAAACCCAGGCTTAGTTTTCTGGGCGTTTGAAATCGGACACCGCTATAACGTCTCCAGCGCGGAGGGATACACTGTTGGGGCTGACAATGTGGACGGTGCTAAAATGTCTCCTCGGAAAATGAGATGTTACATTTGTAGCGCTCTAAAGAATTAGAATAGAACTTTAGGCAGAGCTACATTTGAGCGCAGTTACATTGTAACAACTCTCGACGCGGACTGTTCGCGTTTCCAGAGAAATTGGACGCGTTTTGCGCCGTGAATTAGCGGGACCTGAGGCGCGGAGGGGGGGGGAATTTGTCCCCCAACTTTTCTGTTTTTCCTCTCGGGCTGAAGCGCGTTTCTCTCCCGCTGGATGCCGCGCGCTTGACGCGAGGAACGGTGAGTATTTACCGCGTTTATCGGGGTCTTCACGCGTAAACGTGCATGTTTTTGACTTTTACGCAGCTGGTGTGATTAATGAACTTTTGTTGCACGGGCAAATGTGTGTGAAGTGTTTTGTCTCTGAGCTTCGGTGTGTGTGTGTGTGTGCGGGGTTCGAGTCCAGAGGAAACGACTTCTTTGTTCAATAATTGGCAACAATGTCAAGTTTAAAACCCCCTGTATAGCTCCTTTTTACCACAGTAACTGTGTGTTTACAACTTTACAGAACATCTGCTGCCTCTTTCGCGTGCATATTTGCTGCAATTCGGGTATTTAAAGTTTTTAATGGTTATAACAGATAAAAGTTCACATGAAGTCATCTGTGAAGTACAGTTGAAGCATTTTACACGAGTTGTGTTTGGAGTTTCCTGCTAATTGCAGTTCTTCTTGTGGCCTGGTCTGCTTATTTGACTTTTCTTGGGAAATAACTTTTCCTTTTTCACTTTTGGGAATGGCTTTCCCATCTTTTCCTGTCTGGGGAGCTTGTGGAGGTGTTTACATGCTCTTATTATCTCTATTCTCCCATATGGAGTGTTTCTTGTCGTTGTTGTGTAGTTTTCAAACTTTGTGTCGAGGACCGTGTGTTTCTTTGTGTTGGAGAGGTTGGGGGTGGGGGGGTCTAGGGTGAACGTGGCCTGAAGTCTTCATGTGTTTCGGCCTGTTGCTGATCATGCTTGTGTTGAGTCCTATGGGTTATTTCACCTTTTGGGTGTTGGATCTATAATGCTGCGTTTGCACGTGTTGTAGAAGCTTGAAGCTAAGAAGTACTATGGTAACACCATGGTGCAGTGCTATCACATGGCGCGTATATATCTATATGGTGTTGTGTGTGTGTGTGTATATATACATAGGTGTTCATCATGTGGTGTTTGCATCGTGTTCTTTAAAGCTATTGCATGTATTTTCATGCTACAAGTAAACAAATCAATAGAAATGTCATGACAAATGTCCAAAATGACTCCTAATGATGGTCATACACTGGTGCCATGTAACATAAATGTCAAAAACATCTATTCATGCTAAAATACATGCCCAAAAACATTATTTTACCCACTGTTTTGAAATTTATAGCCATGGTATTTACACTGTATTTTCCAAAATGGTGTAGTACTTTGGGATTTTATGCCCAATGTTGTTTGCCCTCAATGGTATTTCCATTGCAGACGCTACTGTTCAAGCATTTAGGTAAAATCAGGTATTTTTTAAAGGAATAATACTTTTCATCGAGGATGCATCAAAAGTGACAGTAAAGACATTTATAATGTTACAAAATAGTCAACTTCTAATAAATGCATATACAGCTGTGAATCCTGAAAAGTGAAGTGTATCACAGTTATTACAAAAATATTGGGCAGCACAATTGTTTTCAACTTTGATGATAATCAGAAATGTAGCAAATTAGCATATTATAAGGATTTCTGAAGAGCATGTGACGCTGAAGACTGGAGTAATGATTGCAGAAAATTCAGCTTTGCCACCACATATAAATTACATTGTACGTTCACGTATAAACAATTATTTGAAATTGTAATATTTCACAATTGTACTGATTTTACTATGTTTTTGAACAAATAAATGGAGCCTTGGTGAGGCTGCATTTAAAAACATCACAGTATAATCATGCTACATGCTCAAAACCATGGTATTTCCATGCTACATGCCCCAAGCACTTTTTGATATTCTTTTGTCAGTGTAAACTGTGCATCCCAAAAGTGAAAGTAAAGCCATTATTGTGTTGGCTTCATTGCAGCATTTGTGATCTTTAATATTTCACAATCATCTACCTGTTGAGGTGCTGATTATGATTCCAGTGAAGGTGTTGTTGGAGCAGTGCTGATGACAAAAGTATTTTTGGTTAAGGCTTCTCACTTTTCTTGTGTCTGTGTAATGCAGTGCTGATGTTTAATGAGTTGCTTCACGAATTAAGGAAAAGTGTAAAATCGCAGTGCTTTGTTTGGTTCTGCGTGACGTGACATTTGTCTTCTGAAAGCTGCCAAATTTTTTTTCCTTCAGTATTTCGGATTGAAAAGCATAGAAATTAAAACAATGTTCTATATAAGAGCTTGCATTCCTATTATCTATTAAAAAATGTTCCATGTATAGACATAAACTTGATATTTCACGCTATGGAAATGTTACACATGCATTGTTTGATTCCAGGAATCATGGTTATTTCTTGTACAACTAACTAGTTCCCATACTCTAGGAGTGGGTGGTTTTTTCTCGAGCGCTGGACTGGAGACTCGCTGGTGGTCTCTTTTGGTGGTTAACCGAGTTCAGATGTGGTGCATTCTGGGAAAACACTCTTACAGCAGGTCTGTGATGTAGAGTAGTTCTTCAGATGCAAGCGGCAGTCGGATTATTTTGGATCATATGCATTCACGTCAGATTTGATTACTAGGCCCAGAGTTCATAGATGATCTGAAAGCATGCTTGTCCATTATGCATCTCATTCCCTGCAGGATCATAAACCTGTTTGAGCTGAAAGAGACGTCGAGCGAGAGAAGCAGATCAAGAACACACAGGATCAGGATGGCAACAGCGGGGACCGACATGGAGCTGAACGACCTGCTGGATTTCAGTGTTGTAAGTCAAAGAGACTCTTCTGCTGGTTTTAATAACAGATGTTTATGGATAGTTGACATCAAATGTCAAGCAGTGTGACATGCAATAAACTGTGCTGTGTTGTGACTGTGTTGTATGGTAGTCATAACTAAAGGCCGTTGTTAGGCCACACATGGCTTTTATTATATTGTACCGTTTTTACTTTTATATATAATTTATAGTTATAGACACAAAATGAAAACAAAATATCTAATATAAAAATAATGTATATGCAAATATATGTATATATTAATGTTTTTGTGTGTGAACATATATACCCGTGTTACTGAGATACTATTATAGTTTTTGTTAATATTTTGAAAAGAGATTTTATACTTTTTTTTAATTTATATTTCCAATTTGAATTTTCGTTAAAGTCTGGGTAATTTTTATGTTTGTTTTTTTGTCGATTTTGTCTATATGATCATTTATTATTTTTCCAGTTTTTTAGTATATGTTAAACTCAAATGAAATTAGATAGTCCTTGCTTTTTTTCATATTGTTTTAAATTTCAGTAACATTTTGTTTCAAGTGTATTTTTTTTATGTTTTGGTTTTGAATAACCATAATACCCCTAATATAAACTTTCCTTAATTTGTTCATGTTTATTAATTGGTTTACTTAATAGATTTAGTATGAACACTTATAATTAAATTATAACAATAAAATTGTAAAATTATAATTTAAAAACTCTTTAATTAAACACAAATTTATTTTACATTTAATTTTAACCTGGGGAAAAAAATCATATAAAACATAAATAAATAATGAAAAATTTAATTTAATTAAAAATGTTATTTGTCGACTGTTACTGATGCATAAGATATGTAATATGCATTAAAAAATAAATTTTTTGAAGCAATGGTGTGTATTTTCTCTGCTTATTTTTTTTCTCTCTTTGGTAGATGTTTCCTCATCCGATGTCAAACGGGAAGAACCGAGGCCCTACTTTACCCAGCAGTCAGTATGGTAGGCCATTTAAATTCGCTCACTTTGACTTTTATTACTACTCTGGTTATAGAAACGACTGATTCAGGATACAGAGAAAATTATATAATCTGCAGATGGCTTTCACACTTTTGGAAAATGGATTTTAACATGGTAAATCCCACATGCAGAACTTTCTTGCGCTGCACACGTGTCGATGTCGTTAGAGTCTGAGTGTTTGCGAAGCCTGTTTGATCCTCGTCATTCTGATCCGTCCTGCTCTCGCTGTTTCATGTTCTCAGCTGTCGACCCTCCATCACGGGGGAAGAGGGGAAGATGGGAAATGATAGTTGTCCTCTCACCCCTGCGAACAATGTCAACAAACATTAAAACAACACGCAAAACAGCCCCCCCCGCTAACTGCACCGTCTCACCCAAACGGAGTCTCTCTTCGTTAGAGACATCCAGAAATTGCATTCTTTTTGATTGAAATCAAGAGGTTTTTGGTTGAATCTCCCAAAACTGAATATGTTTGGGTGACTTTTAACCATTTACAGTTTAACTAAATCAAACTTTAATTCAGAAGGAAGCAGTGTTAATTTCGTTGACGAATACTTTACGTCATAATTTTCGTCAACGACATTTTTTTTAACCAATGATAACGAACTATAACTCTTTTTGAATGACAAAAACGATGACGCAAATCTATTGACATTTTCATCAACGAAAAAAAACGAGACGAAAATGTTTTTTTAGGAAAAAAAGGGAAAATGAGATCCATTCAGACCTAAACTGCTGCTTGTTTCGGAGGTTAGATGCGTACATATTACCGGGCGGGACATAGCGACCTACACTTTGCGCCCGTCGCATAAACGTTCAAAATGTCAATATGTGGGAGTAAGAGAAGAGCAGATTTATGGATAAATCTGACGACGCAAGAGATAACTCAATTTGGTCCGGTTTTCTGAGTGCAGACACTGAATTATACACACACAGAAAGCGTGTCTCACAGCACGCAAGTACTCTTTTTCCCGCCGCGTGAACGGAGAATTACACACAAAATGATGTTGAATTGTCCGTTTTGACGAGTATTCACGCAAACGCAGTTGATTACGTCTTAAGTGAACGTAAACAGCAGGGAGAACGTGTATCAGTGCATTGCATCCATTGCAGCTGTGCATTCGGTTTTAAAGGGACAGCAGCATAATTTAGTTGCTATTGTCCGAGTCATTGATGTTCATCAAGCAACAAAAGAAAGACAGAAAATCACTCACTGCTCTTGACTGAAAACTTTAGTAGCCCTAAAGATTAATCTAAATTTATTTATAGAAATAAATATGTCTGCTTGAAAGAATGAATATGGTAAACAAGTTGCTATAAAGAATGCATAATTAGCCTATATAACCATTGGCATTTCATTAAAAAGAAGACCATGTTCTTGTTCTTTATGAGAAGTGGTTTTATTTAATTTTAACATAAAGGCATGTTGTGTGTCACCGCAGTTAAATCTGTGTCTATCATTATAAAACTTTAATATCAAACCTATATAATGAGTTTTAGAGAAATTCTTAATAAATGCATTACACTGTAACTAAACCCATTAGATTTTAGCCGACTAAATTTACTGTAGATTTAGTCGACTAAAACTAAAAACAATTCAGTTGACTAAAATATGACTAAAACTAAATCTAAATTTGCTGTCAAAATTAACACTGGAAGGAAGGCTGTTTTATTTTGCAGTGTCACCGAGATCTACTATTGATCACAGAACCTTGCTTCACTTAAAGATTTCATTTCGATTTATCGCGCAGCATTATACAGTAATCAACATTTGAAGTGGATAAAAAAAAAATCATCAGAGTTGTCCTAAGACAAGAACGGGTATTGTTTTGGACAACTTTGATGAAAGGTTTTGATCCACTTCAAATTTTGACTACTATAGTATATATTTATATATAATTTTGATTCTATAAAACCGAAGCATTAGACCGTGATGCCATATTTTCCTGCTAGTGGTAAACTGTAGGGCTGGGTAAAAAATATCGATATCTCGATATTAATCGATTCTCTTTTTTACGGAACGATATCGATTCTTAAATCCCAAGAATAGATTATTCTAGCCTGTTTTCAGTTAATGGACGGAACATTGAAGGGTACTTCCCATCCAATAAATCTCAATAAGCATTGTGCTGTGGTGCTTTTAATATGAAACAAAGTCTCAGATTTAAAATGATGTCCATTGCTTTGCAATATTCGAACAATAAATGCCGTTTTGGCGCTGTTTAATGTGGAGTGACAGATCGCTGTAGTGCCTCAGATCAACAGACGTGAACTGATCATCTCCTCCACATTAATACCAGCTTCAGCACAAAATAAACATGACTAAACATCCGAAGGTTAGTTAAAAGAAAGAGTGCCGTATCCGGTCTCATGTAATCGCTCAATCAGTGTTTCAGCCGCGCAAAGACGTCAATATAACGGCTTGTACACAATGTCACGTAACGTCACATTTACCCAAAAACATATTCGGTGACCATAAACTCATTAGTCAGATAGAAAAATAAACTGTAGAGAGGGGCATTTTGCTAAATATATGCACCACGTAATATATTCATTATAATTTTTACTGTTCTTCAATGTTTAATTTATGTTTGAATAAATCCATCAAGTTTTTATGACAGCCACCATTGTTTATACATTTAACGAATTGAAGTAAAAATATGTAATTGTAACTTTATTTTAAAATCTTCATTAAGCGTAATTTGAACAAATCAGTCAATTTTAACCTTCAATATTATAGTAATGTAGCACCAACTGACTCTCAGGTATATTTTACAGCATTAGTTGAGAGATTTTTTTCCTTGAGAAAATTTGGCAAGTACTGTACCTGATATATATCCAAAATAATCGATATTGAAAAGAATCAAATTGGTATCGAATCGAATCGAAATTGGGAATAGAATCGAATCGTGAAATTTGTGTCAAAATCCAGCCCTAGTAAACTGTATAACATATAATTTTTCAATGAATAAATTAAAAGTAGGGCTTAATCAATTCGCTATATGGACAAGTGTCTGTAAATATTAAACTGCAAAAAGTATTTTATTGTGACGTCTCAGTCTTCATGACAACCTGCCAAAATAAAAGTTCGGTTTAACTTGAAGAATTTGTGACACATTACTTTGAATTGTGAAATATTACTGTTGTGCAGTTGAATATACACTTCAAAGTAGACATAATAAAATAAAATGTAAACTATTTAAGGAATATTGCACAATTTTTCTTCCGTGTTTTAATTTTAACAGTAAACCTCTATTCTACAGCACAACTGTCACCAAAAATATAAAATATATTTTTATATTATCATGCCATTAAAATGTTTTATGCCTTTTATCACTGTTTTTCATAATAAATTTGTATTAAATCATAAATCCATAAAAATAAAAACAGACAACACGTTCTGAAATTTTTGAAAAAATACAAATTTCACAGCCCTATTATTGTAAAAAAAACTATACATTATTAAATTGTTAACATTTTATGAAGTGATTAAACACTTTTTGATTATTAAAATTTATTAAACCATTAAAACGGAATCCAGAAAAATTAAAATGGTAAAAAAATAAAAATACATTTGGGAAAAATAATACAACTTGATTTCATAGGGCCCTAAAATTAATTCTTTTGAAACTTTTAATGGTTCTTAAACTGTATACATTTTATGATTTCAATTAATTAGACATGCTTTTTGATTGCTAAAATTGAATTAAACCATTAAATTAAAAAAGTTGGACAAATTAAAATGTGAAAAACCTGAATTTGGGAAATAAAATGATTATTTTTCCTATTCTTGTCAGTGAAAATCAATGGTGTCCAATGTTGTTTGGACTCCAACGTTTTTCAGAATATCTTCTTTTGTGTTTTTCTGATGAAAGTAAGTCATACAGGTTTAGAATGACATGAACGGTGTGTCGTCTCTTATATTCGCTCTGATTTTTGGGTGAACTGTCTCTTTTAATCTAGTGTTTGAAATCAGATCCGGTCCGGAGATGCTCTCCTCTAAGAGAGACGGTTGGTGTCTTTGTCCAAACGGCACAATCCTCCACACAAAGCACAAAAGTTCTTCATAACTCAATAGATGCCATGTGGGGAAGCGTATGGTTTCAGCATGGCACTCCCAGCGCGCTGATTGAGAGAATATGAGTGTTATGACTGAATCTGCTCATCAAAGACTAAAACCACATGCTTTCTTTTAGCCTTTTTTGTGTGACTTTGAATAGCGAGTGAAATGTCCTGCCCAGTGTTTTCGCTTTGTAATTTATTAGTCGATTGTTTGACATTCTGTGTTGATTTGAGTGGAAGTATATTGTGTTTTATGAGACAAAGATGCAGCGAGAAGTAGGATTTGCTCAGGAGGCTGTTTGCGTGTGTCACCGGCCACAGTTTCATTTACGGAGTACCTGAAACTGAGAATAAGTGAGATATATATATATAACAGCAGAACTTGAGTTAAAAATACAGAGAAATGCAAAGAGTTTTCATGAGTAGGAAAGAAGAATCATCTTCCTGCTACAGCGACAACATTCAGCGTATCACTTCATGTACTTGCTCTGAAAGGACTTTAAATGTTTTCCTTTTGACTCATCATTGAGGCCAAACAGCTGATTGAAAATGTTCAATGCAAGAAACACAATAGGCTACTGGAAAAAAGCAAAAGGGTTTTGCTAAATGAATACTAAGAGAATTCTATAGGAAATTTCAACTTTTTGTATTGTATTGTAAAAACTTTATTGTCCCCCCTTATTTGTCCTACCCACAAGTAGGACAAATAAAACTTGTCAACTTCACAGCTTATATCAACGTTCTGCATTTCTGGATTTTATATCACTTATTGTACATTTTCAAAATACTGCCATTACTATATAACAAGACTGATATTATGTACTATACATGCATATTAAATTAAAATAACCCGAGATACGCTCATGAATGAGAACTAGTAATAATTCATGTTTTTTGTCATGTTTTCACAATAGTAAATATTGTTGTTTATAGTCCAGGGATTCCTTAATGTTTTTTGTCAACTGAGCCATTTGACCTTAAATATTTTTAACTTTATTTTTAAGTCTCTGTTTATGTTTTGCTTTGAAATGGCTTAACGTTTTTTTTTTTACTTCGTTTGGGCCACACGCAGTTATTCCAAACTGATTGAAATGTTTACGCTGCAATGAAAACACAAGTACTGTTTAAAAAAAAAAAAAAGAACTGCCGGGTTCTCTGGTAGTAGGCGGAGCTAATGTGCAAACGACGATCTCATTGGCTGGCGCTCACCTATTATCGTCCCTGTTTTTGATTTCAGCGAATCAGTTCGAGTGAACGCACACAACATTATTAATATTCATGAATCCAGCAGCTCGTTAATCCTTAGTGCATTTTATATTGTTCTTAGAAGAATTCATAGTATGATTATTATATTAACAGTATTATTGTGTATTTATATATATATATATTTTTTTTTTACAGTAACACGAATGACCAAAAAGCAGCACCAGCAGTCCCTTCATACATTGTTACCCAGTTTTAATTCTAATTAATACAGAGTTCTGGCATGAAACTCTAGATGGCGCAGTCCGATAGGTCTAACTCAATCTAACGTAATGACATCATTATCACATGGCACAGCTGATTGGTTCTCTCCTGTATTGGTAGCCAATGAGCTCGCTGCTCAACATTCAAATGTATGACTAGAGCTTGCCCTAGCAGTGCAGCTTGCTTCAGAACAGCGAATTCAACATCTAAGATAAGTGAATGCATTTCTAATCCATATCGCTGTGTGTATTGCTTGGTCTGCCTAATTGAATTAAAAAAAAATAAGCAACCATAATCAAGTTTAAACTGTCATGTTAGCAGTTTGCATTGTATCCAGGAGCGAATATTAATCATATTAGCAGCAGCATTTAGCATCTATGTTTATACAGCTGGAGCAAACGCAGTTTAGAGCATATGTAATCGCTCTGATGACACGCCGATAGTAACGGACATGAAACAGGTTAAATGAAATAAGCGAAGCATTGTTGTGTATGCATTTCAACTGGGGTTCGCCATATACATCGGCGATTATCCCGGTGTTCACGTTCGTTAGTTCTAAGGTCTATGTTTTCATTGTGATGGGTGTGTGGTTGATTTCAGCTGCACGCAGCGTCAAAAGCACGCGCTTATCGCAGTCATATCAATAGGCTTCATGCGGCACCGCAAAGATCGGCTGCCGCCTGACAAAGCATTGCATTCTGGCTTGTGAGAAAACATACATTGGCTGTATGACACTTCCATGTAACTTAAGCAGAATATCGCTGTGGAGAGATCGCTAAACTCCAGCACAGGTATGTTTTCATATCATCAGCGCTTGTTCCGCCATCAGTGAGCGCTCACAGGGTTGCCAGATTGCGCAGATTAAGTAAAACACAGAGCAGAAAGTGTATCCTTAAAGGAGAAAAGCTCTGTTTGGAGACTAAATGCTCTTCACATCTGGCAACCACAAGCATGAACGCTATTGTAGTGAAGACTTGTTAGCAATTCAATATAACGCAAATGCCTAAAAAAAATGTTTTCAGGATAAATAACGAGCCGGCCAATATCGTGACGATTGTTTTAATTAGTTAGTTCCGAGTGAAATGCGTTACGGGTAATGTAGTTCGGAGAAATTTGCTCGTGCGACGTGTGCTCTCGCTGTGCTGTGTAATTCAGAAATGGAGAAAGAACATCATTCAGGTCAGTGCACCCAGGGGTTTTTGCGCACTGTAACTTTGACAACTTTTATCTGCATGACAGAGTAAAGTGGCATGCATCGGATAACTTTGTCCGTCTCATCGTATGAATATGAATTAACAAGCTGTTACACTGCCGCTGGGACTCGGGAAGTGGAGAAAGTAACAGCAGTTATCAAATTACTGAATTATGATATTTGCTCAGGTGGGTGCTGGGGTCTTCTCTATCGGATTGCAATGTATATCCATTTAGTTAATTAAACATTACACACAGTGCCCTTCTAATTAGAGTTAAGCCGGTCGGCATGGTAGCCCAGGCTCACATAGTCATAGGCCACTAGTGTTAAGCCGGTCGGCGTGGTAGCCCAGGCTCACATAGTCATAGCCCACTATTGTTAAGCCGGTCAGCGTTATAGCCAATGCCCACATAGTCATAGGCCACTAGTGTTAAACCGGTCGGCATGGTAGCCAAGGCTCACATACTCATAGGCCACTAGTGTTAAGCCGGTCAGCATGGTAGCCAAGGCTCACATAGTCATAGCCCACTATTGTTAAGCTGGTCGGCGTGGTAGCCAAGGCTCACATAGTCATAGGTCGCTAGTGTTAAGCCGGTCGGCGTGGTAGCCCAGGCTCACATAGTCATAGCCCACTAGTGTTAAGCCGGTCGGCGTGGTAGCCCAGGCTCACATAGTCATAGCCCACTATTGTTAAGCCGGTCGGCGTGGTAGCCCAGGCTCACATAGTCATAGCCCACTATTGTTAAGCCAGTCGGCGTGGTAGCCCAGGCTCACATAGTCCTAGGCCACTATTGTTAAGCCGGTTGGCGTGGTAGCCCAGGCTCACATAGTCATAGGCCACTAGTGTTAAGCCGGTCGGCGTGGTAGCCCAGGCTCACATAGTCATAGCCCACTATTGTTAAGCCGGTCGGCGTGGTAGCCCAGGCTCACATAGTCATAGGCCACTAGTGTTAAGCAGGTCGGCGTGGTAGCCCAGGCTCACATAGTTATAGCCCACTAGTGTTAAGCTGGTTGGTGTGGTAGCCCAGGCACACATAGATAGCAATAAATGTGGTTCACATGGATCTTCGGAGCAGCAGCAGTACATATGTTTTGGCAATAGATCTGCTTGTTGGGAGGTGCTTTTGTTCTTGTTTTGGCTTTTGTTCCTTCTATGTCTCCTGCTTTGTGGGGGTTATTTCATGTATGTTATATTTGCAGCAGCAGTATTTCTTACATGCTCACAGCAGCATGTTGTGGATGTGTTGGCAGTAGCAAGTCTCTGTACTTGCTCTGCCGCAGCAGCAGATCTATTCCGCCAAGACCAAATACATTAACTTTGTCATGTACATTACCATGCCAATCCCTCCGAGAGTTGTCATGACAGAACTAAAGTTCTATCATTAAATAATTTTTGATTAGTAATATGCATCGCTAAGGACTCAATATTTAGATTTTTTTTTTTGCACCCTCAGATTCCAGATTTTCAAATAGTTGTATCTCGGCCAAATATTGTCATATCCTAACAAACCATACATCAATGGAAAGCGTATTTATTCAGCTTTCAGATGATGTATAAATCCCAATTTAAAAAAATGGACCCTTAAGACTGGTTTTGTGGTCCAGGGTCACATATTGTAACTATTCGATATAGCACCCATCCCTAAATAACAAGACCAATATAATATACTCTACTAAGACTTTCGATATGCAGACTAAATAAAACTAACCTGAGATGTGCGTATGAGTCGCATGGAGTGAGATCGTGTTTGTTTCAGAGGCTGTATATGTTTTGATGTGTTTGTGTATCTGGGACCCTTGTAGTCGTGACTCAAGCGTGACTCGTTCGGCTCGGCGTTTCTCGCCTCATAATTATAGCTCTGCTGTCTTTGTGTGTGAATGTATCTGTCCTGAGTCACTCTGAGCTCACGATCCCCTCGGGACAGAAACTCTTCGCAGGTAGAGCTCAGGATGACACAACATGACCGTTATTCATCTTCTCATAAATCAAGATTTCTTTGATACAAAATGCACCCATATAAGTAGTTTTTGTTTTTTAATTAAAGGTCAAAGGGTTTGGAAGTTTTGCCTGCCGTTTACATGCTTTAACATGCTTATGGTTGATATTGCTGTTTAAGTCATTCTAGTCCAAGGTTTCTTAAATGTTTTTTGTCAGCTGAACCCACTGACCTAAAATATTACTTGAAGTTCCTTGAAAAGTATTTACTTGTCAATTTTCAATAGTTCACGATTATCTGATATTGGTTAATGGTCCACATGACATCCAGGTAAACAAAATCATTCAATATTTTAATAGTTAATAAGAGGGTTCATTTTTTTAGCAAGTGCTTTATTTTGATTTTTTAAATGTATTTATTTATTTTAATTTTACAATTTTATGATTTAATCAACTTTTTTTAAAATCCGGTTTACACTTGCTTTAGGGCCCTGTGAAATGCATTTAAAAATCTGTTGTATTTCTTTCTAAAAGTCCTTGTTTTCTGTGTGAATTTTTCTAGATCTTGTTATAATGAAGTAAATTTTATGAATTAATAATCAGTTGAATTCATAAAACTTTACCAATTCATAAAACTTTAATTTACTATTAATAAATGTATTATCTTTTTCAATAACAGTGTTAAATATATTGTTAATTATCATTATTTTAATTCGGGATGCACCGAATGTTCGGCAACCGAATTATTCGTCCGAAATAGCAAAACAGCTATTTCGGTGATCAGCGAAAAACGAATCAATGTAACGAACAATGACGTAATGCGATCAAATAGCAACCAGAGCAGAGTGAGAGGCACGCACTCTTTATAATGCAGCACAATTCTCGTGTGGATCATGTAATACGTCTGAGAAGACCAAAATCATACAAGCACCGACAGCGAGAGACTGTTTAGGACTGCATCGCAATCGAAGGTGTGATTGTTGCTGGTTACTGTATGATACTGCTCTGATTATAGTGTTTGGGATCTGTAATATTTTCTAATGTTTTAAAAGAATTATCTTCTGCTCAGCAAAGCTGCTTTTATTTGTACAGTAAAAAGTACATGCCTGATTCAAGTCTCAAAAATTGCCAAAAAATATTATTTTACTAACTTTTTAATTTTAAGTTAAATTGTGCTTTGTTTGTATAATGTCTGCTAGAATGTTAAAAAAATTTCAGTGTTAAGTAAATATTTTTTTAAATTGTTGTTTTGTAATTGATTTCTTCTTTGAACAGCAAGACAAAACGGTAAAAGGCACATTTTGGCTATTTAATTAATGCAATTGTGAAAAAAATTGGCAAAATACATGGGGAAAAAAACTCGAAAAACCGCCTTCGGCCGTGGGGGGGGGGGTGGCAGTGGTTCCTTTGTTCGGCTTCGTCCAGAATTTTAATTGCGGTGCCCTCCCTCTCTAATTTTAATTTTAATATTTCTTAATATACATTAATTCTAATATTACTTGTTTATGCTGTACGTCAGCTTGAATGGTTTAAGTTCAGTAATCAGTTGCATGCATAGAACTTTACCAATTTTAGTTATGTTAATTGTTTCTATTTAATTATTATTAATTTATCTATTAATACAAGATTAATTATCAAAAAATATGAAAAAATCAAAAACGGCGGTAATCAAATGAAATGTAAAACTTCTTCTTTGATTACCACTATTTTTGATATTTGTTTATTTTTTTTTTGATAATGATTTTTGCATTACTTGTGTAAGTTTCAAAATGTCTTTATTTTTACTGTTTTTATTTATTTATTTAAACATTGAGTTCACTTGGATACGGTGACCGTTTGGTTAAAATAATGATTCCTCTGATTGAAAGAAATCACCTGTTTTACATCATTTCGCAGACTCTGCTTTTCCTTCTCTAACAAGTGAACGTCATACATCTGACCTCCTTCAGGAGTGTTTTAATAGACAAACTTTTAACAAATATACTTAGACAAATATAACACAACATAATTCCTAAACTTTGATCTGATTTGTTTGATAGCTGTTTTTTTCTTCTTCGAAATCGTGGCGTGCGCCGGCTCTAAAAAAAAAACCCCCCCCCCGGGGTTTTTTTTTTGCGGTGTACATAAAGTGTGGTTGTGATTTGGAGAGGTCAGCTTGTAACCATTAGACGCCCAAACATGCAGCAGACGCTTTTTATTGGGCCCACGGAGCAAAGTTTTGTTTATTCAGGTGCGGAGGGGAATGTCTCATAACTCCAGCCATTCGCTTTTAATGTAAAGAGTTTTTATGGCTGTCTGGAGAGGAAAAGAGCCTTCTTCTGAATTAATTTCTCACTTTTCCACCCACTAATCAGTTCTGTTAATCGGAGTGAATATTCAGTGCGCTTATGAATATGGATCACCTCTATTTTTGAGTTTTTTTTCATACTGTGCTGATATGTCATCACCCTCCTGTTGTTTCTCGTGCCGTATTTCACAGTATTAGCTGTCTTTCATCTCTGTCTTTCTCTCCCACGGATCGCTGTAAATACCAATCTCACTTCCCTCTACCTCAACTCTCATGATCAGGATCAAAACTGACCAAACTTGCTGGTATTAATACACATTCTTGGTGACATTTCATGTTATTCAGTCTTCAAAATGTTCTTGAAATATAATAACTTGCTCCTCTAAAATAAAAAGGCCTCTTGCTTAACATTACCCACAATTAGTGAGCTGCCTTGCCTTTCATTGCCTACATAAGCAGAATGCTATCTAGGGATGCCCAGTATACTTGTTTAAAGTTTTATTATTTTGGAGAACATTGGTATTTGATATATATTATAATATTGATATTTAACTGCCTGTTTTACATTTTGATTAAGTGAACACTTGATCACTTTTACAATTAATCTGATAATTTAATACACTTAATCTTTATTTTTATTGCATATCAGATAATATTTCCTATATAAGATAATATTGATATTTAAGTGCCTATTTTTATATTTTAATTAACCATCACCTAGCATTCATTTAAGTTAATCTAATAATTTAATAACACATAATTTAATCTATTTTTTTGTATAGTATTGGATATATATTAGCCAATATTGGTATTTAACTGCCAGTTTTTACCGTTTGATGAACTTTAAATTAGTTCTTGATGACGGTTAAGGTAATTAATAATTTAACACTTTTTGGATCAATATTAGCCAATATTGATGTTGAACTGCCTATTTTTTATATTTTCGTCAAGCATTCGCTTAAGTGTTAATTAGGGATGCACGATATATATCGGCCACCATATCGGTATCGGCCGATAAATGCTAATTTTTTCTGTTATCGGTATCGGCCCAATAAGAAAATTTGGCCGATAAATAATGCATTATTTCCTTTAGAGACACTTCAGATGCGCGCTGTTCTTTTGCAGCCTTTTGTGCAATTGTATGTTTTATTATTGTGTTTATTTGATGTATATCTGAGTTATCTCATATAGAATGCGTTTGGTTAAGTTAAAAGAGCGCTTCAGTTTACCGGTTATCGTCTTTAGCTCAGCGCACGCAGCTCAATCAGCAGTGCACAACATTAACTATGATTGGGAATGTCGTGTATGTAACATTCTAATGAGAAAATTATTATAATAAAATGTTGTGAATTATTTGGGTTTAGTTGCTGTGTTTCAGCGCGATGATATGGGAAGAGCGCATCCACAATAGGATCACACATTCTGACTATAGCACTCAATAACTGCATCATTTTGTACATATCTAAGTTGTAATATTATGTTTATGTTGTATTATTAATCTCAGGATGCATTTCCTTGAAAATAAGCTGCCAGCAAAACGCTTCAATTTACCATGTTCATTCAGCTCTTCAGCTACAGCACGCGCAGCTCAACGGCTGCTATTTAAAACAGTGTTATTAATTTGTTACTTTTTCAAAATCATTGATATATTATTAATAACCACCACTTTTATTTTGTATCTTATTATTTTCGTCAACAATATGGTTTAATTAAAATAATTTAATTATTGTCCGTGCAGATGCTATTCCGTTTTATTGATCTATGGCGCATTCATTTTGATTCTTTACATGTGTAATGATGTCCAATGACTTGTTTGTATTATTTTATTTGTAAGACTTTTTTATGAGTAAATTTGGTAATGGGAGAGTAAAATATTTTTAAAACGTACACCGTTCAAACTAGGCTGCTTATGTTGAAGTGTTTGGGATGTGGCTTTTAATGATGAGACTTTTTTTTGTAATCAGGCTCTCAAAAAGTTATATAAAAATTTGGATATAGATTTATCTGCCAACATATCGGTTATCGGCTTTCACGGTTAAAGAATTATCGGTTATCGGTATCGGCCTAAATTTTCATATCGGTGCATCCCTAAGGTTAATCTAATAATTTAATAATGCACTTTGTTTAATTTTTTGTAGCATATAGATAAATATTAGTGCCGTCAAATGATTAATAACGATTAATCACATCCAAAATAAAAAAAAAATTGTCTACATAATATATGTGTGTGTACTGTGAATATTTATAATGTATATATAAATACACACACATACAGTAATATTTTGATATTTACATGGTTAAATGTATATATTTATATTTAGGCTTATAATTTATATTTATATTCAATAATATTTATATTACAAATATAACATATTTTTTCTTAAATATATACATGCATGTGTGTGTATATTTATATATACATAATAAATATACACAGTACACACATATATTATGTAGATGCGATTAATCATTTGACGGCACTAATTAATATTGGATGTATATTAGCCAATATTGATAGTTAACTGCCTACTTTTTATTATTGTGATTACATCATAAAACGATCGCTTAAAATTAATCTAATTTAATAATGATACTGATATTTAACTGCCTGTTTTTTTATTATTCTATAATTTAATAACACAATTCTTTGCAGCATATAGATATGTATGTGTGTGTGTGTGTATATATACTGCCTGTTTTTACATTTTGTTTACGTAATTATAGTCAGTCTAAAAATGTAATAATATTTATTAATTTTTTTAGCATATCAATTACTATTGGATTATAAGCTAATATTGATATTTAAATCCTTGTTTTTGCATTTTGATTCCATTCATACTTCATACTAATTCATACTTTCATACTCAAACACTTTGTTTGCTGTGTATTTTGTACCCTTTTTATAAAGATTTTCTATAACTATTCCATTTTGAATGCAATATATGAATGTATATTTTTTTCCACGAGCTCATTCTGTGGATGGCGTCTCAGTAGGAGTCTCTAGCCGGCCTCAGGAAGTCCAGTTATTGTTAAAAACGCCGTTCGTAATGAATTTCCGTCCTCATTGTGTGCAGTGAGCAGCTCGTCTCGGCAGTGCTTGAATAATTCTTCCTGTTTTGCTGGTTCTGCTCCGTCGGTGGAGTGTGCACTCGTGCCTTGCCGTTTTATTGAATTTGCTGACACAAGCCTGCGACACCCCCCCTCCACGGATCGCGTTTGTCACACCAGTGGCTCTCGAGTCGTAATTCACCCGTCCGCTGTACTTCTGTTCCGCTCCATCGCTGGCGCTGTCATGATCGCCCCCCCCCTTCCCCCTTTTTAATTAGACAACAAAACAAAAACTATGAATATGCATAAGCAGAGACCTCATTAATATGCACAATTATGCAAATCAGCGCACAGTTAAGCTGCTTCTCTCCAGAGCATTAAGGGGGAGACGGTTTTTGGGAAATTTCTGCACCGTCGATCTTTAAAATTCTTCCGTTCTGCGTCTTTCCAGCCTTTGTGCTTTCGGTCGCTGGGACATTTGTGGTTTCGAAACCTTCGAGGTTTGCTTGACATGTCAAATCACACATCAGCTGGTAAAGATGGCAGAGACGCAAAACGAAACGCAGTTTGACCATCGAGCTTCAGTCTGGTCGTTACCTGACCTGATAGTGCGGATAATGCAGACACCGAATATGAGAACGATTTAACAAACAAAATCTGTTGTGTCTGAACAACCTTGTGTGAAAGAGGCTTAAGAAGCTCGTCTCGTCAACCTGAAATCAGCCTAAGTATACAAGGCTTCGTTAAGACCTATTAGTTTACTAATCGTGCATGCACACGACTCGCAAGTCAATTTTTAGTTTTGCACCAACATTTAATTTTCTGTGGCATGTTTTCAAATTATAAAATGTTTTTTTGTCTTTTCTGCAGTGCATTCATGTTGTTTGTTGTATATGCTATACTTTATTGGAGATCAAGTAGATGCATTTTAAAAATACACTACCGTTTTTTTTAAGGAATAAGGAAATTATTACATTTATTCATCAAGACTGCATTAAATTTATCAGAAGTGACAGTAAATACATTTATGTGGCAAAAGATTTCTATTTCAAATAAATGTTGTTCTTTTGAACTTTCTATTCATCAAAGAATCCTGAAAAATAAAATGCATCACAGTTTCCACAAAAACATGAATGGTTTTCAGCATTGATAATAATCAGAAATGTTTCTTGAGAAGCAAATCCGCATATTAGAATGATTTCTGAAGATCATGTGACACTGAAGACTGCAGTAATGATGCTGGAAATACAGCTGCTATCAAGAAAAAAAAAGGGTAATACATTTTCCCAATATTTCACATCTAAAACGATGTTTTAAAATGGAATAATTTTAGAATTTTACTGTATTTCTGAACAAACAAATGCAGCCTTGGGGAGCAGAAGAGACTCAAAAACTTTACAATTCTGGTTTTGAATGTCAAATTCATAATCATTTGTTATCAGCCAACATTTCTAAATCGGCGCATATCTAGTTCTAAGTATTAATAATGTTTGTTTGTTTTTCAGGTTTAGATGAAAGAAGTGGCTCCGGCTCTTGGGCTTCAGGAGAAGCGAACGGTCCCGCATTTGGCGCACGGGTACGAAAACACACACATGTGCACTCACTCGGTCATAAGACAGAGTCACAGACTCTGATGAAATGCAGAAATTAGTGAAGCTGGGGCTGTGAGTGAGGACGGAGCGTCTCTGGTGGTGCTTTGCTTTTCCCATCAGACCTTAATCCCTAAAGGAAACAAACCTGACTGCAGCAGATATCTAGTCCACTTCAGGATGTCTCGATGGTTTGTTTAAAGCAGAGCGGGGTGTAGCTGTAGACGGGAAGTTCAGCAGACGCGTGTTTGTAGGTCAGTCGGTCAGTGGCTGAGATTAGCCGGCCGTTGTTAGCGATGCTCATGTTTACCTGCCCTGTCTAGTGCTAATCTCTCACCTGTCAGACTTCATGAATGTTAGACGCATCACGTGTGTGAATGATGCATCCTATTCTCTCCGTGACCTATTTTGCTCATAAACAAGCAGGCTGTAATTTTAGTCAAGGTGCCAACATTTTTCATGACCATTTGTGACCCAGGACCACAAAACTTAAGTGTCAATTTTTCGAAATTGAGATTTATGCATCATCTGAAAGGTGAATAACTAATCTTTCCATCGATGTATGGTTTGTTAGGATAGGACAATATTTGGCTGAGATACAACTATTTGAAAATCTAGAATCTGAGTGTGCAAAAAAAAATGAAATCACTTTAAAGTTGGTCAATGAAGTCTTGCACTGCATATTCACTAATCAAAAATTAAGTTTTTGCTATTTTACGGTAGGAACATTGCCAAAATATCTTCATGGAACATGATCTTTACTTAATATCCTAATGATTTGTAGCATAAAAGAGAAATGTATAATTTTGACCCATACAATGTATTGTTGGCTATTGCTACAAATATACACATGCTACTTATGACTGCTTTTGTGCTGCAGGGACACATTTCTCTTTGAACTTATAATATAAAATTAATATTATAATATAATTGTTAAACAGTTTTTTTTCCTGCTGCTGAAGTCTTTTCATTGATATGAGAAAAAAGAAAAAAAAAATAAAAATCTAATATAGATATAAACATTTAAAAATACATAATTTTAAGTGCGTTTTTAATACACTTTTAAAGAGCACCTATTATGCAAAATTCACTTTCACATGTTGTTTGGACATAAATGTGTGTTGGCAGTGTGTACACAACTACTCTATAATGATAAAAATCCACCCACTCTTTTTTTTAATCTTTATAAATCATGAGCAGTGTCTCAGAGTTTACTGATCACAGAATCCGTAAAGTGTGACATCACAATTTACAAGCCCCGCCCACGAGTGTTGATTGACACAGCCGTGTTAGCCGTGACCCCGCCATGAGTGAGCCGCACACAATCCTCTGTTTATCTTCACACCAGAGCATTTAAAAGCAGCATTCAAGATAGAACTGTCTTTTTATTAAAGCTATAGAAGTTATTCAGTCCAGATCATTAAGTGATTCTCTGCTTTTATTTTATTCTTTGGGTCATATTAACAGCGTAGACAGCAGTAGGTACTGTATATTACGCTGTTGTCACTTAATACACAGATCTAATATAGACATTCGATTTCTTTCCCAGATGTTTAACGTCACAAACCTAACCGACTGTGTTTTTGTAACTTATGCGTGTTTTTAACACAAACTCGTGTGTGAAAGAGAACATGCGTGTGACAGCCGCTCTCTGTTCGCATGCTTAGGATGTTTGCGCTCAGAAAACCGTCTATCAGAAGTTTAAACTAATGTGGCTTTAAAATGCGTGATTTCAGTGCGATATACAGTACATGATTATCAAAACCAAACAGATGTTTTTTGGCAGAGATCCGAGATACGAGCTAAAATTGCACAGCTCTATTCTGAAAAAGGGGGCGGGAGCAGCAGCTCATTTGCATTTAAAGAGACAGCATTTAAAACAGCGTGTTTCTGCTTCCCCATAATAGGCATTTTCAAAATGATATAGTAAATGATCTGTGGGGTATTTTGAGCTGAAACTTCACAGACACATTCTGGGGACACCTGAGATTTATAATACATATTGTAAAAAGGGGCATAATAAGTGCCCTTTAATATACTGTTTTGTAAAAAAAATTTTCATAAAAAGACTATATGTATAATGTATGTGGTGTATATCTATATATATATATATATATATATATTATATAATGAATAGCATCACATTTATTTAATTTACACCATTTAACACGCAATATGCACATATCCATCATTACCTATATTTTAATATCCATATATAGCTTCTACTCCAATATAAAAATTATATTAAGTTTATTTAAAGCAATTGTACATATATGTTAAACATATTGTTACATTTCAATATAATTACAATAAATCTAAATAAAGTTTCATATATAAATAATAACAGAATAATTTAAATTGAAAGTAAAATACATTTACAACCTATAAAAATACCTTTATAAAACTATATTATACATTTAATTAAAATAATTGTACTTCCAGTAAATGTTGTGAGTGGACTGAAGAGGAATGTTTAAGTTCAGAATATGTTAACTTTCTTTAATGTTGATATTTCGTGATGTGATTACTAAGATTTGCGTTCTCAGTGCTGCTGATCATGACTTTTGTAATGTATTATTGTGTGTTTTTGTGTGCTAGCTGTATGGAGACGGTCCTCACTACCCTGAACACGACGGCATGTACAACTTAGAGATTGACGGTGAGTTAACGCACAGCTTGGAGTTCAGAACATTTCACATCAGTTTTGATACCAGCTTCTTTAATTTAGGCTATTAGGAGGTGGGTTTTTATAATCATAGATCATGTTTTCATAGATGAGGTGTGGCTTCTTTGTCGTTGTTTGTTAGTGATGCACTACATTTCCGCTGCAGATCATCAGCGTCTGAAGTTTAGTCACACATGAGCACACAAACCCGTGCATTGCCTGCTGTCCTGAGCAGGTTTAGGTCACGCTGGGATTTGGAGGGGGGTTAATCCACGAGCATAACCGGCCCGCTCTGGGCTTTACAGCCGGGTGGGGGTTGCTTTTGAACTAATTACCACTTAGGCATTTATAATGGGGCGATTTGTTGTTTGTGCCCAGTCTTAAGGCCATAAATGCTGCACCTCAGCCAGTCGAGGTCACACGCAGACAGATGGAGTCCAGCAACCCTCGGCCCAACATTATCAGTCAATGAATAAATCACAAACCACACCCCCCTCCAACCCAACACGCCCACCAACCCAACATTCATATTTAATGCAGTGTTAGTTTACTAGTACCTCAGTTATACTGCTATATATGTATGTGACCCTGGAGCACAAAGCCGTTGTAAGTAATTTCCCCGCCGCTGGGGGGATATTTGTAGCAATAGCCAACAATACATTTGTATGGGTCAAAATTATAGATTTTCTTTTATGCCAAATCATTTAGGATATTAAGTAAAGATCATGTTCCATGAAGATATTTTGTAAATGTCCTACCGTAAATATATCAAAACTTAATTTTTGATTAGTAATATGCATTGCAAAAAAATTCATTTGGAAAACTTTAAAGGCAATTTTCTCAATATTTAAATTTTTTTGCACCCCCAGATTGCAGATTTTCAAATAGTTGTATCTCGAACCATAATATTTGCCTACCTAAACAAACCATCCCTAATGGAAAGCTTATTTATTCATGTATTCAGGGCGCCCCCCCAGGTGATGTATAAAGCTCAATTTTGAAAAATTGACCCTTATGACTGGTTTTGTGCTCCAGGGTCACATTATATTAAATCAAAATATTAGCAAAAATTCTAAAATGTAAATTCTTAAATGTAATATAATAAAATTGTGTGTGTGTAGATAATATTATTAGTATCCATTGAATAGTAATATAGTTTATTAATTTTAACTTTATTTTATTAATATTGGTTTCCTTTTAGGTGAAGTTTGGCACTTTTTTGTGTGTTTGTCTTTTTATTATTGATATTATTATATTTTTTACACATCTATATAGTTTTTATTTTTATCAGTTATCATTTGTATGTAATTTTGGTTTTAATTATTTACAGCCGGGTTAAACTAAACTTCAGGTTAAACTAAACGAAATATGAGTGATGCATTAGCACCTAATTTTTTAGTATTTTTTAATGTATTTTTTGGGGAAAGGTTTAATGTTTATTTAATTGTAATAACCCTGATGTGTGTGTGTTATTTATTAATTCATTTATGTATATATATATAATTGTTTTTTTGTTTTTTTTTCAAATTTAATTGCATTAAAATAATAAATTAATTCCAGTAAATCCTGTGGCTGGACTGGAGAAATTTTAATGCCTTCATTTGTTGTGATGTTACTTTAGATTTATAGCTCTGTTACTGTATTTAAAGGCAAACTAGACTAACTTTATTCAATCATTTGCAGATGTATAAAATCTATTCCTACCTATTCTCATCAAAACAAATCATGTTTTGCTCCGATTTTGAGCCACATTACGGAAGTTTAATGGGTTGCAAAAGCAAAAGTTGACATGTTCTGTGCATTTCCAGATTTCTCAGCAGCACAAAAATGTAAACAACTGAAATTCAGATTCTCTGTAGGCCTGGCCATTGGTAATGCAAGTGTAATACTTGAACTGTTTGGCTCAATATCAGAGTTTCTGGTGTCTTTTGCAGGGAAATCTGAAAGAGGATACCCCGTTACTCAGGTAATGAACTGTTTTTAAGTAGTTGAGCAGTTTTGGGTTTTAGTCGGTCTTCACTGAACTCTGTTATTTGTGTTTAGCCGCAGCTCTTGCCCGCTGATATTAGCGATGGCCTTTCTCCTCCGGGAATGAAAGTCTCTTCTCAGTTCTACAGTCTTCACCGCCGGAGGCTCGCCGACTCCAGCATAGGTGAGAGGAGCTCGTCAACCTCAGGGCTTTGGGCTTGACTTATACCTGTTTGTGATTTGTCAGTTGCTAGCAATATTTATATAATGACCACTAAACTGTATAATTGTATAAAACAGATTTCATTGCATTGATGTGCAATGATGTACAGGCTTCTGCAAAATAAACCCTTGTTTTTCGTATATTGACATAAAAAAATACAGGATTTTATTCACCTGATGACTTGAATAGCTATTTCTGTAATGAATAAATCATTCCGGAGAGAGCGAAATAATTGTTGTTAAATGCATCTGCATTGGAATGAAAAATAATTTTAAAAAAAAGGCAGAAATAAATACTTTTTTGATTGTGAAGTAATTTTAGGACTGATCGACTTGAGGATTTTTTTTTTTTTTACCAATTCAGTATGACTTTTTTTTTTTAAATAAATTCTGTTTTCTGTTTTCCATTTAATTAATTTTTTTGTCTTTTTTAGTAATTCTGTTGTGTTTGTCATTTTTGTTAGTTTTTGTGTTTTTAGTTTTGTTTTATTTATTAGTTTGTTTAATTTTAGTTTTTTTTTGTACTTTAAATGAAAAATATATCTAAAATGAGTTTAAGTATATAAGTACATTTAAATAAAATGATTTTAATAATTATTGTCTGTTTTCACTTTAATTTGGAAGTTTTTGTAGTTGTGCATTTAATACTTAAACTAAATTAAAATGAAACATTGTTGCTTAAGTAAAATACGTTTATAATATTTTAAATTATATTTTTAACATCATTATATTTTTAATTACCATTTTATTTTAATTGCTAATTAGTATGTGTTTTAAATAAAATGGTAAATGTTAAAATTTGTACTGTAAAATAGAAAAATTCTAAATCAAAATTACAATACTAATATTTTCAAATGGTATACCATTGAGCTTTTATTTCGATGGTTTATTAAAATTATGTTTGTTTTTAGAGTGAAACTCGGAGCTCTTTCACCATTTCAAATTATTTGATTCAGGGAAAATGTGTGTATCATGAGCTAAAACATGTACCGTTTCTCTCTCTAGAACATATATTTAATTATT
Organism: Sinocyclocheilus anophthalmus; assembly: GCA_018155175.1. Lineage (NCBI taxonomy): Eukaryota > Metazoa > Chordata > Actinopteri > Cypriniformes > Cyprinidae > Sinocyclocheilus > Sinocyclocheilus anophthalmus. The sequence goes on along the minus strand of JADLZN010007407.1, from coordinate 140,975 downwards.
AAATGACAGGCTGTGCACTAAGCCGTATCGCGATATATTATTATTTCTCAATGCAACGTGCAGCTCTAGTGATCTGCATTGTGTGTTGTATCGTTCCAAGGGTTTATTTTGTGCTATTTCCCCTCATGCATGATGGTTTTGTGGGCTCATGCAGTGATGACAGAGTGTGGTTTTTGAAAAGCATGAGGTGTCTTCGTTTGCATCACGTCGACGATCACCTTAAGTGCAAATCAGCTTTGTGGTCTGGATGGCTTGCTAATAATGCTTTCGTTTCAGATCCACTGCCCAAGAAGATCCGGAAGGTTCCTTCTGGCCTGCCGTCGTCTGTGTCTTCGGTGAGTGTTGATGTGCCCTCATTAGTGTCTGAGTCCAGATTATCATGCCACGTGCCGTCAGTCTGACCCAAAACACACACACACACACACTTCCTGTAGGGCTCGTGTCACATACTACATGCATACTGTGAACTACCTGTAGTGTGCATATATTCTCTTTGCATTTTATGGGATCGTTTGCTGTGTTTGCAACCGTGCATTCATGCTCACATGCGCATGCAGTCAAAACACCCTCCCTTGCAAATCGCTGCATGGACAAAGCGCTCCTCTACTAATACCCACGAGGCCTTGGAGGGCTGTCGTGGGCAATGGTGCATGTTCTACTTCCTGTGTCTTTTCCTGTTTGAAGCAGGGCTGCTGAAATCGAACCCATTCATTCCTCCTCATTTCAATGCAGAGCAAAATGTAAGACGATAAATACGATTTACTGCATTACTCTTAATGAGAACCAACTTAAACCACTTCCAGTAACCATAAAGTGAGTTTTTATTACTTGAATCTTCATAGGCCACATTCCCACTGTTTTTGATCAATGCAATATGATTTAAAAGCAATAATTATTAAATATAATATAATTATACAGAGAAAGAAAACCATACAGTGTGAGGGTGAGTGCATGGCGATTTAGCTTTAAATGTCTAAATTTCGAGTTTTCTAATAATCTGTGAGTGAGTTCAGTGAATATTGTCAAAATATTAATAAATATTGCTATGTGTTACTGAAAATAAGTCGTGGTGGGTCAAAACTGCATTGTTGAGGAAAAAGCATGTGTCACATTTTATCATTACAATGTCACACTTATCTTAAACATGCTGCGTCTTTTATTTCTGAAGTTAATTCTATAATGCGTTTAATATCAAGTACGTAAAACGTGCAAAATGCACATGTTTTGATTTGATCCACACACTTGTATTTTTAGTTTCGCTTTAAATAAAGTTATTGCGTGGCGATTTTAATTTTTAATTAGTTTGTTTTCTATATTTATGTTTTTCATCCTGTTCTGAATAATGTTTAATGAATAATGTTAAGAGAAACTAAAATACATGTTTATAGTGTTTATAATATCATTTAATTTGCTGATATTTTACATTTTTGTTATAATAAAAATGTGACTGTTTTGTTTTGTCTAGTTTTTACCCGGTGCAAGTTATTTTCTGTAAAATTCAGTAATTGTATGAGATGTGCACGCAATAGATATTATATGAATGTTTGACACAATATTTAATTTATTCCTGAAATATTTGAAAACAGCAAATGTACACTGAAATGTAGACATTTTAAAGCAAAATTGTCATGTACATGTTTTAGTATCACTGAGATATTATAGTTATTTTATATTGTTTTAATTTTAGTTACATATTTAGTCATTTTGTTTGTTTTTAGTAGTTTATGTGGTAGTATATATATTATTTATTTATTTATAGTTTTGGGTATTTTAGTGCATCAAGCTAATGCATTTTGTTTTATATTTTTTAATATTTAATAAAATCATCCCGGTGAGCAGAAGCTGTCAAGACGTTTATGTTTTCACAGACTAATATTTTGGGTGTGTTAAGCCAAGAGTAATTAGGAAATTATGCAGAATATCTTCGTTTATGTTTCCGTGAAGATGAACGAAGGTCTTTTGGGTTTGGAACGACATGATGGTGAATAAATGATGAGAGAATTTTCTTTTTGAGTGAACTATCGCTTTAATCTGTCCGATCATCTCAAATACCCAAATTATGCTTATATAATATATACATACACGCACACAAAGAAGAAACGGGGGGTTCAAGCATCAAACAATAAAAGTTTTATACAGCTTTAAGTTTTGTTTCCCCCCCAAACATTACAAAATCTGAGCAAAAAATAATGAGTAATTTTTACCATGAATTGCAGACGACACCCACTAAAATGTAATTCACTTTAACAATAGTTCATAATCCAAAAAAATCTATATATCAATGGACCATTTTTCAAAAGGTTTCTCCTGAATTTTAGTCAAACTCGTCCATGCCAAATTGTTCATTCTTGAACTGAACTCCGTTTGGTGATTAAATAAACAGTTTTAGACCGCTGCTCGAGTTGAACGCGACGCGTCCGGAGTGTGTGTGATACCGGTGAGTTCTAGACTCAGCGCTGCACTTTTATTTTGATTAGATAACCATCAAGTGTTCAAGAATAGAAGCAGTTAAAGTGTGAGAGTATACATACAATATCCATATGTATAGCTTTAAATGCTATAGCCTTTGTGTATATATTTAAAGATGTGCATCTTTAAGCATGACCGTTGAAATTAAATGGTAACACTTTAAAATAAGAGTCCATTTGTAGCATTAAGATTAATGAAAGCTGTGCAAGTATTGTTCCTTGTTAGAGTGTGTTAACTTCAACATTTACTATTATTATTATTTTTTTACTACTACTAGTAGTATGGTTCAGTACTGTTTTTGTTAATAAAGCACTATTTTAGTTTTTGTTCAGTATCAATTTTAAAACTATCGGTTAATTAATCGGTTTCGACCAGTGTGGTCCAACCTAGCTATCGGTATCGGCAAAATCCACTATCGGTCGACCTCTACTTAAGACATTATTAAGGTTTTGTGCTCCGGGGTCACGTATATGTTACGCTGAATGACTATGGAACATTATTTCACCCATATTTTACATTTTTTCACAAAAGTTATTTGAAACATTGACGTAGACGCTTGCATTTAATATGCATCCTATGGATATAAAATAACTTTTGTGAATTGAATTTGATGCGAAGGTCTTTGACCCATCTCATAAAACCTCAGTGTTTACCTGTTTAAACTGTACAGCAGTTCTCTGTTCTTAACATTGGTCTTATTGTCTCTATGGCTGTCTAATAGTGCCTCTATTTTTACTCTCCCTGCCCTCATCTATTTCTCTTTGCTTTCATTTTTCCTGCTCGTTCTCTCCAGCTGTCTGTGGTGTTGGCTGCTCTCCAGGAACTGCCAGATGGCTCTGTAATTGGGAATGCATCTCTCTCTCTCTCTCTCTCTCTCTCTCCGTTCTCTCTTTATTTCTTTCTTGTGTTCATGCATCTCCTTCGTTCTCTCGTCTTCTATTTCGTACCGTTTATTTACGCACATTTCTCATGGTTCTTTTCTGTGGATTTCTCCATCATTGACATCAGATCGCTGGAGCGTCGCTTGTTTTTTGACCCCTTCGTTGTGTTTAATTGGCTTGTAATTTGGTCGCATGTTCATTATATTAACACCCTTTCATGGCTAGACAGGCGTGCATTGTTGTTTCTTTTGTTTTAGCGAATAACAAAGTATACAGTGTTTTCACGTCATGCCTTTGTGTGTGAAAACTAAAAATGTTCAGAAAAAATCTCAATGGTGCATCACCTGAGCAACTAGTCGAATTAAGGATTGCTTCACATCAAACACATTATTAAAAAGGTTGATAGAGAATGCAACAAAATGCATTCACATATGCATTATGCACATATATATATGTATGTGTGTGTGTGTATAATGTTGTGTTTATATATATATATATTATATAATCTATATATATATAATATATATATAATTTTCGGTATTTAATCAATTTAGTAATATTTACTATTTAAATAAAAGGAATTTATAAATGTAAAAAATATTTAATAAATAAATGAAAATTAACATAATATTTTATAACAATGTTAACAGTTACCATTTTTTTACAAAAATGACAATAAATACAAAAATAGACCTACATTTATCGATATCATAGATAAATACAATGCGCATATATATATATATTAGAGATATAATATAACTTGTAAATTTAAGTTGCTGTTTAATTAAAATTATATATTAATAAATAACTAAAAGTGATACTTATTTATCTATATATATATTATATATATGTATAGGTCTATAAATTATTAAGCTATAATATAAAATAACTATAAATTCATACAGACAATATTTAATAAAATGCGAAGTACAGCTTCTTGACTGGAAAAATATTTAATATATACATAGTTATAATTTGTTTGTTTTTTTAAATTATATCTAACAGATGTTTTCGTATATAGAATATCTTAAAATATGTAATGGATAATTTGTGGTAACTCGTCATTGAAATGTGAAAGTTATTTTGGGCACTGCTCGTGGTTCCTCCTGTCTGCTGTATGTTGTGGTCGTCGGTGTGTTATTTTGGACTTTCCCTTGAGTCATGGTTCGTTTTCTGATGAATGTTTCCTAATTTATTGCACATGCACACATACTGCGGCTAAAGCAGAACCGCGTCTTCTGGACGATCACATGACTTTGGTGGGCTCTGCATCACATTCCCGTGACCTGAATCCCAGCTTTGGTTTCTTCTGTCTGGCAGGTTTATCCCGGTTCCACCGGAGAGGACTATAACCCTGACGGCTCCGGATACCCCGGATCCAAAGCTGCAAACCTTTATCCAGGCTCTTTCTGGCCAGGTATGTCCACAGAAGATGGTGATGGCTGGCATCTGTCTGATTTGTTGGTGATATTAGTAATATGTGACCCTGGATCACAAAACCAGTCATAAGGGTCAATTTTTAGAAATTGGGAGTTTATTAATATCTTAATATATTATTATATCTTATGTTAACCATTTGCACACACGAGCATTATCGGGCTCTGCTCCTTCCAACTGTTTACAAGACACTTTTTCCTGCGTTTTTCAGTCAATTTCTTATGAACAACACATTTTCGTACACGATAAAAGCTCCTTGGTTTTCCTTCTTCCTTTCTTCCCTCTTTCTTTTCTCGGTTTGGCCGATTGGGGCATCCATAAACGACACAAAACATCATTCATGTGACATTTTGCATTTAAAAATATTTTTCTGCCTTTTTTAAACTGCATTGCAGCACATATTTTGTATAAAAAGTTCATATTTATAATCTATCCTTTGTTAATTTAATGGCATTTTTTTAATTCATTAATTTTTCACCCTATTTTAGAAGTAGACATTTAAAATAGTCTTTGCAGTCATGCATATTTGGTACATATTGTGTGTTTCAATTCATGTTAGAGCAAGTGCATAAATATTTAGGTGTATATCCAATATAAAAAAAGCTGTGACAAAACAACAGGAGCCGAGAATGCTGCACTGGTCTCTTCACGTGATCAACGGTGCTCTTTGGATATTTAGAGGTAAATATCAACCTGAGAAGATTAAATACTCCAAGGCACTCATGTAGTAAAAATAAAAATCCTTTAATTAGCTGGGCTAAATCATTAAAACAGTTAAAAGTGTAGCTCTACGCGTTTCGGCTTCACAGACTTCTTCAGGATACACATCAATTGTTCAAAGAAGTGCTCTTAAACAATTAGTAAGCAATCAAAGACATCTGCTTAATCAGTGGGAGTGGCTAGAGCTTTCCTCGTTGTGCAAAACATAACGATATTCAAAAAGAGAGGAAAAAAACAAACAAACATTAATTTATTTAAAAAGCTGTAATTATAAAAAACATTCATATTGTGGTCAAATATCTGTGCATTGTGATGATATATTCATCTTTCATATTACTGTGCTCTCTCTTATCATATAAAATAGTTTAAACTCAGTATTTCATGTCTGTTTAATGATTATTTCATGATAAGTGGCCATGTAATAAGCAGAGTAATGTAACATCAGCGTCTGCTGCTTTTGCTGTAATTCTACAGTTCCGGGTGGTTTCTTTGGATCACATGTTTTTGGTGTTGTTTTGGTTTCTCAGATGGGCTTCCGGATCATTGGGGACAGTCTGGTTATCCTCCTGTCATGAGTAACTCTCCTCACATCGCTCAGCCGGCTCCGTTCCCCTCCATAAACACACAGGTGAGCCCAGCGCTCGTCCATCTGCAGCTGAAGTGCAGAGCTGGATTTGGTTTCGCAAACGGAAAATCGATCAATAATCTTATTATGGATTAAAATGGAACCATTTCTAATATGTGACCCTGGACCACAAAACCAGTCATAAGGGTCAATTTTGAAATCTGAAAGCTGAATAAATAAGCTTTCCATTGATGTATGGTTTGTTAGGATAGGGCATATATACATATTTGGCTGAGATACAACTATTTTAAAACTGATCTGAGGGTGCAAAAATCTAAATATTGAGAAAATCACCTTTAAAGTTGTCCAGATGAAGTCTTTAGCAATGCATATTACTAATCAAAAATTAAGTTTTGATGTATTTACGGTAGGAAACTTACAAAATATCTTTATGGAACATGATCTTTACTTAATATTCTAATGATTTTTGGCATAAAAAGAATGTATAATTGTGGACCCCTCTATGTTTGTTGGCTTTCTCACATATCCCCCAGCGACTTAACATACACTGCTTTTTGCTGCATGGACCATATTCGAGCTTTTTTTTAAATTTGTGGGCCTATTTCAGTTTTAAATACATAAAAAGATATTTAATAATGGCTACTTTATAATATTTGTCACATTTAGGTATCTTCTTCAGGATCACTCACACCGTGATGTGTCTCAAGTGATTCATTTTGGGTTAAAAATTTAATATATTACAATCTGTATTTAAATATATCACTTTATATTTAAATACTAATTAAAATATATAAATGTCTACAATTAAATATATAAATGGCTAAATTGTCTTTATGGTAACCTTCTCAGTTTTTAGATATTTCGTTATAAATTTGCTATATATATTGATCATTTGTGGTTTTTATATCAATTTTGATGTTTAAATATAAATTACACATTTATTTAAATTTTTTTATTTTAATATTTAAAAAATGGCAAAATTTATAGTTTGAAAACGCTATTTTACTCTTCTCATGTCCTCTGTCAAAGTTATTTATTTGTAAAAAACATATATAGAAAATATTTATTTGTTGTTTAATAGAATTCGCAATTATACAGTGTTTGTGTGTTTGGTGGTGTGTGTGTATATATATCTATATACAGTGGGTACGGAAAGTGTTCAGACCCCCTTAATTTTTTCACTCTTTGTTATATTGCAGCATTTGCTAAAATCATTTAATTTAATTTTTTTTTCCTCATTAATGTATACACAGCAACCCATATTGACAGAAAACACAGAATTGTTGACATTTTTGCTGATTTATTAAAAAAGAAAAACTGAAATATCACGTGGTCCTAAGTATTCAGATCCTTTGCTGTGACACTCGTATATTTAACTCGGGTGCTGTCCATTTTTTTCTGATCATCCTTGAGATGGTTCTACAGCTTCATTTGAGTCGAGCTGTGTTTGATTATACTGTTTGGACTTGAATAGGAAAGCCACACACTTGTCTATGTAAGACCTTACAGCTCACAGTACATGTCTGTGCAAATGTGAATCATGAGGTCAAAGGAACTGCCTAAAGTCTCAGAGACAGAATTGTGGCAAGGCAGATCTGGCCAAGGTTACAAAAAAAAAAATTCTGCTGCACTTAAGGTTCATAAGAGCACAGTGGCCTCCATAATCCTTTAATGGAAGACGTTTGGGACGACCAGACCCCTTCCTAGAGCTGGCCGTCCAGCCAAACTGAGCTATCGGGGGAGAAGAGCCTTGGTGAGAGAGGTAGAAGAACCCAAAGATCACTGTGGCTTAGCTCCAGAGATGCAGTCGGGAGATGGGAGAAAGTTGTAGAAAGTCAACCATCGCTGCAGCCCTCCACCAGTCGGAGCTTTATGGCAGAGTGGCCCAACGGAAGCCTCTCCTCAGTGCAAGACACATGAGAGCCCGCATGGAGTTGTGAGATGGTGATAAATAAGATTCTCTGGTCTTATGAGACCAAGATATAACTTTTTGGCATTAATTCTAAGCGGTATGTGTGGAGAAACCAGGCACTGCTCATCACCTGTCCAATATAGTCCCAACAGTGAAGCATGGTGGTGCAGCATCATGCTGTGGGGGTGTTTTTTCAGCTGCAGGGACAGGACGACTGGTTGCAGTCGAGGGAAAGATGAATGCGGCCAAGTACAGGGATATCCTGGACGAAAACCTTCTCCAGAGTGCTGAGGACCTCAGACTGGGCCGAAGGTTCTTTTCCAACAAGACAATGACCCTAAGCAACAGCTAAATAACGAGGAGTGGCTTCACAACAACTCTGTGACTGTTCTTGAATAGTCCAGCCAGAGCCCTGAAATTAAACCCAATTGAGCATCTCTGGAGAGACCTAAAATGGCTGTCCACCAACGTTTACCATCCAACCTGACAGACTGGAGAGGATCTGCAAGGAGGAATGGCAGATCCAAAATCCAGGTGTAAAAACTTGTTGCATCTTTCCCAAAAAGACTCATTGCTGTATTAGATCAAAAGGGTGCTTCTACTAAATACTGAGTAAAGGGTCTGAATACTTATGTAAATGTGATATTTCAGTTTTTCCTTTTTTAATAAATCTGCAAAAATGTCAACAATTCTGTTTTTTTCTGTCAATATGGTGTGCTGTGTGTACATTAATGAGGAAAAAAAATACTTAATTGATTTTAGCAAATGGCTGCAATATCCCAAAGAGTGAAAAATTTAAGGGGGTCTAAATACTTTCCGTACCCGCCCCCCTGTGATTACACATACTATATATATATATAGATATATACTATATACACATATATTATAAATAAATGTCAACATTTACATTATTTAAGTAACTATTCTTAAGTCCTTCCGACATGTCAATTGTTATATCTATATGTATATATATATATATATACAGGTGCATCTCAATAAGTTAGAATGTCGTGGAAAAGTTAATTTATTTCAGTAGTTCAACTCAAATTGTGAAACTTTTGTTTTAATAAATTCAATGCACACAGACTGAATTAGTTTTAAGTCTTTGGTTCTTTTAATTTTTTGATTTTGGCTCACATTTAACAAAAACTTACCAATTCACTATCTCAACAAATTAGCATATGGTGACATGCCAATCAGCTAATCAACTCAAAACTCCTTCAAAGGTTTCCTGAGCCTTCAAAATGGTATTTCAGTTTGGTTCACTAGGCTACACAATATGGGGAAGACTGTTGATCTGACAGTTGTTCAGAAGACAATCATTGACATCCTTCACAAGGGGGGTAAGCCACAAACATTCATTGCCAAAGAAGCTGGCTGTTCACAGAGTGCGGTATCCAAGCATGTTAACAGAAAGTTAAAAAGTGTGGAAGAAAAAGATGCACAACAACCGAGAGAACCGCAGCCTTATGAAACCAACCAAGAGAACTGTTATGAGGATTTTCAAGCAAAATCGATTCAAGAATTTGAGTGAACTTCACAAGGAATGGACTGAGGCTGGGGTCAAGGCATCAAGAGCCGCCACACACAGACGAGTCAAGGAATTTGGCTACAGTTATCGCATTCCTCTTGTTAAGCCACTCCCCTGAACCACAGACAACATCAGAGGCAACTTACCTGGGCAAAGGAGAAGAAGAACTGCACTGTTGCCCAGTGGTCCAAAGTCCTCTTTCAGATGAGAGCAGGTTTTGTATTTAATTTGGAAACCAAGTTCCTAGAGTCTGGAGGAAGGGTGGAGTTCATAGCCCAAGTTGCTTGAAGTCCAGGTTTAAGTTTCCTCAGTCTGTGATGATTTGGGGTGCAATGTCATCTGCTGGTGTTGGTCCATTGTGTTTTTTGAAAACCAACGTCACTGCACCCGTTTACCAAGAAATTTTGGAGCACTTCATGCTTCCTTCTGCTGACCAGCTTTTTGATTTCATTTTCCAGCAGGATTTGGCACCTGCCCACACTGCCAAAAGCAGTTAAGTTGGTTAAATGACCATGGTGTTGTTGGTGTGCTTGACTGGCCAGCAACTCACCAGACCTGAACCCCATAGAGAATCTATGAGGTATTGTCAAGAGGAAAATGAAAAACAAGAGACCAAAAATGCAGATGAGCTGAAGGCCACTGTCAAAGAAACCTGGGCTTCCATACCACCTCAGCAGTGCCACAAACTGATTCCCTCCATGCCACGCCGAATTGAGGCAGTATTAAAGCAAAAGGAGCCCCTACCAAGTATACATGTACAGTAAATGAACATACTTTCCAGAAGGCCAACAATTCACTAAAAATGTTTTTTTTATTGGTCTTATGAAGTATTCTAATTTATTGAGATAGTGAATTGGTGGGTTTTTGTTAAAATCATCACAATTAAAAGAACCAAAGACTTAAACTACTTCAGTCTGTGTGCATTGAATTTATTTATTTAATACACGAGTTTCACAATTTGAGTTGAATTACTGAAATAAATGAACTTTTCCTCGACATTCTAATTTATTGAGATGCACCTGTATATACACACACAGATGGTTGGAGATCAGACTTAATAATTGCAAACAGCTTAGTTGTGTCTGATCAGTCATGATCTCAGATTCATTTGGTTAAAAAATAGCTCCTGATGACCTCATCTAGATGTTTTTCCTTTCTGATGAGCCAGAGACCACAGAAGAAATGCATTTAATTACCGCAGACCTTCATGTGGAAAAGCCATCGAACATTCCTGATGTTGAACCTGCTCTTTCTCAGTTGCTTTTTGGCCTCACCAGAGCTGCATGATAGATACCATAACATGTTTGCCACGTGCTCGTGAATATTTGCTTGTGTGTCTCGCCTGCAGAAGCGGCAGCCTTTGCCCCTGTCGCCGCAGAATTACCCTCTTCACGGGAGCGAGGTCAACTTACCCACCAGCTTCCACTCGGCCTCGGCTGGATACGGCGTTCCCAACCACACGCCACCCATCAGCAGCTCCGACAGCATCATGGGTAAGACTCTCCACCCAGACGTGACCACAAACCAGAGCTTCACTGCTGCGACCTGCTCTCGTTTCAGTTCACCTGTAAACACAGCTTCATTCTCTGTTCACAGTCAGCAGAGCTGGAAACGCAGGCAGCTCCGGCGCCGAGATCGGGAAAGCGCTCGCTTCGGTGAGTCTGTCATTTACTATCTAATGTGGTGATAAACTCCTGGTAGCAATATCGTATAATATCGTACTTGGAAAGCTTATAAGGAACGTATTTGCTAAATTTGTGTAAGCAGTACACATCAAAACATGCATAACACATACCAGATTCATCGTAATAACGAGGCACAAATGCATCCACAGCTTAATTGCAACTCCAAATGTGTATATTGATCATAAATATGATGTGATCATTTCTGGAATTACTCTATGTGGTATGATGAAATGTTTATGGGAGATTCATGCTGAAAAATGTTTTTAAAAAATAACATGTACTGATAATCACAACAATCACACATCTCTTAATATTGTCTCTTGTGATTTTTAGATCTATCCCTCTGACAACAACGGCAGCAGCTACTCTCCGAGTCCCTCCACTCCTGTGGGCTCTCCTTCAAACGTTGCTGGTGGGTTTCCTGAAGGTTCTTCCTTGAAGGCCATCTGCTGTGGGATTGCTCTGATGCCTCCACACACAAGGCTTTATTGACTCCTGTGTTTGTGTTTTCAGCTTCTGCATCTCAGTGGCCCAAAAGCTCCTCTCAGTCTGCGCCGTCGCCCGGTTTTGAGCCAGGATTGCAGGCGCCGGTACGTTCCTCTGCATCACCATAGAGCAGAAAAACTAGAGATTAAATAAACTTTTAAACTGGAAATTTTACTGTGAGTTGTGTTGCATATGAAATATGCATGTATTGTGTTTCTAGAAACATCAAATAATATTCATGATCAATATTTGAAGTCCACATATAGGAACTTGCGTTTAGTTTATATGCAGTATATTTGACAGAATTTAAGTTAAGATTCACTTTAAGGTTCCAGATGTAAGAACTGTTATTTTACACTTGCATAACTCTCCAATCAAGATTTGTACGACTTATAATAAATATAATTAAGATATATTATAATAACTATTTCTTCATATAACAGATCATTTCCATAAAATTTCGCTTGATGTTTATGATCAATATCCACATAGAAACATTATAAATATAGAAGTACTTAATTTATATCTAGTGTATTCTATTATATTTAACTGTATATATTAACTTTCACTATATGGTTTCAGAATGCACCATTTTACGCAATATGTTATATAAACAATAATTTCAAATTTGGTCAGTGTTTCTTTTTATAAAGTTCAATGTGCTGAACCAGGGTATTATAGTTAAAAATAAAACCCATTATAAAAACATTTTTGTTACTTGAAATAAAAAAAACGTTAACTGATACAACAAAATGGAACTTTTTATTTCGGCTAGTTTCCCATGGGTCAACATTTCTCATTTTCATTTAGTTTACCTTGATGTACAAAAATAACTAAAACTGAAATAAATTAATGAAAACTATATAGACATATGTATAAAAAAATGACAAAAACATACAAAAAGTACATTTCAAATGAAAACGGAAAATATAAAGTTAAAAATATTTAATGATACTATCTCAAGGATATTAAAATAACACTCCTGAACAGCAAAAGGTAAATGTTTTGATGGGTATTAATGATTGAACTACATTTATTAAAATATGTCTAATCAGTTGATAAAAGTGTGTTCTACATTTAAGCGAACAAATAGTCGTAATTAACTTTTTGTCCCCTCTTTCGTCTTTAACGCTCACAGAAATAACGTTCATTGCCAAAGCTCTGTTGCAAACAGTGTTGGGCTAGTTACTCAAAGAATGTAATATGTTACTCATTACTAGTTACTCCTTTCAAAAGTAATATTGTTACTTGTTACTTTCTGGCAACAGTAATTAGTTACATTACTATTTCTTCACGTCCCACAGAAGTTGTAACTGTGTATCTTCCACATAAAATTCTTCTAGAATGTTACCAACAACATATTTCTGCCTCATCATTTGACCAAAATCCACACTGGATCGCAGTCAGAAGTTATTACAAACACTCAATAGCGATTGATAGTGACACTCAAGTAGAAGTGTTGTATTAATCTCATTCATTGTCATGTGTAGCTTGAAGCTAATTGTAATTTCTCTGTTACCCATATACGATTATATTTCATTGTGTTTTATCAAATCGCATAAGTTTGTAAGAAACTTTAATTTTCCAAAAAATATATATATATACATAGTCATATAATGTACCACATGCTGATCAGAGGGATGTGGGTGGGATGTAATATCAGAGTAAAGTAAAGCCACAACTTACTCAACAGTGTTCAGATCATCTTTTTTTTCCTGACAAAATCAATATAATGCAATATTTTCTATCTGCTGAATGTAAGCTTTTACATATTCCAAGCTTGCCTGCTGCACTGAGGACATCACATGCATGTGCAAGTCGTGAAAATTATGAAAATAAATCTAGGATTTATTTGATTGTTTGGGATTTGAAATAGTGGTGAAACCGATATTGTTTTTTTTTGACACCGATGCCGATTATCTTGGAACGCGGGTGGCCGATATACAGCCCGTATATATTTTTTTTATTTTTAATATTTGTAAGAATTTTAATCATTGTGAAAATGGATTTAAAATAAATTGTAAAATAAACATATTTATACTTGTAAATGGCAAGTAGTTTTTTTTTCACACACAAAAAAATATTTATTTAGTTTTTTAATATTTTATTCATTGTTGATTTGGAACAGTATTTTTTTAATAAAGCCAAGGTAACACTCATTTTTTACATACAGCACACAGTGAAAATGATATTAATATGGCAGTGGGCAAATGCATAAAGTGCAGCGTAATTTGAAATCACGAGTTTAAAGTTAGTCGATCGTGCGTCTCAATGACCTGAACTCTCCCCCTGTCCGTATTCAATTCGCACGGATCAACCGTCATGCAGAGTACACGCGATCGTGCATGACACAAATGCACACTTCATAAGATCTCACAAATGGATCCGACTAAGTTTGCAAGGTTTTTGAAATGTTCATTAGTCATTCAAAGATTTGTTTAAATTATGTAAATGCGTATTTGTTGAATGCTGACGGCAAACGAAAAAGTATTATGTTTGTCTTTCTATTACTAATAATATAAAATCATTATAATACTTCTTGTATACATTTTAATTCCTTTGTTAAACCGTTCTATCTGATTATTAGACATACTTCTATCCATATTAGACAGAACTGTTAACAACGACAGCAAACAAGAGTGTGCACTGTGTGCGCAGGCGCTAAACCAATCTAAACGCCGTCCAAATAAAGTCTGGCGCGCGTCAAAATAAACGGCCTCGAACACCATCGCCACTTATAGGGAACTCATCGTCCTACACAGTAATCGGAAAAACTTATCAGCCGATATTTTTGAAAAATGCCAAATATCGGGGCCTCCTCGGGCGATCTATCTGGAGATCTCCACTAATTTTGAAATCACGGGGTCGATGCATCGTAGGAATTAACTAAGCTGTTTTTATGGATGTAAACTGTAATATATTACTGATCGTATTAGTAATTGTTACACTCTATTTAATGCAAAGTATAATTAGCAGTACTAAGTTACTAGTAACTATTCCACTGCCCATCTGTTCCAAGCTGTCTCGTTGTGGCATTTGATGGAACTTGGCAGCTGTGAGTGATGTGTGGTTTTTGTGCAGAGTAAGATGGTGACCGGGCGGGTGAAGCTCTGCAAGTATTGAGGCATTATGGCGGTGGGTGCAGACATGCACAGTTAACTGAGGCGCAGGCCGTGTCTCTTGGACATCCGGCTTGCAGCTGCCCTGGGCTCCATCAGTCAGACTTCGGGCTCGCCATCCGTCTGCCAGGCCTGGTTTAGTGGCTGGTCTACCCCAGTGAAGCTTCTGCTTATGGCCCTGTGAACTCTGCTTTATTTTTTCCTGATTGTTGTTTTTAAAGGGGTCATGACATGGATTTTTTTTTTATTATTATTTTAATATGTTCCTTTAGGTTTACTTATAATGTTAATAAAGTTTTTTGCACAAAAAAAAAATATGTGGAAAAATTATTCTTTTCAACCCTCATTCTGACCCTCTCTCTAAAATGACCTGTTTTTATTGGGGCGGTCTTTTAAAGGGGTCATATAATGCTACATGCACTTTAACAAGTTGTTTGAACTGAAATGTGTGTTTGGCAGTGTGTGTACACAACCACCCTATAATGATAAAATCCACCCAGTGTTTTTTTTTTTTTTTATCTACTAAAATCTTTACCCCTTTCTCCAATCGAGCCGATCTCAGATGCCTGTCTGTGTGGCCCCTCCCACGATAGTTTGATTGACAGTAGGTTTCAGCACAGACTGGACTGGTGTCTTACCTTAGCTCCGCCCTGGGTGAGCTGTCATCAGTCCGCCATTTTTTTCATCAACAACACTCCGGCCGGAGCAGGAGTGTGTAGACATAATGACTCCATGAGCCGATCCAGTGTTCTGTTGTTGGATGTATAATGAACAAGCATTCGTCATTTACTCCCGACCTCTGAGCCGCTGAAGACAGTGGATTACGTTTGTTTCTGAAGGGATTGCTCCCGAGCGATCTACGAAATGCTTCTATTTTTCTCGTGAATCTTCAGAGCCAGCCTCAACCACAGAAAAGTGGATTTAATGTTTTTTTAATTAATCTTTGCAAATCGCCTTTCCTAATAATTTGCTAATTAGCAAGTTTCACGATGAACGCGGCTAAAGTAAACAGTTTACTCTGAGAGCAGCTGGAAGGGAGGGGCGGGGTCAGCAGAGCTCATTAAGATTTAAAGGAAAATGCTACAAAACTGCTTGCTCTGAAAAGAGCTGTTTTTGACAGGGTAAAAAAGGTGTTTTTTTCACTACCGTTGAGAAATTTCAACCAAACTATGTTACAGACTTTTCATTAAGACCCTAAAGAATCGTATCAACTTGTGGAAAATGGGCATCCGATGACCTCTTTAAGACTTCTCAGTAATCAGCCACTGTTATGATTGGCTAATGTCATTGCATAGGACACAGTATCAACGCCCTCTCACTATTGCATGTGTTTTGACAACATAATCAAAATAAAACGGTTATTTCCAGACAAAGCATTATGAAATTGGTTTGTGATGCAGCTGCAGTCAGATCTAGCACTGTTTCATCTTTCAACAAATGTTTCTTTGTGGACTCTCCGTGACACTGTGCCTCCTTTACAAAACAAAGCTCTCCTGACAATCCTCTGACACGATCTGGGATGCCATTAAAAATAAACTATCCACTTGTTTCTTATCCTTCTGAGATCTGTACAAAGACGCGAACGAGCTGCTTAAACCAAACGCGTGTCCTGACGACAGACTCAAGTGCATGGACTGTGTCAGAAAGCGAACACGCATCTGTATACTGTATCCAGTGTAGACAAGATAGCGGCAGTGATTGTAATTTCTGTTTTCTTTTGACACAATGTGACACTCGCATTCAGCGTGATCAAGTCAGTTATGAAATTTGCAGTATGTATTCAGCATACAAAGACCTCTTCTATGTCAGAGATCAAGGGAAATTTGGTTTCTCGTGTCATGACCCCTTTAATGGCTAAATTAAATTTTAGTAATCAAGCATGTTTTAACAGTGAATTCATGAATTTGTGTCAATCAAATGAAACGTGTACAATTTAACAACAATTTGTTAAGAGTTTTACAAAAATGTAATTTTCAGGGCCCTATAAAAAAAAGCTGTATTTTTTTTATTTTTTATGTATATATAATTTTTTGCCCCCAAATTAAGTTTTTTTTTTTTTATTTATTTTATTACTTTTTTTTACAAATTCTTTGTTAATTTTTTAATGGTTTAAATGTTTTGTAAATAATTAAAATGTTAAAGTGATATGAATTCAGATTATTAGACATCCTTACTGATTATTAAAATGTAACAATAATAGTGCCCTAATAATTTGTGCATTATTTTTTTCAGTGTTGTCAGTTTTAATTTTTCTGGATTGTGTTTTATGATTTAATACAAATTTATTATCAAAAACGGTGGTAATCAAATGAGTGTTCATAATTGTTACATTTTGGAATAATAAAAGTTACAAATGATATAGACAACTGCCCTATGAAATAGACATTTCACACGAAATTTCGTTCAAACTGTTCAAAACATAAGCTGCCATCAAAATAATTTAATGTTTGCAATCCATAACTTTTTATATCCAAAAGGGTTTAAGAAATGTAAATCCCCTCCCCCCATACATTTACTGTATTGTGTTTTTATGATTTAATACAATTTTATTATCAAAAATATTAGTAAACAAATGATTGCATAAAACCTCAACAGTCTTTAAAATTAAATCAAATTAAATTTGAATAATTTTTTTCTTTTTCTGGAAAGACACCATACTTAGCGTTTACATAAAAAAATCAAAATCTTGGTCCCAAACAACTGTGTGATATCTCTTAAAAATATTTACATAAATGGTATTATTATTTTTTTATTCTTTGATGTAACATTCCATCCACTGTACTTATAATTAAACTACTTTTAATTTGGCGGTTTGTAGTAAAGGCCTTTTGATTTCTTTGTGTATCTGCTGACCGTTTTCTTAAATGAAATGGTGAAATGCTGGTAAAGTGACTCTCCGGGCAGCTCATGTGGAGTGAGAAGGCAGATGAGTGTACACTATCAGTGTATATTAACTGTCTCCTGCTCTTTCCTCTAGATGTCAAATCACAGTGATGATGCCGCAGGTTTACCACAGTCCAGTGCTCTGCTGCAGGGACACCACGCCCCCCATCAGGCCCCGCCCACTTCCCAGTCCGACACCTTTACCAGTCAGTGCTGCTTTTTGAATTATATTTTATAAAAATTATATTTGATTGTTTGAGATTCATAAATGATGTGCTTTGTGCAAGTATTTTAGCAGACAAGCATGCAAAATGTCTTTGTATCATGCATTCTTTTCAGACTTGAGTATTTCTGTAGCTTAAACATGGTGCTAGAAACACTAAATTCATAGGGTCGGTTCTCAGGGAATGCATGAACCGATAACGTGCATACCTTGAATGCAATGCAAGTCAGTTTGGATGAAAGAATCTGCCAAATGCATAAATGTTCAACATTTATGAGTCTAATTTTAACATCCAGAAATCAAACACATCACTTTTAAAGAATTACAGGATGATTTCACAGTGCTGTTGTTGCACAGTGTGATCAGCGTTTTCTGTTGCTAATCTCATCTTGTTTTTGTCTGTCAGGTCTTTCTCTGCCTCACTCCTCTCACTCATCCAGCTCGGATATAAAGCGGGAAGATAAGGAAGATGATGAGAACCTGTCTATTGCAGATAAATCAGAGGATGAGAAGAAAGACGGGAAAAGCCACACGCGATCGAGGTACTTGCCGCCCTGCAAACCTTAATTTAATCCCAGGAGAAGCTACATATAAGTCAACTACAGACATCAAGTGTGGAATAATAAGATGTTAAATGTTTTTTAAGAAGTCTCTTATACTCACCAAGGCTGCATTTATTTGACCAAAAAACAATAATATTGTGGAATATTATTGCAATTTAAAATAACTTTTCAATGTGAATATATTTTAAAATGTAATTTATTTCTGTGATCAAAGCTGAATTTTCTGCATTATTACTCCAGTCTTCAGTGTCACATGATCCTTCAGAAATCATTCCAATATGCTGATTTGCTGCTCATTTAACATTTCTGATTATTATCAATGTTTTAAAATGCAGTTTGCTGCATCAATATTTTTGTGGAAACCGTGATGCATTTTATTTTTCAGGATTCACAGATGAATAGAAAGTTCAAAAGAACAGTATTTATTTGAAATGGAAATCTTTTGTAAACGAGGGTGTTAAATGGCTTTCATTTTCACTTGCTCAAGTGATAAAAGTATTAATATAATTTCCCTTAATTTCATTGTACCCCCCAACTAATTCATGGTCGTCGTATTCATGGTTTCTACAGGGAGATAACAGCTTGAACTGTTTCAACATGTTTCTTGAGCAGCAAATCAGCATATTAGAATGATTTCTGAAGATCATGTGACTGAATGATGCTGAAAATTCAGCTTTGATCACAGCAATAAATTACATTTTACAATATATTCACATACAAAACAGTTATTTTAATAGCAATAATGTTCCTTTTTTATTCTGTATTTTTTGGTCAAATAAATGCAACCCTTGGTGAGCATAAGAGACTTCTTTAAAAAACATTGAGTAAGTCAAATTTTCCAAACTTTTGACTGCCAATTAAGTTGCATCAGTAAACACTCAATATACTCGACGTTCCCACCTCCAGCAGCTTCTGATTGGTCCATTTTAAAACCTTGACGTGAGGTTTGCGTCGTTCCCTGTCAGTGTGCCCTGATTGTTTTGCCTGTAACCCCTCTCACTCCTTTGTTCCTCTGACCCATGAAGTCAAGATGATGATGAAGAAGATGATGAGGATTTGCCGATTGAGGTGAAGGCTGAGCGGGAGAAAGAGCGGCGCGTGGCCAATAACGCCCGTGAGCGTTTGCGCGTTCGTGACATCAACGAGGCCTTCAAAGAACTGGGCCGCATGTGCCAGATGCACATGAACAATGAGAAACCTCAGACCAAACTGCTCGTCCTTCACCAGGCCGTAAACGTTATTCTCAACCTGGAGCAGCAAGTGCGAGGTCAGTGTGTGTGGCTGACCTCCGATCAGTTCTCAGACACCGCAGAGATGTGTCTGTGGTTGGGACACCTGAATGGGTGCAAGGGGAGGTGGACGCATTTGTTGATTGGAGCTATTAAATGCATGATGGGTTAATGCATATGCATCTAGGTTCAATACAAGTTACATTATTTTAAGGCAAGACACTACAAGCAAAAATTTACTTGTTAGTTTTGAGATTTTGGTCCATTTTCTGACTAGTGGAAGGAATTTTTAAAAGTTTTTTCTCCACTTTAGCAGCACTTACATGCACCAAAACTTAGGGTTTTATTCCTATCTTTATTCTGAAGGTTTTTATTGAGAGGTTTGTCCATATATCATGTCGACCGGGGGGGGGTGATTTATATAGAGCGGGGGAGTATTGCCTAAAACATGGCGAGAAAGATGATCTTTCCGGTTTTTAAGGCTTGTGAGTTTTTTCTCTTTCTCCACTTCAGCAACACTTACAAACACCAAAATTTACGGTTTTATTCCTCTCTATATTCTGAAGGTTTTTACTGAGGTGTTTGTTCATACTCATCACATTGGGGTTTATAATAACATTGATTCTGAAACATGGCAAATGGCGTATCTTGTCAGAATTCTTTGAGGGTTTTTTTCTCCACTTTAGCAGCACTTACATACACCAAAACTTAGGGTTTTATCTTCTATAATATGAAGCTTTATACTGAGGTTGTCCACATAGAGATCATTCACACTGATTTATATAACATTTTATTCCTAAAAACATGGCGAAAATGTAATTGTTTTCTGTCTGTTGACAGTATTTTCTTATTTATGGAGTGATAAAAAGAGAAATCCAAAATCCCATCTGTAAAAACTTTTAACTCTAATATGTCAACAAAATCAAGAATTTTGAACCTGGCTTTATCCGGTGTTCAGAAAAATGTATGCAAATTAGTGCATCTTTAATTAGATAATGCCTCATTTACGTATTTAAACATAACTTTTCAGAAAACTTGATGTAATTAATCAACTGGGGAAGTATGGCGACATCTATTATTTTTTACGCGTATTCTCAGTGGGTGGCTTGCCTTAAAATAGCCCGTTAATCAACAGCCTAGCAAACAACCCTGACAACCAGCCGAGTTGCCTTAAACTCAAAATATTTTCCTTTAATAGGACTTAATTTAAAATGTAATATATATTATTAAAATATGTAAGTTCTGAATTTATGCTTTGTGAATACAGGGGGAAAAAAAGCTAGTTAGTCATCCACGCAATTGTGCAAGTTCTCACCCTTAAAAAGATATAGCGGGCCTGTAATTTTCATCCATAGGATCCTCATTTGAGAGACAAAATGAGAAAAAAAAATAAAGAAAATCACATTGTAGGATTTTTCAAGAATTTATTTGCAAATTACGGTGGAAAATAAGTATTTGGTCAATAAAAAAAAATTTCATCTAAATACTTTGTTATATACCCTTTGTTGCAATGACAGAGGTTCAAACTTTTTCTGTAAGTCTTCACAAGGTTTTCACACACTGTTGCTGTTATTTTGGCCCATTCCTCCATGCAGATATCCTCTAGAGCAGTAATGTTTTTGGGCTGTCGCTGGGCAACACGGATTTTCAAGTCCCTCCAAAGATTTTCTATGGGGTTGAGTTCTGGAGACTGGCTAGGCCACTCCAGTACCTTGAAATGCTTCTTACGAAGCCAATCTTTCGTTGCCCGGGCGGTGTGTTTGGGATAGTTGTCATGCTGAAAGACCCAGCCACGTTCATCTTCAATGCCCTTGCTGATGGTAGGAGGTTTTCACTCAAAATCTCACGGTACATGGCTCCATTCATTCTTTCGTTTATACGGATCAGTTGTTCTGGTCCCTTTGCAGAAAAACAGCCCAAAGCATGATGTTTCCACCCCCATGCTTCACAGTAGGTATGGTGTTTTTTGGATGCAACTCAGCATTCTTTCTCCAAACACGACAAGTTGAGTTTTTTTCCAAAAAGTTCTATTTTGGTTTCATCGGACCATATGACATTCTCCCAATCCTCTTCTGGATCATCCAAATGCTCTCTAGCAAACTTCAGATGGGCCTGGACATGTACTGGCTTAAGCAGGGGGACACGTCTGGCACTGAAGGATTTGAGTCCCTGGCGGCGCAGTGTGTTACTGACGGTAGTTTTTGTTACTTTGGTCCCAGCTCTCTGCATGTCATTCACTAGGTCCCCCGTGTGGTTTTGGGATTTTTGCTCACAGTTCTTGTGGTCATTTTTACCCCACGGGGTGAGATCTTGCGTGGTGTCCCAGATCGAGGGAGATTATCAGTGGGCTTGTATGTCTTCCATTTTCTAATAATTGCTCCCACAGTTGATTTCGTCACACCAAGCTGCTTACCTATTGCATATTCAGTCTTCCCAGCCTGGTGCAGGTCTACAAATTTGTTTCTGGTGTCCTTTGACAGCTCTATGGTCTTGGCCATGGTGGAGTTTGGAGTGTGATTGTTTGAGGTTGTGGACAGGTGTCTTTTATAATGATAACGAGTTCAAACAGATGCCATTTATACAGGTAACTGGTGGAGGACAGAGGAGCCTCTTAAATAAGTTTGTTACAGGTCTGTGAGAGCCAGAAAACTTGCTTGTTTGTAGGTGACCAAATACTTATTTTTACCGAGGAATTTATATACCAATTCATTCTTTAAAAATCCTACAATGTGATTTTGTGGATTTTTTTTCTCATTTTGTCTCTCTTAGTTGAGGTATACATATGATGAAAATTACAGGCCTCTCTCATCTTTTTAAGTGGGAGAACTTGCACATTGGTGGCTGACTAAATACTTTTTTGCCACACTGTAATTCTTTTAGAGCATTATGTAGTATGTTACGTAAGCCTCCTGCCTCCCCGTGGCCCACACAGGTGTCTGTTTAGGGTGATTGTGGGACTGTCTGCATTTTCTGTAACTGTGCATGTGTTTCTGTCTTGTCATTTCATGTTTGGCACTCGTCCTTTCCTGTTTTCTGTTCATCTCACCTGCTTGCAAGATTCATGCAACTAACAAACTCGTTTGTTAAAACTAGTTGGAATCGTTAAAGGTATAAATGTAAATTATCATTTACTAACTCTAGTTAAGTTTTGAAGGATGTTATAGTGAATGTACAATGACTGTCAACCCAAAAAAGCATCATAAAACTATACTAACTGTCTTGTGCACCATATTCCTTCTCAAGTCTTATCTTTTATTTGGGAATTCAAACTTGAATTGAATTGAATTGTCGTCTCATGTCGACAGCGTCTGGATCAAAAAGTTGTGCTTGAACACACCGCACAAACTACTAGGGCTGTCAAAATAAAATTATAATTTTGAATATTCATCGAATTTAAAATAAAAGTCCACATTTGAATGTAAAAACATTGCATTCGAATTGTAGGTGTGCGTCAGGCAGCCTTATCCACAGTGGCAAAACGGAATCTATGACGGTACTTGTCATTGCATTTTAATGCTTTTTTAAGCCTATCCAGTTGAACCCACTGGATGCGGTGCTGCTGCGTTGTTTATTCAAAATATTGCGGAAAAAGAGAACATCAATGCGGAGAAGATCTTGTTTACGTCAAAACTGAAACCAAGCCGTTCACACAGAACGCATATTTGTCGCATTTTCTAGAGCAGTGGTTCCCAATCCTGGTCCTGGAGAACCCCCAACACTGCACATTTTAGATGTCTCCCTATTCAAACACACCTGATTCAACTCATCAGCTCATTAGTGAAGACTCCAAGACCTCAAATGTGAGTGTCAGATAAGAGAGACACCAAAAAGGTGCAGTGTTGGGGGTTCTCCAGGACCAGGATTGGGAACCACTGTTCTAGAGGGACATCTATCACCATTGCACTCACGTCTCGCACAAGAGAGACACATGTTTAGAAAGCCATGTAAAATTAAAGTATAAGTTCAACTTTTAAAAAAACATGTCTCGAGACTTTATGGTGGTTTTTCCCCATCCCACTTGTATCTCATGTTTTTAAATGAAGAAAGTGCTCTTTGTGATTGGTTTTCGTTCCTTTGTATTAAACTATACATACATACATACATACATACAAGATGCTATTTTGTTTCTAATTGTTTAAGCAACTTAATTATATTGGTTTTATAAACATTATTTTAAACATTTGTGTTTAAATGCACTTGGTTTTTCAAAGAGAGTAGTGTTACTTTTATTGCTTGTAAACATGCATTAGTATATTTTGCTCGATGCGCCCCTCTTGTGGCCGACAGGAGAGGGCCAAAATCTTTTTAGTCCTCCCCCCTAACTTGGAACATTAATCCTTTTAACTTTCGAATACAATTCGAATATGATAATATTTAAGTACGAACTTCAAATTTAGGTTTCAGCCGTTTGACATCCCTACAGACTACTAGCGACTGCAAACTAACACGTGCGTTCTGCGCCTGCGTGAGAGGAATTAGCAGTCTATATCAGCAGCTGTCAATAGTATATATTCATCATTTAAAAGAAGAGACCGAAACAAGGATTACGCGCATAATTATTTGGGCAGATATACAAACATAAACAAAATATTTTCATATTGGAATGCTTGGGAAAGATCACGTAAAATTAGAACAGCCTTCTGTCTGTGCTGCCTTCATTTAATAGTTTTCATCAATTTTTACTTTAATTCTGGGGGAGTGACTCATTCGCTAAACTGAGCATCCAATCAGAGTTCTCCCTCGTACCGACGTCCCTGATGCCAATTGTGACCCTGGAGCACAAAACCAGTCAAAAAGTGTAAATTTTCTGAAATTGAGATTTATGCATCATCTGAAATAAGCTGAATAAATAGCTTTCCATTGACGTATGGTTTGTTTTGTTATGATAGGACAATATTTGGCTTAGATACAACTATTTGAAAATCTGGAATCTGAGGGTGCAAAAAAAATCTAAATATTGAGAAAATCGCCTTTAAAGTTGTCCAAATGAAGTTCTTAGCAATGCATATTACTAATCAAAAATTAAGTTTTTATTTATTTACTGTAGGAAATGTACAATATCTTCATGGAACATGATCTTTACTCAATATCCTAATGATTTTTGGCATAAAAGGAAAATCAATAATTTTGACCCATACGTTGGCTATTGCTACAAATATACCCTGCTACTTATGACTAAAACTATGTTTTAGTTTTGTTTCATTTTTTATTTTCAGTAGTTTTAGTAATTTTAACTTATTCAGTTGTCAAAAAAGCAACATTTCTGATTTTCTTTTAGTTTGTTCTTCATCTAATATTTTATTTCACGTAAACATTTTCAACTTAATTTCAATTAAATTCATCTTAAATACAATTTCAGTAATTTAAAAAATGTTTTTAGTGGTTTTAGTTTGTTAACAATAATAACCCTTGTGCAAACGCGTCTTGGCGCGACAAGTATGAATAAACACATGCACAAAAGAGATTTTCAGTGAATAAAGGGTTACATTTCAGCCGATTTCCTCGTAAAACACGTTCATTTGACTTCAGAAGACTTGAAATGTAGTGCACTAGTCGTATGGACTACTTTATGGTGCTTTTTTGTCATTTTTGCAGTTTGACAGCATCTGTTCCCTATTAATTTCCACAAAAGAAACTCTTGAGTAAATGATGGCATTTTGATTATTCCTTCAAGACTAGTATGAATGCAGCCGTTTATACATAATGCATGCAACCATCCTGATTTCCAGAGTGGACATCATCTATGCTTCTGTTTTCCTTTCTAGTTGTTTTTTAAATCCGTGTTCATACACCTTATGGTTTTCTTTTCCCCCCAATTTGACTGTTGCATGTCCGTAACCCCTCCGATCCGCTGTGAAACGCTTTTTCCGCAGGCATTAACCCCGCAGATTAGAAGAGACGGACTCGTTCTTTTGTGTTTCCTTCTTAACGTTTTACTCGCTTCAGATTGTAATGGTCTGATTAATGCTTGCATGTCATGTTTAACCCTCTGTTTGCCAGGTTGTTTTTCTTTTTACCCATCTCTCCATCTGTTCTTCAGCCCTTTTCTTTGCAGATGGCCGCAGTGGTTTTTAGTCTCATGCTGCATAAATGCATCTCAGCAGCGGGATGCGTTTACGATGAGACAGTCGCATTCACCTCATCCTGTCTTCTGTCTGGCTCTCTCAGTGGCAGTGTGTGTTTCTGTTCGGTTCTTGGCAGACGGTGCCTCTCTCTCATCTTGCTGTCCTCTCGTCTTGCGCTCTTTCGCTCCGCGGCAGATCCCACAGGCCTCCTGAAAGCCACTGACACTCGGGCTGTGTCTGCTTTGAAATTGCGTGTCCGGTCACAACGTAAGAAAGATGCTCCGGATCGGTCGCGTCCCGCTCTCCTCTCTGCACCGCCACTGGATCCCTCTCTGCAACCCTCGTTTAACTGGAATCAGTGCAGTTTTAATTGGTTTAATAGGTTCAGACCACTTCAAGTGGGTATGGAGTTTAAAATGCAGCATTTGTTTCTGCTTTTGAAATCGTCTTAAATATCTGTGTATTGTTTAACATGTAAAACAGGATTAATGACGCTAGGGTTTTGCAGGGACCTTTTTGGGCAATTTAAAATTGTGGAAATTTTCTTAAGTTGAAAAAATTTTTATAATAGTTTGTTTTTTATTTTAATATTTGAATTTTTTTCAAATATACGTAATAAAAATTTTGCCTTTAATACCATGGTAATTACAATGTCAAAAGTAATTTCTATAATTTGTAGTAAATTCTAATTTAATCTTATAATGCCCCTAACAATAATGTATGTTACATGATAGTTATATAAGATAATTATTCAATCTTTATTTTCTAAAACATATTAATATACTTATTTTATATATTATATATATATATGACAAAAGTATATTTATTAATTACAATTATAATAAAGATATACAATGAATTATAATAAACATGATAAATTAATCAATATATAATCATTTTACGTAACATCATTATACATAAATTGTATATATATATATATATATATATATTATATATCATTATATCATATCTTAAATTATCATGATTAACGAAGTTATAAATGTAAAATATACAATAAATGTATATACAAATACAATAATTCTATATAATATATATTAAATACTTTTTTCTATTAAACCATTATTTTAAATATCCTTTTTAATATAAACCCACACACACACATAGATTTTCACTAAAGAACCATTTGTAACATTTACTGCAATTACAGGTTCGTCTGATATTTAGTAGTTTGAGTAGGAGGTCTTTTACACCTATGAAGCCGAGACAGTTTATTTTAGTTGTAATTGGCTTAACAGAGCTAAATGACTACGAGGCCGCGGTCCCCTGGAGCAGCCGTGTCGGAGGAGTGTCTGACGGTGCGGATAAGGAGCAGCGCGAGCGCGACGGCGCATGGCCAATAAAGCTTCGTGAGGCGGTTTCGTGTGCGCGACATAACGACGGGCCTTCAGTTAGCTCGGGCCGCATGGTGCAGCTGCAACCTGAAGAGCGCCACGGCTCAGACTAAACTCATCATCCTCCCTCAGCCTTGCAGGTCTTCTGGGCCTGTAGAGACAGGTGCAGGTAGGACCCAACCCCCCCTGTGAGGCGCCACCAACCGTCTCCGAGAATCAGCAGCCACCACACCACACACATGACCCACACACACACCAACCCGCTGCTGCTGCTGCTGCTGAAGCCGGCGCGTCTCTTTCCTCCTTAGCATTCCACGCCGCTGTGGTTTTGTGTGATGCTGACCTTAGCATCTTTCTGCACACTTCTGCCACCATTAACAGCCTTTCCTATCATCCTATCCATTTTAAATTGGTGATTTAGCTTCTTATGATGGAGCAACTAATAGGTTATGGTTAAGGGTTAGTTCACCCCAAACTTAAGATTTGTCATTAAGTACTTCGCCCTCAAATGTCGTTCCAAACCCGTAAGACCCTCCGTTCATCTTCGGAACACAAATATTTTGATGCATTCCGAGAGCTCTCTGACCCTCCCATAGACACAAGGGTACTACCACGATCAACGTCCATAAACGTAGCAAGGAGATCTGTAAAATAAACCATGTGACATCAGTGGTTCAACTGTCATTTTATGAAACTATGATAATACTTTTTGTGCGCAAAAGAAAAAAAAAACGACTTTATTCAAAATTTCGTCTCCTCAAAAGTCACCCTTCGCCTTTTGGAGAGTATCCACTGAATGCAGTACAGCTTATTTGTGTGCTTCAGCCGTGTATTGTGTTTGTGCTTTGATTTGAATGAAAACAACGGGTGAATTCCAAACGGCTTTTTTGTTCCCTTGAAGGGCACCATTTGTAGGGGTGTTCCAAATGAAAGTGAACACCTGAATTCCTTCACGAAGGGCCCTTCCAGAAGTCCGTTAGCGAAGGGAACATGCGATGTTCACTTCACGGAAGTGATTTCCGTTTGTGGTCATGTGATCTTCGGTTAGGAGATCTTGTGATGCTTTTTAAAGCAAAGTTGGGGTTGATTTTGAGTTCACATACAAACGTAAGTAGAATAGGCTAATTTAATTTGTCTATTTTAATGTAAGACAACATAGTTTTCGTCAGTGATAGAAATATGATTTAAGACGGTAGTGTAAGCAAGTCTAGTTTGAAAAAGTTTAAAAGTAAATAAGAATAAGACGACGGATTGTTGAATAAAATCTCTTCTTTTTTTTTCTTTTGCACACAAATATAATTCTCGTAGCTTCGTAAAATTACGGTTGAACCCCTGATGTCACATGGATTATTTTACGGATCTCCTTGCTATGTTTCTGGACGTTGATCGTGTTAGGATCCTTGCTGTCTATGGAGGGTCAGAGAGCTCTCGGAATGCATCAAAAATATCTTAAATATAAAAATATCTTGTGTTCCGAAAATGAACGAAGATCTTATGGGCTTGGAACGACATGAGGCTCAGTAATTAATGACAGAATTTTCATTCCTGGGTGAACTAATCATTTAATCTCGCAAAAACATGTCTAGATCATATTTCACCCAAAAATAAAAAGAGCATGGTATTAACACCGTATATGTCCAAAAGCTATGGTATTACCATGGTGAAGCAATCGAGCAGGCTAACCATCTTATGGTTTTGTTTATTAACGTTACAAATTTGTGCATTTCATGAAACTAAGGTGCTTTATCCTGTGAATTGTACTATTTATATGTTTCTTACAGGTAATGTCATTAGATCCTCTTTACTGTTTATTTGTATGAATAAATTTTTTAACCTGAGGTATCATACTAAAAAAAAAAATTTGCATAAATTATAATGTTTTATGATATTAATATATAATTTTTATTAAATTTTAAATTATATGTAATATTATCGATATTTAAAGGATAAAATGTCTATTAAAACTAGTGCTGTCAAACGATTAATGGCGATTAATCACATCCAAAATAAAGTTTTGTTTACATAATAATGTGTGTACTGTGTATATTTATATGTATATATATATATATAAATTCCATTGAAGGTAAATATATACATGTAAATGTTTTCTAAATATATACTGTATGTGTGTGTATTTCTATACCCAATAATCCACACAGACACACATCTATATATATATTATGTAAACAAAAACTTTATTTTGATTAATCTTGTTGAGAGCACTAATAAAAAATAATATTAAATAAGGTTAAACAATAACTACCCTATTTAATTAATACCTGACATGCTAATTTCTATATACACGTGATGTTTTTGTTATATAAAAATATTAAGATATTACTTTACATTATAGACTATTACAATATAGAGTATCGAAGACAGGCATCATATTAAAGCATATTACATTTACATCTATGTTATGAAATTGTACATTAAACTTTTTAATTTTCATAATGTATTATATGAAAAGAGTGTTTAGAATAACTATTTAACATTTGTAATTATAGCATATAAGTAGAAAAGTGTTATTTTGTAAATTTTTTACACTTGCAATTGTTTATAACAATTATAAATATATATTTTTTAATTATATAAAATACATGTTAATTAAAATATATAAAAGTTAATGTAAATGTAAAGTTAATTCTAAAAGTATGTCTTATGTGTCCCATTGCAGTAATGAGCATATGTGTGTTAGTAGAGTAATTCTTTTGGGATGAGTTGTGAGCCAGACATGTTCTTCACAGTAACTGAAGTGAATCACGTCGTGCTTTCTTCCTCCCACCTGCTCTTCCTTCATTATTCATGTTTGACTGGAGCTTCCTCATCACTCTGTAATCTGACAGTAAACTCTCACAGCAGACATTAACATCTGATCTGAATCGCAGAGCGTAATCTGAACCCGAAGGCTGCGTGTCTGAAGAGGAGAGAGGAGGAGAAGGTCACAGGAGATCCGCAGATGCTGTCAGGTCTGAGTGGAGACGGACACAGCCACATGTAACGCTCAGGTGAGCTTCACACCTGCGATTATGATGAAGCAATCGAATATTCATATTGGGTTTATGCACTTGGTGGTTGCTTTTATCCAAAACCAGTTGCATTGCATTAAATGTGTAGGTTTGATTAGTACTGACTGGGAATCAAACACAGAGGTTTTTACCATGTTTAGAGCAGAGTCCTATGAAATCAGTTTTTTTTCCCCCCCCAGAATCCTTTTTTATTTTGTTTATTTAATCAAATTTAGTTTTGATTACTCTGCATTCCATTTTTCAGTTTTAATATTTCTGGATTCCATTCATTTTAATTTTAAACTTAATTTTAACTAAATTAATTTCAATGTTTCACAAAAATTACACGAATTAAATAAAATTACAAAATTTGCCAATGAAATGGTTTTTTTCTCCTCCATTTTCCGTTTTACTATTTTCCAAAATATTTTTTTTCTGCTTCTAATATTCTGGATTCCTTTTTTGTTTAAATTTTTCTGGATTCTGATTAAATAAGTTAAGTTTAACAAAACATTTATTTTTGCCCTATGAAATCCATTTTATTAATTTTCTTCACCATATTCCATTTTTTTAATCATTCTCGGTTCCGTCTTTTTTATGTTAAATTTTTTTTAATTAATTAAAATCAGGAAACCTACATAATTTAACAACAGGTTATTAACAAAAATTTCATTTTAGGGCCTTTTTTCCCTGAATTCCAAATTCCCCCCAAACCAAATTATTTTTTTCCCCCATTTAATTTTTTTATGGATTCTGTTTTCATGGTTAAATTTTATTTTATTAATCAAAAACCTGTCAAATTAATTTAACAACAATTTATTAAAAGTTATTACATTTTAAAGCCTGATGTAATGTTTTTTCCTCCAAGTTCTGTTTTATTTATTTACATTTTTTTACAAATTTTGTTTAACAGTTAAAGATAATGTATAATCAATTGAACTTGGAAAACTTTAACAATTTAATAGTTTATTAACATTTTTGCAATAATAGGTCCCTGTGAAAAATTCAGTTTTGTCCCTTTGACTTTTTCTGGATTTATTGTTTAATAATGTAGTATCAAAAACGGTAATAATCAAATGAATGCATAAAACTTTTTAAAACTCTTTTAATGAAAAGTTAACAATTCCTTTTCATATTTTGGCAAACAGTGCTACACAACAGCTGTTTAATTAAAACGTGGGAGAAAAATTGAGAAGATTTTTTTTTTCTTCTATTATTAATATTATCACTTTAAGACGCATTCTACTGTACAGCAGTAATATATTTCTTATTTCTCCGAGTTCAACCAAGCTCTTATTTTGACGTGTTGTCGTGAAGAGCTGTGAGTTTCTGTGTGTATCTGATGCTAGTTTAATGCTGCAGAAGTGAACTAATGCGTTCAGTTTCCACTGCGACTCTGCTTTTACTCTGAATGAATGAAAACCAGCTTTACATCTTGAACGTCTTTGCATGCTGTTTTTTGTTTTTCCCGACAGATCCTGACATAAGGAAGCTCTCCGTCGACGTGGCCTTATCTTCCCGTTCTTGTTCCAGAGTCCACACACACACACACACACACTCTACCTCTCTCACACACACACACACACACACTCTCGCGCTCACACACACACACACACACACACGTGATTTATATATGATAAACAGATGTGTTGAAGACTCACATGCACACAGTAACTTCCCGAGCCGCTCGTTGGGCTCGTGATCATGGACCATCGGTGGAAATCAGCGTCTGCGGGTCCGGACCGTCCTGCTGTTTGATGCTGCGGCGTTCCATTTACAGTGTGCTGTTATATAGCACACACACCCATGAGCCTTTGTATTCAAAACATAGGTCACGCATCCGCTGCGGGAAGATTCCTTTTTTTTTTATGTTTTTTTAGTTCATGATTCGAGTTTGACTTTCTTTGTACGATTTTGTGTTTATGCTGTAGAAAGAAATGTTCAGTTTTGATACGCAATGTTTGTGGTTCTGTTTGGGGATCGCCACTAATGCGTGAATCCCACAAAACTGCCCATATGTCACCTCTAAAAACAAGAGAAATTATATCAAATTCATTTTTTTTTAAGGAAAATTAAGCCTGTTTTAATGGAACATTAAGATTTTTCATTTTATGACAAAATTGCCAAATTCCTCATTAGGAGAAGGGCAAAAAAAAAATATAGATATATAGATATATATAATATATACACTTTAAAGGTAAAAAAAAAATCATAAATGTACAATGATAATTGCAGTGGTGTTGTAGTGTCCTTTATGCTTATTTCAGTTTTGATACCTGTTATTACCAGTACATATATAAGGATATACAATTATTAAAATATACTTTGGACACATTAAGATAATGGTAAAAAATCATAATGATCCTTTAAAAACAGGCTTTATTTTCTTCAGGTAAATAAATTTTTTTGTGTCTTTTATTTCAGGGAGCGTGAAATAGCTGAAGTGTTTTGTTGAAAAAATTTTTTGTAAGGAAAATCAAGCCTGTGTTTAAAGGACATTAGGTTTTTTTTCTGACTTTTTATGACAACACATTTGCCTCAAAATGATGAGATAATGCAAAAAAAAAAAAAAAATTTTTTTTGTGTCCTTTATTCTGATTTAAATGTAAATCATGTATTACAGTATTTTTACGGTAGTATATTTAAAAATATAAAAGGATATGAGAATAAAAACATTTAGAAATAAAACACTTGGACACATTAAGGTAATAAAAAAAATAATGCAAAAGTCATAATGATCGTAAAAGTAGGCTTTTTTTTTTTTTTAGGTAAAATATTTTATTTTATGTTTTATTTATTTGATTACATTTTTAAGGTGAAATATCTGATTGTGTTTTTGTGGGATTGACGCTAATATCTGCCATCATTCACCAAAGCACCAGAGCTTGTGTTTTTCATCGTGGATTTCTGAAGTATTGGAAAACGCTGGATAATAGTTTCTTTTTGTGTGCGTCTCATTTACGAGCAGCTCGTTTTATATCGCAGAGGAAAGCTCTCGGAAACGTTTCTTTATGCAGATGTGTGACTGAGTCTGAGCATTTCAGCCGTGTATTACCACACGTTTCTGAGGCCAGCTATCAATATGCTTCGGATTTGTTAAGCTGGACTTTAATTTGGTTTCTTTAGAGCAGATTTTGCTCACACGATACAATATCGGACTAGTACGTAGTTAACAGATACTCGGATTAATTAGCGATTCATTGCTAAAGTTGTGCGTTTCATCAACTCAAAAAGTGTTGATTCACCAATTTGCCGCCAATATTTCTACACAAAGTAGAGAAAAATAGATCGCAAGGGTCTTTACAAGACGACCCGGACTTTTACTTCTTTTATAAAGTTCTGTTAAATGTTTGTTTACTTGTTTTTGTTATTATCTGTGTTGATTTTAAATGTTAGATGAATGGCGAAAACTTGTGCTGAAGTACGCCAGGAACAAATTGTGTTTCATATTTCTATTGCAATTTTATTATCGGGAGATCTTGGAAATAATTCGCCATTTAGAGATGCCAAATTTGAAGCCCGTTTCCGCCACTGAATAAAAAATAAAACAAAGGTAATTGGGACTTTTTATCTCACAGTTCTGACTTTTTTCACACAATTGTAAGATATAAACTCACAATTGTGAGTTATAAAGTCAGAATTGCGAGATCAAAAGTCGCAGTTACCCGTTTTATTTTTTATTCAGTGGCGGAAACGGGCTTCCATACTAAGGTGAATAATCACTGTGCCCAAATTTCACATAACGCACATTAGTGGTTTCGTTCTTGATGTTTTCGGTCCAAATTGAAAGGAAACACAGTTCCCGAGTTTATCTCTAGAGATCGTTTTCTTTTCTTCCTTAGTACTAACATCGTCTTTTACAACTAAAGGATGATTATATGAATTATTCTCGTTTATGTATTGCGAAAATGTAAACTCTTAAAGGAGCGAGAGAGTGGCCTTCCTCATTCTCCGGCGGCGGGGAGTGATCCTGTACTAGTGCCTGCATCGTTTTGTTCAGTTTTATCCTGGAGTCAGTCAGGTTTTTATTCAGACGTCACGTCTTGTGGCTTCGACTTGAGAATATTTTATAAATTCACATGAGGAGGGACGTGAGGATTCCAGATGTATGTTAAGCGAATTCCTGTTCCTCTGAGCAAATAAAGTACTTTCTTTGTAAACATGGATCTGTTTGTGTCAATTCTGTTCGTCCAGCTTCAGCTCCGGTCAAATCTTGACTGATTTTAATCAAGTAAACCACGGTGAGAAGTAACCATCAAGTACTTGAGTAAAAGTACAGATCCGTATTACTCCAGTAAAAGTACTCGGTTTTCAATTCTTCTCAAGTGAAAGTACAAAAGTACTTGTACTTATGTAAAAAGTACTGATAGATTAATGTTTATTTTGCAGTTTTATATAGGCTACTTTTATCATTTAATTTTATATGAGCATATATTGTTTTATAATCCTACTGCTCAAAATACCTGGGATTTTCTCAAAATAACCAATAAGGAAATAATGAATATAAGGAAAATATAATTAGATTTTCGTAATGATTTTTTTTCTTCTCAAACCTCGTCTGTGGTGTTAAAGCACCCCTGGCCAAATGCCCCCAGCATGCATCACTTCCCACTGTGATAATTACTGTAGTTACCATGTTCTGAACATCATCCTTTCTTTTCGCTCAGATGTAATCTATCAAGGTGTTTGAATAAAAATATTTGGACTTTATTTTTAAAAAAATTACCTCAATTTAGCACCAGTAAGCTCGTTAGCTAAACAGTTAGCATCAGCTAACATTTAATTATTTTCAGTATGGTTATGAATAAACATTTATATTTGTCTACTCGGCTAGTTGATCCAGATACATAGTAACTTAGGCTATGTGTGCTGACAACCAATATAAAAAACAGACGTCACATAGGGCTAAATGCATAGCATTTTAGTAAAACTGCTAACGTTACAGCAGCGGGGAAGATGAACGTGCATGAGTTATTTTATTTAATCGGTGTTATTTTAATGTTTCGTTTTTACCTAAAATAGAGAGACAGATGTTAATATGTCTGCATTCAATCATTTCAGTGGGCTTAAACAGATAACCCTTTACAGCAGATTTAGTTCACAAACAACTGACAGCTTTGACCTAAATATGATTTTCAGTTATAATATTTCATATTTAAAACCGCTGCAATCGGTTCATTCTAATTCGTGAATTAATCGTTTGGTGCGGTTTGCGAACCGATTTAACAGGTTCATTGAAAAGAATCAGTTCATTCATGAATCAGACACCGCCTCTGCGTCAGAGCACGTGATATATTATAAGGAGTAGCGATAAGTTTTATGAAATGTAGTGAAATAAATTATGATCTTGTGCTTTGGAATGTAGTAAAGTAAAAGTTACTCAAAATAAAACTACTACAGTAAAGTACAGATACTTGAAAACTGTACTTAAGTACAGTAACGAAGTAAAACTACTCCGTTACTGTCCACCACTGAGTAAAGGTCAGAATAACTGTAGTAATATCTCCAGATGAACACTTACTGCACTGAAGCAGCTCAGCTTTACTTGATTCTCCATCAATAATTTTCTAGAGTCTCAAAATTGATCCTCAGGACTTGTTGCGGAGAGTTTTGTTTCAGAAAGCTTTACTTTCACGGTTCTCCAGCGCGGAGGAATGATGCTTCACAAGCCGCCAGAACATAGCACATTCTGAGGAGGAGCCTTATTTCTCAGCTCTCAATCAAGCATTATATGTTTGGAGCATTTCAATCTCATCTCACTGAGACATGTTACTGGAGATGTAGAGCGACCGCGATATGTAGACATTTATGTTCGGTATCTGCTCTATACTGTTATAAACATCTCATTGATTTACATCACAAGCATCTCATCATAGAAATATCAGCATCTGCACCAAATTATACAGTTTGCTCAGTTGGGCTTTTCAATAAAATTGGGCTCTATTCTCATTGCACATGCTTATATGAGCAATAAAAGACTGAGGTATGAGATATGAGAGGCTACTTTTATGTAGTTTCATATTTCAGGCTTTACAGGGTTAATGCTGTTCAGAGGTTGACTGAAATACTGGACATTATTGCACAATATACATTACAATAGATGCAAGAAATCAGAAAGAGATCGCGTGACAAAAAGTGTTTGAAGTTCTGAATCTTGCTGCACATGTGTTATCAGAGAATATCTGCAGGGACTGGCGCTCTCTCTGGCATCGGCAGGTCGCAGCGCCACTTCCGGTGGCATCCCCAGCTGCCACTGGCAGCTGCCACGGTCTTTCTCGCAGTTTCTACTGTTTGCTCGGTAAAACTACACTGTTCTCAGTGGCGTGCGGTGATGTTTTTTTTTAAATGATGATGCAAAGTTCCCACAATTTTATTATTATTATTATTATACATTTTTATGTATCAGCTGCCAGTTCTTGCCAGGAGTCACGATCGTTTGTCGCCATTTCTGCTGTAAACTACACTGTTTTGTTTGTAAATAAAAGATTTGATGATGCATATTATATAGCAGCAAGCAGATACGATCAGAATGTGAACCCAATAAGCTAAATTGCATAAGCATTTTCCCATAAAGAACATACACACAATTACGCCGCAGCCAAATACTGTTATACGCACACAAAACATTTATTTTTTTATTTAATGTAACACTTTAGTTATTAACTAGTTGCTTGCATATTACTATATTAGCCGTTTATTAGTACTCATAAAGCACATACTAGTGCATTATTATGCGTGACCGTGTTCTACATCTTACCCTATACCTGAACAGTAATTAATAGTTTATTTAGGCAAAAGTCAATAGTTAGTTAATAGTGAGAATTGGACCCAAAACTAAAGTGTGACCATATGTATTTGTGTGTGTGTGTATGTATATATTCATTTTAGCTTTTGTTTAGTTGTAGTTTTATGTTTTGTTTTTGGTAAACTGTAAGAAACTATAATATTACTGTAATAGTGAGTCCAAATGAACACTTATTTGTATCCCTTGCCGGGATATCTTCAGGCCTTTTTCCTTAAAACATAACGTTCTTTGTGCTTTTACTTTAAAACATGTTAGGCCTATATGGTCTAAATGTAAAGTGCAGTGCTCATAACAACAAAGTTGTCTCGTAAACTCCAATGCTGTGACTTCAGTTCACGTATTGCTTTTTTATTAGTTAAATTTTACGTTTCTATCAAGAAACAGGCCTAAGAAACATGTGCAATTGTACACCATTCTTTTTTATTAGTAAAATTTTTTAGACTAGGCGTTGGTTTTCAAAACTGCTTGGTAATTTTTATATTTATTTCTGAATAAAGGAACAGCATTAAAAAATCTGTGAAAATCTGAAAGATAAGGGTAAATGTACTTTTCGTTCTCTGAACTGCTTTAATACCCTCAGCCAAAAGGAAGAAAAGAAGAAAATTATAGATATTAATTTTGGAACAATAAAGAAAAATGTAGGCTATTGGATTTTCCCTAAAATGTTATAAAATGAGCAGGAAAATGAACTGAACAAGTAATTTTTAATTCTGAACATCGCAGTGTTACCATTAACAATAGGCTAGTTCAATGTGTCTCTTTGAAGATCTGCCCCTTTAGGTGTGGATTAGCCTACAGCCTCCAGTTGACCCAAAATATGCCAAAATTGTCACAGCAATTGGATCTGTGACCTTCACTAATAATTTACAACACTGTCAAAAGTGACATTTCAGAGAAATAACTATTTTATTACTTACTTCTCCTTGATGTTCCTTCTGTCCTGTGCTTCTTCATCATAAATGATAACCAAACAAGGTTTCCGAAAACGAAGCCAATTGTGTAATGTACTTTCAATTAATGGGTATGTTGAAATTGATTTAACAGATACACTATATATTCTAAAAAGACAATCAAGTACTATAGTTTTTACAATACAAACAGCAGAGGCTGACAATGATTATGACTTTCTGATGCTGGACTAGATGGCAAAAAAGGTAACTTTTATGGAGACTATTCAGCTTTTATTCACTCTTTATTAATCCTTTCCTGTGAACTGTATGTGAACTGTTGGATCCTGAAGGATGAAAAATTCTTACTCAAATATGGCAACAGTAGCCCACTTGTTTTTATCCACAAGTTCTGTGCAAAACATCTCACAGTCCTATCTTTTCACAAACAGGAAAGAAGGGAACAGTTCCGCTGGAGAACTTTCTGCCCACGCAGCTTTGTGTAGGGATTTAATTTGGTGCTCATCGGCTTGTTGGTATGTAGTATGCATCATCAATTATATATATAAAATCCATTTCAATTTCTGTTACCGCACCAGTCAGCTGCAGTCCTGGTGTCTCTCAAAAAATGTTTTCCTGCTGTGAAAGAAGAAAATATCGTCAAAATATTTGGTGTATATACTGTTACAATTAATGCCTCAAACTTGAAGAGCATTTACAGTACATGCATAAATTATATTTTCTAACATTAAATGCTTTCTATAAATATTATAAATATAGTATTACTGTTTTTCATTATAAAATAACAGTAAAAAGTATTTGTAAAAAAACGTACGAAAATTACACATGGTTTTGAAACAAATAAAAAAGGTTATTACAGTTAAAACATTTTGCTACACTCACCATAGTTTAAGCATGTTATTTGTAGTAAAACCGTAATAAAAAACATTTCATTTCTCGGTGATCCCACATTTGCCCATTTTCATTTTTGTAGCTATTACAAAAAATCTATACTTAATTGAACTGCCCAATTTCCATTAATCACTTTTATTAATTTGAATAATGAATGTAAAATAACCTGCCAAAATTTACACAACCTCAAACTTCCGCAAGGATCATAATTTAAGATGAATGAATTTCTGATGTTTGTGTTGTACGGCTTCTGCCATCAGTCAAGGCAAGAGAGGCAGAGTCTCTTTAGAAGAAAGAAAACTGAATGAGAAAGTTATCGATATTACAAAAATAAAACAATACAAAAATGACAAAATATGACATAAAAAGTGTATAAATCACAAATTTTTCTAAAGTAACACTGTCCAACAGTGACACCCGCTGGTAAAGCTAAAATGAACAGCTGAACATCAGTTGCAAATAAAATATATTGTTTAAATTGTTACTGCCTTGATTTATTATTTTGGAATAAATGTAAAAATACGTAAAAACACTAACTTGATGAGATTTATTGGTTTTGAGAAACAGAATATTACATAGTGTAAAAATACAAAATATAATAGTATTTTGCCTTTTAAATGTAATGTTTATTTAATGCAGGGAGATATATATATATATATATGCTTTTTAAAATCATCTCCAGGTAATAAATAAAGTATACGAACAATTCAGCGCTACTTGACATAGCATTTATTACAGCACAGAAACTATTCTGCCTTATTATGTGATAAAAAAAAAAAAAAGTGTTTGTAGTATATAAACAAATCATTTTTATTGGTTATTGTCCAGCAGTTATCTGATTTCTAAGCCAATTAAAAGAAACGAACTTAGAGACAAACTCAAGTTCTCTTATACAGTATTTATGAAGGGGTATAATATATATATATATCTATGTGTGTGTGTGTGTTTATATAAAATATATACCTTTCTGTCCCCCTCACTTCTGAAATGATGGCTACGCTCCTGTATATAGTATGACAGTGTAGTTTTACCACAGGTTTAGTTTTGCTCTCGCTCGAGAATATACCAGGGGCTGGGGGTAGTTATGTAATCAGATTACTTTTTTTCAAGTTACTAGTAAAGTAACGCATTACTTTTTGAAATTAATTAAAGGTCCCCTACTCTGTGTGTTGACGTCATTTGAACTGAAACAGGAAGACAGGGCGGGACATATCAAGCAGCCCCGCCCCTTTTTAAAATAGCCAATCGCGTTCGTTTATATCACAGCTTGGGCTAAAGCCGTATGCCAGCCACAATCTCATCCATGTTGCTATAAAATATAGCATTATGTGTAGAATTCAAGTAGCTACGATACATTTTGTGGTCTGCGGCGACTCGCGCATGTGATCCGGTGGTTAGCGTGACACAACGCCAAACCAGACTCAACGAAAGCATATTTACACTGTTTGAATCGTTCCCTGTCCCCTATATAGTGCACTACGTACCATTCACTGCACAGAACATACTACTCTGGGGGACAAGGACGATTTCGCCGCGGCTAAGTGTCATTTTATAGTGTATGGGGGCGGGGCTTCGGATCTAGAGGCTGTGAATTGAGAACAGAAGTTGATGAAGAGGCTGAAGTACGACTGTGACGTCACAAAATCGCTGGCCGTTTTGGGAAGTGACGAAACTGCAAGTTTGACTGCTTATATCTCTAAATGCGACTGTTGTCACTGTTTTGGAGCACACTGCCTTATAGATAACCTTAAGACTAACATATTGATACTAACACCCAAAAAACTTTATTTTGATTTCATGGGGACTTTAATGGCGACACGCATTTACACAAAAACAGATTCAGTATTCCTCAGAAAGTGACAATCAAAACTTCAATCCTAAATAGCCTATGTTAGATAACAGAAACATCCCATTTTATTAACTTTACTGCTGACCTTCAATGATCCAGTTCAGCCATACGAATAAGCAAAAATTATTTTCCTAAACATGAAAAATTTGCCAGTGTTGCACTTTCTTCTCCTGCGTCCTGTGCTTAATGCAATCCAGAGAAAAAGTAACACGAAATTAATGCATTACCTTGCATAAAAAGTAACTAAGTAAAGCAATTATGTACTTTTTAGGGAGAATGCGATATTGTAATGCATTACTGTTAAAAGTAATGCAATTGTTCACATGTTCACGCTCACATCGCCTCCTGCTGGACATCAAGCTACGTTTCTTCTTCCCGTTTCACAAATTGTTCGTTTTTAAATTAATACTTAGTATGCATACGCATCTTCTTTGTGACGTGTTAAATTAAACCTTTAAGAAACAAAATAAAAAGACGACTTTTCCCTTTTACGCAAATTATTTCAACGTACTTTTAATTTAAAGACTTTTAATTTGTAACAGCCCCTCGGTAAGGAACTTCCGCCTTCGGCTGGGCAGCACATCACGAGTCGAGAGCCGGTTAGATTGTCTCGAGGTGGTTGGTGGGTTTTGGCAACAGCTGATCTGTGACTGGAGTGTGCATGGTAGGTAGTGACGTAGAGTCCGGAAGGGATCCGGAAATGGAGGATGAAATGTTTGGCGTGGATGAAGAGGGAGGGAACGGGAATAATGAGTGGAGTTTAGTAGAAAATCGGAAAAGAAAGAAAATCTGGAGTAATACATCTGAAACTGACAGTGGAAATGAAAATCATCCGATAAGAGGAAAGAAAGAGGAGTTCAAGGTAATGATGAAGTTTGTGGATGAGTCTTTTAAGATAATAAATCCGCTGAAGCTGTCTAAAGTAATTAAGGAAA
Organism: Sinocyclocheilus anophthalmus; assembly: GCA_018155175.1. Lineage (NCBI taxonomy): Eukaryota > Metazoa > Chordata > Actinopteri > Cypriniformes > Cyprinidae > Sinocyclocheilus > Sinocyclocheilus anophthalmus. The sequence continues at coordinate 99,438 of JADLZN010007407.1, read as the reverse complement.
CGATAGGATCGATAGAAAGTGCCAAGAAGTTGAGAGATGGAAGACTAATCCTATATTGTAAGGATAGTAGGCAACAAAAAGTGGCATTGAAAATAAAGTCGATTTGTGCACAAAAAGTGATCTGCTCGGTACCGGAATAAAAGAAATGAGTCAAAGGAGCAATAACTGGTATCCAAACTGAAGTGACAGTAGAAAAGATCAAGAAAAGTCTAACTGGGTCTAAAAGTCTAAACAGTGATTGAGGTTAAAAGACTGAAATACAGCAGAAATAATGAAAATGTTGATAGCCTTTCAGTAATGATTCACTTCGATGAGGATAAATTACCGGACAAAGTATTCTTAGGATAGCTACCTGGTCAGACTTTATGTTCCTCCTCCGTTAAGATGTTTTAAATGCCAAAAATTTGGTCATGTGGAAGCTGTTTGCAGAGGTAAACAACGATGTGCAAGGTGTGGCGGTGAGCACGAATATGGCAAATGCGGTCAAGGAGTTAACCCAAAGTGTTGTAATTGTGGAGAAGAACATAGTGCGGGTTATGGAGGATGTAAAGTGAGGAAGCATGCAGCTCAAGTGCAGACTGTAAGAACAGAGGAGGGATTGTCATATTCTGAGGCACTAAAAAAAGTGGGAAAGACTCCAGAGCTAGAAGAAAACAAAAAGATAGTTCCTAATCAAAAGATGGATAAAGTGCAAGAAACAACAAAAGAGAGTATAAGGGTTAATGATAAAGTGGCATTTGTCACGTTTATGGCGGAAGTGGAGAATTGTTCTGCACAAACGGAAAGCCAGACAGAGAGAATCAAAATTATAATCAAAGCAGCTGAAAAATACCTAGAGATAGAGGGCATTTCAGTGGAAATGATTAATGACAAACTAAAGGTGCAAGCATCAAATACTCAAACAGTATGTCGTGGTTCATAATGGTGTTAACAATATTTCAATGGAATGCAAGAAGCTTAATTGCAAATGGGCAAGAATTTAAAAAGCACAAATCTAATCATGAAAACAAACCGGATATAATTTGTGTTCAAGAAACATGGTTAAAACCTCAGCTTAATTTTAGTTTACAAGGATATGTGGCGATTAGAAGAGATAGGAAACAAGGGAATGGTGGAGGGGTAGCAACATTTATAAAACAAGGAATTGGATACAGAAATGTTGAGGAGATTGCAGATCACGAGGTGGTGGTGATTGAAATCTGGGAAGGGAGGTATAGTATTAAAATAATAAATTTTTATAATCCTTGTGGGAAATTAAGTAAGAAGCAATTGGAGAATATAAGAGGAAATAACAATAATAAAGTGGTTTGGTGTGGGGATTTCAACGCACATAACACTTTATGGGGTAGTAACAAAAATGATTATAATGGGTTAATAGTGGAAGAAATGCTAGATAGGGGTCAGTTGGTATGTATTAATGATGGAAGCATTACTCGATTAGATGTTTCCAATGGATGTCACTCAGCTTTAGATATTACGTTAGTGTCTAATAGCTTAGCTGGTAAAAGTGTATGGAGGGTTATAAAGCAAAGTACAATCGGAAGTGATCATTATCCTATATGGTGTCAATTAGGTGTGGAAATAAATCAAACAAAGGTAGAGAGAAAACCAAGGTGAAAACTCAAGACTGCAAATTGGGAACTTTTTACAAAATTGTGTCATAATAAAATGGTAGAATATAATGAAATTAACGAAGATATTGAGGAAATAAGTAAGAAAGTTAGTGGAAGTATAAGAAGTACAGCAGAGGAAGTAATAGGTAAAAAGGAAAGCACAAGTAGTAGAAAATCAGTACCATGGTGGAATGAAGAATGTAGAAAAGCAGTTGCACATAGAAACAGAGAAATTAAGAAAGCAAGGAAAACGTTACAATTTAAGGATTATATTAACTATAAGAGAGCTCAAGCAATGGTGAGGAGGGTAATAAGGACAGCTAAAAGAACATACTGGAGAGAATTCTGTAATAGAATAGGGGAAGAAATTGATATTAATGATTTATGGGCTATGATCAGGAAGATGGGAGGCATACAGAGAAACTATAGTATTCCGGTTTTAGAAAATAATGATAAAATTGCAGTTTCTGACAATGATAAAGCCGAGATGCTTGCGGAAGCATTTGTAATGGTACACAGTAATACGAATATTACGGATAGTATGAGGAAGTATAGGGAAGAGAAGGTGAGAGAAAACAGTCACATATTTGAAAAAAAGATCGAGACTGGTAGTACATTAGAATTAGAATTCACAATGTACGAATTGAAGAGAGCTATTGCAGAGGTAAAGCAGACATCCCCAGGTAAAGATGAAATATGTTATGAGATGATTAAACATTTATCAGACGAGTCTTTAGGTGTGGTTTTAAGTTTTTTAATAAGATTTGGAAAACAGGGATTATGCCAGTGGATTGGAAGCACGGAGTAATTGTACCGATTGCAAAACCAGGAAAAGATCATTCAAAGGCTAGTAATTATAGACCTATAGCTTTGACATCCAACCTATGCAAGCTCATGGAACGGATGGTCATGAATAGGTTGATATTTGTAATTGAGAGTAGGAATATTTTTTCAGCATATCAAAGTGGGTTTCGAAAGGGGCGTAGTACTATGGACTCTATAGTTTATCTGGAAAATGAAATAAGAAAGGCGCAAATTAAGAAGGAGGTATTAGTGGGAGTCTTTTTTGACGTTGAGAAGGCATATGATATGCTGTGGAAAGAGGGGTTATTAATGAAATTAGAAAGTCTGGGAATTAATGGAAGAATGTACAATTGGATTTTAAATTTCTTGTTTGGAAGAACAATTCAAGTTAGAGTGGGAACAAAGTATTCTAGAATATATTCAATAGAGAATGGAACTCCGCAAGGAAGTGTAAGTAGCCCTATTTTGTTTAACTTGATGATAAATTATATTTTTTACAGTATAGAGAGTGGAGTAGGTAGATCACTATATGCAGACGACGGAGCACTATGGAAAAGGGGACGGAATATTTCATTTGTGGAAAGCAAAATGCAAAATGCGGTGAATGAGGTAGAGAGATGGGCTAAGATATGGGGATTTCGTTTTTCTGTGGCGAAAACTCAAGTAATTTGTTTTTCGAATAAGAAAAATAATCCGAAATTAAACGTTAAGATGTATGGTCATCAGTTGGAGCAAGTGAAGGTCGTCAGATTCTTGGGTATGTGGATGGATTCAAAATTAAATTTTGGAATACATATACAGAAATTAATTGAAAAATGTAAAAGAGGAATTAATGTATTAAGGTGTTTATCAGGTGCTGATTGGGGAGCAAGTTCTCAATCATTAAAAAGAATATATAGTGCAGTAATAAGATCTAGTATAGATTATGGTAGTATAGTATACTGTTCGGCGAACAAAACTCTGCTCAAAAAAGTTGAGTAGTACAGTCACAGGCTCTGCGTATATGTAGTGGAGCTTTTAGAACATCTCCAGTGAATGCATTACAGGTAGAGATGGGAGAAATGCCCCTAGAACTCCGTAGGTTACAGTTGAGGATGAGATATTGGGCTGGTGTAAAGGGTCACTCAGAATATCATCCAGTTAAAAATCTTTTGAAAGATTGTTGGGAGTATGACTATAAAGATTTATAGAGCTTTGGTTGGACAGTAAAGAAGGAGGCAGATAGATTAGGGTTGAATAAATATGAAAACAATTCTTCTGTAGCAAATTCCAGTGGTTCTACCGTGGTAGTTTCCAATACCTTTGATTGACTTTCAAATACAAAAAATAAATGAAAAGGAGAAGATCATTCCTATAAATATAGTAGTTCAACAGTATATAAATCAAGCATATTATTCACAATTACAGATTTATACGGATGGGTCGAAGGATCCTGAATCTGGAAGGACAGCAGCAGCAGTATATATTCCTGCATTTAAAATAAAAATAGCCAAAAGAATATCAGATCATTTGTCTGTTTTTACTACAGAATTAATAGCAATTATATTAGCACTACAATGGATTGAAGAAATACAACCAAATAATATTGTAATATGTACAGATTCAATGTCTGTTCTAACAAGTCTAGAGAGTGGTAAATCTGCAGCGCGGCAAGATCTAATATATGAAGTATTACAGTATTTGTTTAGAATTAGACAATCAGGGATAATGGTATACTTCCTATGGGTACCGGCTCATACTGGGGTGGAGGGAAATGAGGAAGTAGACTGCTTGGCTTAGATGGCTCTGAAGCACTCACATAGTGAAATTAATATAGCAATTACCAAATCTGAAATCAAGAGAATAATGTCAATTGAAGTAAGAAAGATATGGCAAAAGATATGGGATAGTGGAATAAAAGGAAGGCATCTTTACCAGATACAAGGGTGCGTAGGTGAAGAGAGAATAAGATGTGGGAGTAGGAAGAAAGATGTTATTATAACAAGAATGAGGATTGGACATTCAGCTTTACATTTCAATTTACACAAAATAGGGAAGCATGAAAATGGAAGATGTGATAAATGTGGGAATCCAGAAACAGTAAAGCATATTCTTCTAGAATGTGATGCGTATGAAAGAGAAAGAAATCAGCTTAATCATAAATTAGGTTTGATGGGATTTGATAAAGTATCACTAAAGATATTACTAGGGAATAGACGAATGCAATCTAGAATTAAAGAAGAAGTGTTCAATTATCTAAAAAAGACAGGAAATATGGAAAGAATATAAAATGTAATAGTGTAGGTTTAGAGATATATATATATGATAAAAAACACTTTTTTTTTGTTTTTGTTTTATAGAAATATTTCTCTCTCTCTACCACATTCTGTTCACTCCACACCTCCAGATCCGTAGGTGGCGGTAATGCACTTAAGTTTGGTTTGCAAAACCGCAATAAACTCAGAAGGAAGAGAAAGAAGGAACTTCGCCGCGCCGTGTGACGCTGCTTCCTGTGCGTTTTATCCAGCCGCTCTGCTCTTCACACGCGTCTGATCATGTTGGGCAAAATAATCGGACAGAAATACTTGTCTATCGCGAAATCATGTAAGAAACATGTAAAGCCTCAGACAGCCGGGGACTTGCTCTTTATTAATATGAGGTGGTGGTTTTATAATAGCGTTGTCCTTGTGGCGACGACTAGCGATGCTAAAGCTAACGAGCTCAGGTCACGAGAAAACACATTAAACTTTACTGGCGTGCTCTTTCCACGCTTTCTTTTGCTTTATAGAGTATATATTATTTATTTGATAGTGTAGTGTGTGTTTATGTGGCAGCTATTTGTGTTTTCTTATCAATGCTCTGGTTTGTTATTGTTTATAGTAACATTAATAATAGAACCTTAACCTCTAACTGCATTAATTGCTGTTTGATTTCATAGTTTTAAAATAAAGTCTTAAAAAGTCAGAGACTCAAACTGAGCAAACTGTATAATTTGGTGCAGATGCTGATATTTATGAGAGATGCTTGTGATGTAAATCAATGAGATGTTTATAACAGTATAGAGCAGATACTGACATAAAATGATCTAAATATCAGCGGTCGCTCTACATCTCCAGGTCACATGTCTCAGTTGAGATGAGAGGAAATGCTCCAAACATAAATGCAGTGATTGAGAAGCTGAAGAAATAAAGGCTCCTCAGATGATGTGAGATGTTCTGGAGGCTTGTGAAGATCATTCCTCTGCTGAGGAACAGTGAAAGTAAAGCTTTTGGAAACAAACGCTCCTCAAAAGATCCCAAGGTTCAGATTTGAGACTCTAAAACATGATGATGGAGAATCAAGTAAAGCTGAGCTGCTTCAGTCCAGTAAGAGTTTATCTGGAGATATTACTGCAGTTATTCTGACATTTACTTGATAAAAATCAATAAGGATTTGACAGCAAAAAGACACGTGTAGCACCAGCTGAAGCTGGACGCTTGTACAATTACACTAAAAGAGCTTTGACTGGATAAAACACTCTAAACTATCAATCAGACGACAGAAGACATGCAGGAGATTGAGTGTGAAACAGCAAAGGTTGATCATTTAGAGGCCTTTGCTCCATCATTAGCTCTTGAGTGTGATGTTCTGCAGGGTTCCCACGCTCGCCGTCTGGGGAGGAGTTGGAGGTGTTGCTCTCGTTCACTTCACCGACTGGAGGCTCATCTTGGACTACGTTCCCTACATCAATGGGAAGTTCAAGAAGGATGATTAGATGAAGGTTTGTCATGTTGATCTCTCATTAAAATGTCTGGACTTCAAGAACCAGGAATTGTTTTCATAGACACTAGGGCTGTCAAAATCTTTTTCGAATTTTGAATATTCGTCATATTTGAAATAACAATCCACATTCGAATGCAAAAACGTTGCATTAGAATTTTAGGTGTGCGTTAAAGTGGCAGCGATGACGATGAAAGTAGCATTGCATTTGAAGTTTTGTTAGCTGCCAGTTGAAGGCCACTAGATGCAGCGCTGCTGCGTGTAATTACAATCTTGGGAAAAAGAGAACATCATTGCAGAGAAGATCTTGTTTACATCAAAACTGAAACCAAGCCGTTCACACAGAACACATATTTGTCGCATTTTCTAGAGGGACATCCATCACCGTTACACTCGCGTCTCACACAAAAGAGCAACATGTTTAGAAAGCCATGAAAAATTTATGCAAGTTTAGCTTTAAAAAAACATGTCTCGAGACTTTATGGCGGGTTTTTTCCCCATCCCACAGCATCTCATGTTTTTAAATGAAAAATGTACTTGGCCCTTTGTATTAAACTATGCATACATTCATGAAGCTGTTTTGTTTATAGTAGTTTAAGCAACTTAATTATAATTGTTTTATAAACATTATTTTAAACATTATGCACTTTTTTTTCGCAGATAGTCATGTTATCTTATGCTTTGAATGATGCGCTCTCTTGTGGCCTCAGGAGAGAAGCCAAAAACCTTTTCTTCACCCTAACTGAAATTATACATTTTAAATTCGAATATAATTCGAATTTTGATCATATTTAAGTACAAAATTCGAATTTAGTTTTTCAGCCATTTTGACAGCCCTAATAGACACTACTCTACATTAACCAGTCAAATGCTTTTGAACAGTAAGATTTTTAATGGTTTTAAAGAAGTCTCTTCTGCTCATCAAGCCTGCATTTATTTGATCAGAAATACAGCAAAAGCTGTAATATTGTGAACTATTTTTACTATTTAAAATAACTATTCTATTTGAATATATTTTAAAATAAAATGTATTTCTGTGATGCGCAGCTGATTTCAGGATCATTACTTCAGTCTTCATTGTCACATGATCCTTCAGAAGTCATTTTAATATGCTGATCTGCTGCTCGAGAAACATTTCTGATTATTATCAATGTTGAAAACAGTTGAATAGAAAGATCCAAAGATCAGCATTTCTCTGAAATAAAAAGCTTTTGTAACATTACACACTATACCATTCAAAAGCTTGCAGTCAGTATATTTATTTATTTTTTAAATGGGGGGGGGGGGGTCTAAATATAATAGAAATTAATACTGTTATTTTAGCACGGATGCTATAAATTGATCAAAAGTGATGATAAAGGCATTTATAATGTTGCAAAATATTTATATTTCAGATAAATGCTTTTCTTCTGAACTTTCTATCCATCAAAGAACTGAAAAAATTCTACTCGTCTGTTTTCCGCATCATAATAATAATAATAATGTTTTTGAGCAGCAAATCGGGATATTAGAATGATTTCTGAAGGATCGTGTGACTGGAGTAATGATGATAAAAATTGAGCTTTGAAATCACAGGAATAATCACATTTTAAAATATATTAACATAGAAAGCAGTTGTTTTAAATAGTAAAAATATTTCACAATTTTTACTGTATTTTGTATCAAATGAATGCAGGCTTGGTGAGCCGAAGAGACTTCTTTAAAAAACATAAAAAATCTCACTGTTCAAAAACCTTTGACTGGTATAGTGTGTGATATGGAAATCTTTTTTCTGAATCAGATGTTTTGTTTTGTTTTGTTTTGAAACTCTTCAAACAAAAAAAACTAAATGGATTGGATTTGTACTATCTGTCTGAACAAAGACATTTGACTGCTGATGTCTGTATTTGCTGTGTCTTGCTTCTAGTGTTTTCTGTGTTCCTGTTGGTCAGTCTTGCTTCAGATGGATTGAAGATGAAGATGTTTGTCACTGTCGGAGATGAAGACATCGAGCCACCTTTTGTTCATCACTGCTAATAAACCATGTGATATTTATTGTTTTGGAGTGTTCAATCCATTTTTCCCTCATGAAAAGTCTCGCGATCAAATTGACTGATTATAGAGATGTAATGTTTTCTATGTGTCCGCTTCATCGTTTCTTTCCACCGAATCCTCATGGAATAAATACACTAATTCTGTTACTGAGAACATCATCGTGGACCTGAACTCAGTGTTTTAATTCTGTTGTGATCTCCGTGCCATCCGCGGGTTACTGGCGATGCTTGTTAATAAATCAAAGAAAATTAATTTGAGGTGTCTGTTATGCTTTATGATCGCCAGTTATACATATGCACGAGTTTACCAATATTAACATGTGTTTTTATTGTCATCTGATTCTTATAATTAATTGTTTTTCATTTTCAGTTAAACTGTTGGATTAATGTGCATACGTTTTTGAATCAGGCTTCGAATCTTCCAATACACCAGTGTTATTTTAGGATCATATGCAATTATGATTTGTGTTGATACTTTGCATGAGATTGCAAAAATCATATTTTCTGTTTTAGTAATTTTTTGTTGTTTTTATTCGTTTTTATTTGTAGTTATATAATATACGTTTATTTAGGTTTAGTACTTAAACTAAACGTATAAGAAATATTTTATTAAATTAGATTAATGGTCTTTAAAAATATACTTTAACCCCTTAACTGTCACCGTCCCACCTATGGGACGTTTGGCGCTCTTTTTTGTTGTTGTCTTTTTTCTCCATCAACTCTTTTAGTAATCATCATAAATCATATATCATTTGAAAGCTTAGAAGCCCAAGATTCATGCTGTGAAAACCATTTAGAAATCTGACATTGTGTTACCATGGAAATGGTACTTTAAAATCTCTCGGCGGTCTCCTCCCCCTTAGTGGGCAGTGTAAAGTGTCATATTACAAAATGAATTACAGTCTTTTAGAATCAAAACTTTTTATAATCTTCACAAAACACATATCATTGGAGAGGTCTGAGTCTCAGGATTCCATATTTGGTGGTTATTTTGAGATAGAAGTAATATTGACAGAGAAATCTAAACATTTGTGACAGAAAAATGCATTAAAAAAAACTTCAGTGGAGTTTGGATGGCACCCGGTGGCTGTTTGTGGTATAACCCCTGAATACAATCTACACAGGAATCCCAATTTTTTCATATCAACTTCTAATTGGCAAATAACTATTTAGACACAAGGCTATAATTGAATTATACAAATTTAGAGTAAAAAACTGATATGTTAAAATATTTATTATATATAAAATATAATTAATATAGTGCATTTTCTTTACAGTATATTTAAACTACTATAACTTTTTGATACTTACATATTTAGAAAAAATTCTATAATTTGCTGATTTTCTTCTTTAAAAAGAGACCAACTTTATGTCTGTATTCCAAAGTGTTCATAAATTACAACAATTTAAGTTTGGATAGTGCACCTGCATGCCTATTTTAAAAAGTGGGGGGTGACAGTTAAAGGGTTAAAAGATTTAGTCGTTTTTACATATGAATAACTTTTTTGATACAGTGAGTCGATTCTAACCGAACTGTAAGATCCGATTCAACGAGTCTCCATTCATTGCCATCCTTTCTTAGACAACAATCGACTCTGAAATCGCTTTGAGCTTTCTGAGACTTACAGCAAATGTGTTTTCAGCGCTTTTATTTTATTAAATAATAATATTAGATGTGTTTTACTACTCCGCGGATGAGTGAACTGCGAGTCGACTCTCGGTTCTCAGAGACTCGTGACTCGTGAGTCAGAAGCTCGTGAGGTGAGCGGATCAAGCAGCGCCAGCGGCCGCCTTCGACCCTAAACATCCACAGCTTTTCCTCCAGAGAGACTCCGGGAGAAACATGGAGAGGAAAAGGTGGGAGTGCTCGGCTCTCCCAAATGGTTGGAAAAGGGAAGAAGTGACCAGAAAGTCGGGCTTGTCCGCGGGGAAAAGTGATGTCTATTATTTTAGGTACTGCAGCGGGATTAGCCGGAGACCAGCGAGCCGAGACAAAAAACTGCCTTTATATATTAATTAACAATCTCTAATCCGACCTCAATCGGCTATCTGAGTACTCTAGTACGTTGTTATTCCAGATTATTACCGTTTGTAGTGCGTACGTTAAACTAATCGTGTTTTAGCGTCTCCTGCGAGTTAGCACTGAGCGCTAATCTGCGCTAGCAGCTATGCTAACTCATTGTTTTTGTTTTGCTTACTCGCAGTTGATCGAAGTTATCTATCGTTTTGTTCCAGTTTCAGTTGAATACATATTTCCTTATAGTCTGTCTAGCGTTTATATTCGAGTCTGCACTGTATTTACGATTTAAAAATGCTCATTTAAACAAATAACACTGTGGTAAGTGATGCAGCGGCTGCAGAAGTTCGAATAATTTGTTAATAATCGCTCGTTTATCATGAGAATCGCTGAAATATTCAATTTATGCAATATATGTTTCATATAAATGCCAATTATCACTTGCACCATGGTATTACCGTCTGAGACTGTCACTTTGCTATGGTACGAACACAGTTTTTAGGTGTCTTTCTAGTGCGTCTTTATTAATTGTAATTCTTTACTCAAAAATCCTCCTCCCTATATATATATATAAAATTATGTTTTTAATATATTTGTGACCAGTGTTGGGGAAAGTTACTTTTAAAAGTAATGCATTACAATATTATGTTACTCCATAAAAAAGTAACTAATAACGTTACTTAGTTACTTTTTATTGAAAGTAATGCGTTGCGTTACTTTTTAAATCTGGACAGGGCTTGCTGGTTTATTTTTAAATGAAAAAAGTTATATTTTTGGCAAATATAAAAAAAACTTTAACACCAAAAGTGAAATGAATGAGCCTCAGGCTGAAGGGAAAGTACAGTAGAATGCAGAAGAAGACATTTCAGCACACTTCAGCAATAAAAAAACCACACAAATGTTCGTCTAGAGTAATTTGTGCTCATTAGTACGCTTGAACTGCATCATCGAAGCTCAGAAGCAAAAGACATTGCTTAATAGAACGGGATTAAATACATAAAGCATATTTGTGTTGTTTAACATTTAATTATTGCAGGTTTGCGTCATATTCTGAGTTATAGTATTTTTATTCATTTTGAGGAATACAGAATCTGTGTTTTTTGTGTGTGTGTTTTTGTGAGTGAGATGAATTAATGCATATTCATATTTATTTTAGAACTACAGTAACATCTGATTTCTCTCAGCATGGCGACAGCAGAGCTGTCAGTCAATAAATTGAAAAAAATAAAAAGTAACTCAGATATTCTCTTGAAAATTAAAAAGTAATGCGTTACTTTACTAGTTACTTGAAAAAAGTAATCTGATTACGTAACTCACGTTACTTGTAATGCGTTACCCCCAACACTGTTTGTGACATCTAAAATGGGTTATGTGTTTGTCTGTGGTGATTTGTGCTAATGCATATCTATCTTTCTTGTTTAACGCTAGAGTTATCTGTAAAACATGCATATGCTGGGTTGACAGGTTATGCAGTGGAAGTGCTGTTGTCGGTCTGGAAAATAAGGAATGTGTTTTTGATCTTTCCTTTCCCTCTTAGTCCAACAGGGAAGAAGTTCCGGAGTAAACCACAGCTGGCCCGATATCTGGGAAACTCCATGGATCTCGGCTCCTTTGATTTCCGCACAGGGAAGATACTAATGAGCAAACTAAATAAGAACAGGCAGCGGCTTCGCTACGATCACGGTCAGAGCAAGGTAAAGACTGACCCAATGATGTGCACTGCAGGTTTTGCTTTCTGTATTGTGCTGTTTGTAATGTTTGTGTCCGGATGCCTGTTTTTAGGGTAAACCTGATCTGAACACGTCACTGCCGGTCCGACAGACGGCGTCCATCTTTAAACAGCCCGTCACCAAGGTCACAAATCACCCCAGTAACAAGGTTAAGACGGACCCTCAGAAAGCTGTTGACCAGCCCAGACAGGTAAACATCACGTGCTGCTGTAGCTGTTTGCAAAGGAAATATTCAAAACGTTGGGGTCGGTACGATTTTTATAATGTGTTCGAATGAGTCTTTTCTGCTCACCAAGGCTGCATTTATTTGATTAAAAAAACAGTAAAATTGTGAAATATTATAAGAGTTTAATACAGCTGTTTTCTATGTGAATATCTTTTACTTTTGATTTTAGCTTTAGCAGATCGATTTATCCAAAGTGACTTGACAACTAAGAAAAATATTAACTAAAAGCTAAAAAAACTCTATAAATACTTATATTTAGATATATACACACATAAAAAATAAAGAGATTAAATAAAAATCACAAATGCATACAACAACATTTCAAAAATAAAACATTTAAATGAAAACAAAAAAAAAATAAAACAAAACATTCAAAATATGAAAAGAACAAAAGGTATGAGTATAATAATGATTCTGACATAACACTAAGCCAAACACCAAAAGAACAACTACATGTGTGTATGTACAGCCATACACATATACATGTACATATATCTATAAATACATTCAATATATATATATAATTTAATTTCCATTTAGTCTGTTGAAGTATTAAAATAACTCAAATAAAACTAAAACTTAATAAAAAAAACCTATATAGACATAATAAAAAACGAATAAAATGACAACATTACTACAACTGTAACTAAAACTAAAGTAGAAAACATACAAATCAAACGACAGTAGTTTATCAGTAATCCTAAAAAATAACACTGAGGCAAACACACACGCTAAAATAACAACAACTTACTGACACATAGTAAGAAAGGGTTATAAAAAAAATATCGATAAAAAGATCTGTTAAACTGTAATGTGTTTCTGTGATGTGCAGCTGTATTTTCAGTATCATTACTGCAGTTTTCAGTGTCACGTGATCTTCAGAAATCATAATAATATGTTGATTTGCTGCTCGAGAAACAGTGATACATTTTATTTTTCAGATTCTTTGATGAACAGAAAGTTCAAAAGAACAGCATTTATTTGAAAGTCTTTTGTAACGGTTATAAATGTCTTTAATATGGAAGCCTGTTTCTGTCACAGTATATAAAAAAAGGCTAATTGAGACATTTTATCTTGCAAAAAAAAATACAAATTGTGAGATATAAAGTTGCAGTTACCTTTTTTTATCCTGTGGTGGAAGCAGGCTTTCTTACTTTGTCACGTTTATACATTTAATGTGTACTTGTAAATAAAAATATTAAGTAAAAACGAAATTTTTATGTCTTACCTAAACTTTACCAATACAAGGTCGACCTAAATTCTAGGCCCCACTTTCACACTGGAGGAACTTTTTCATAGTTCCTAGAACTATTGGCGGAAAAACCCTCTTTTTGGCATGTTCGCACCACAGGAGCTAGGAATGGTTTTAGTTCTAGGAACTCAGTTTGGGGTAACTAATTTAGCTCCTACTTCAGAGCAGGGTCTAAAAGAGTTGTATATTAGGAACTATCAGTGACGTACTTGTACGCTGATTGGCCAAACGCTTACGAAACACCGGCTATCCGGCATTTTTTAAAAGCCATGTAAAAATATTTACTCCATGAACATGGAAAACATCGATAACGGCATTTACCTGTTGTCTGTAGTGTTGTTCTTTTCTCAGCCTCGATGATATGAAACACTGCAAGTTGTCATAGAAGATTTAGTCAGATTTTCATGCTCTTTCAATAGTGTAAATTGTGCGTTTACATTCCATCTCTGTTATCACGAAACCCACAACATACACACCCCAAAAAAACTAAACTCCGATCACTGCATCCTCCATTCACCGGTTGTTGACGTTTGTAAATGCTGCGAATAAAGACGTCACTATCAGCCGCTGCTTGAGAGTTCCTGCTGCCGGTGCGAATGCAACCAGGAAAAAACGGCCCGAGGGAGAAATTGGTTCCTCTTCAGGAAGACCCGTGCCTAGTCCTGAACTACTATGACTGCAGCTGTCAAGCTCGAAAAAGATCAAAAAGAAACATAAACGGCAATCTAGTAATGAGTTCCTGTAAACACCACCCAAAGTGATGACCATTTTAAATAATGTTTGGTCTGTTTACTTCACGCTGTTATGGGCGAAAAAGCTGAGCGGAACTCGACACTACGATATGCATGAGGAGTTGGTGAAGACCATGGATCTTCCTAAAGGATGGAAAGGGGAAATGGTAAAGAGCAGGCTCAATCAAACATGAGGAAATAGACTTGAATCACTAGCTTATTTTACAACAGTAGTAGGAGAACTTACTGTGGCACTGAATAAGCAGTTCGGGTGTGCGTAATATATATCGTCTGCGAATCTCGTAAAGCTGTGCTTTGCAACGATTTGGATCATGAAAAGCGCATAAACAAAAAAAAAAATATCGTATGTTTGTTTTAACGATGTGCGAGTGGAATTATCAAAGTATTTTGCAAAAACCTTCAAAGCATCTACAGAGAGAAGCGTTGTACATAAGTCTGAGAGTGCGAATTGAGAGTGCGTTCTTTCTCGCATGATCCAGTATTAATGCCTTTAGATTGATCACACAATTCAAGATATGGAGATAGAAAGTGTATATTTATATCTATATATTTCATATAGTTAATCAATATCACACAGAGAGTGCCGTTTTTATCTCCAAAGATTACCATGATGTGATATTGATTTTTTACAACAGTCCAAAGAACAAGAAGTTAATTAAGGGACTTGCGTTTTATACACCATATTTTCTGTTTTTGTGCCATTTCGACAACAAAAATAATTCCAAACAAAACCACAGTGCTGTTTTGCGTCTTTGAGGAAACAGGATGGGTTTTGTTCCTGAATGAATCAGCCGTTTTGAATGAATCGGTTGAATCTCAATTACTCACTCGTTAACAGTCACTTGCTGTCTCCTACTGGCGGTTTTAATTTCACATTAAAGTTTCTTTTTATTATTTAGATAAATTCGAATAACAGTCTCCAACGTTTTATGTTTAATATATCAAAACATGATTTCTGCATTAGTAACTGCAGGATAAATGCATTCATGTCTTGTGTGTAAACACATCTAAATGCCTCTTCAGACGCAGCTTCTGTGTTTCCTCTGCATTGCAAAGATGAATTTTATTGATACTGATTTCATTTGCTTGGTAACAGCCCAAATGTCTTATTGTTCTGTAATTCACTGATTAAATGTAGGAATTTGATTTAAAAGATAATGGACACTTTTAGAAAAATGGCTTTATAAAGGTAAAAATGCCCATAAAACTTATTGGAAAAGATTAATTTCTGTCACTGCTGTGAACTGATCACCACACAGAATATGAAGAATATCAAAAACTTTAGGAGTCAGCGATCCACAACAGTCCTTAAGATACCAGCACGATAACACACTCAGCAAAATATCGTCATCGATATAATCCCAGAAGATTTTGAGATATTACTTTTTGTCAGTATTGCACACCCCTAAATGCAGTATTGTGTTTGTAAGTGGTGTGATGTTTGATATGGCAGGTGTGGGTCCGGGTTACACCGATAAGACGCTGCTCTCGGCTCTAGCGAGCGCCCTGCACACCAGCTCGGCTCCCATCACGGGTCAGCTGTCCGCCGCGGTGGAGAAGAACCCCGGAGTCTGGCTCAACACCACACAGCCTCTGTGCAAAGCCTTCATGGTGACGGATGAAGACATCAGGTACGAGCTGACACTCCACCGTGTTTGTGGTGGAGTTTAGCTCTAGACCTAATTAAATGCACCCTGAAGCAGCTAATCACAGTCTGCGGGATCACTAGAAACTCCCAAGCTGGTGTTTTGGAGCTAAACTGTGCAGGAAAGGAGGCCTTCTTTGTCATAACGTAATGTTTTCTTCTAGCTTAGGTTCACTTAGGGAGTATTCTTCTGAATTTAGTTGTACATGATTGTCTGATTCTTAGGGCTGGATGATTTGGCCAAAGTACAGTGGGTACGGAAGTATTCAGACCCCCTTACATTTTTTCACTCTTTGTTATATTGCAACCATCTGCTAAAATAATTTAAGTTAATTTTTTTTCCCTCATTAATGTACACACAGCACCCCATATTGACAGAAAAACACAGCATTGTTAACATTTTTGCAGATTTATTAAAAAAAAAAACTGAAATATCACATGGTCCTAAGTGACCCTTTGCTCAGTATTTAGTAGAAATCTTTTGATCTAATACATCCATGAGTCTTTTTGTGAAAGATGTAACAAGTTTTTCACACCTTGATTTGGGGATCCTCTGCCATTTCTCCTTGCAGATACTCTCCAGTTCTGTCAGGTTGGATGTAAACGTTGGTGGACAGCAATTTTTATGTCTCTCCAGAGATGCTCAGTTGGGTTTAAGTTAGGGCTCTGGCTGGGCCATTCAAGAAGTTGTTGTCACAGAGTTGTTGTGAAGCCACTCTTTTGTTATTTTAGCTGTGTGCTTAGGGTATTTGTCTTGTTGGAAGGTAAACCTTCGGTCCAGTCTGAGGTCCTGAGCACTCTGGATAAGTTTCGTCCAGGATATCCCTGTACTTGGCCGCATCATCTTTCCCTCGTTTGCAACCAGTCGTCCTGTCCCTGCAGCTGAAAAAACACCCCCACAGCATGATGCTGCCACCACATGCTTCACTGTTGGGATGTATTGGACAGGTGATGAGCAGTGCCTGGTTCTCCACACATACCGCTTAGAATTAAAGCCAAAAAGTTCTATCTTGGTCTCATCAGACCAGAGAATATTATTTCTCACCATCTTGGAGTCCTCCATGCAGGGCTTTCATGTGTCTTGCACTGAGGAGAGGTTCCGTCGGGCCACTCTGCCATAAAGACCCGACTGGTGGAGGGCTGCAGAGATGGTTGACTTTCTACAACTTTCTCCATCTCCCGACTGCATCTCTGGAGCTCAGCCAGTGATCTTTGGGTTCTTCTTTACCTCTCTCACAAATTCTCTTCTCCCCCGATAGCTCAGTTTGTCTGGACGGCCAGCTCTAGGAAGGGTTATGGTCATCCCAAACGTTTCCATTTAAGGATTATGGAGGCCACTGTGCTATTAGGAACCTTAAGTGCAGCAGAAATGTTTTGGTAACCTTGGCCAGATCTGTGCCTTGACACAATTATGTCTCTGAGCTCTTCAGACAGTTCCTTTGACCTCATGATTCTCATTTGCTCTGACATGCATGTGAGCTGTAAGGTCTTATATAGACAAATGCGTGGCTTTCCTAATCAAGTCCAATCAAAATAATCAAACACAGCTGGACTCAAATAAATGTGTAGAACCATCTCAAGGATGATCAAAAGAAATGAACAGCACCTGAGTTAAATACATGAGTATCACAGCAAAGGGTCTGAATACTTAGAACCACGTGATATTTCAGTTTTTCTTTAATAAATCTCCAAAAATGTCAACAATTCTGTGTTTTAATTCTGTCAATATGGGGTGCTGTGTGTAAATTAATGAGGAAAAAAAATAACTTAAAAGATTTTAGCAAATGGCTGCAATATTGTTAAGAGTGAAATTTTTAAGGGGGTCTGAATACTTTCCGAACCCACTGTATACTAATGTTTTATTCAAAGTTTACGGGTGATACAGATATAATCCGATATCGATATGACACTAGTTTTTTTTAAAAAGCATCGTAAAAAAGGTTCAACTTTAACAAAGTGTTCACCTTTTAGAGTATTTCGCCTTTCATAGAACTAGAAATCACTGTCAATTAAATTAAACATCTCTGACCACCTTAGTAATATAAAAATATCTTACTTCAAAAACTATAGGCTAACATTACACTACAGTCAAAAGGTTTTGAAAAGTAAGCTTTTTAATGTGTTTTTTTTTAAAGAAGTCTCTTCTGCTCACCAAGCCTGCATTTATTTTTATTATTGATCCAAAATACAGCAAAAGCTGTAATATTGTGAAATATTATTCTAATTTAAAATAACTGTTTTCTATGTTAAATATCTTTAAACTGTAATGTATTTCTGTGATGCTCAGCTGTATTTTCAGCATCATTTACTCCAGTCTTCAGTGTCACATGTCTTCAGAAATCATTCTAATATGCTAAAACAATGCTCAAGAAACATTTCTTATTGTTGAAAACAGCGGACGAGAATTTTTCAGAAAAAGGTTAGGAAGAACAGGCATTTATCTGAAATGAAATCTTATGGTAACATTATAATGTCTTTATCATCATTTGCCAATTTAACTAAGCACTCCTTGCCTAATAAAATAATGAATTTCTCAATTTAAAAAATAAATAAATAAAAATCCAAGCTTTTGAATGGAATAGTGTATAATGTTACAAAATCTTTTTATTTCAGATAAATGCTGATCTGTGGATCTTTCTATTCATCAAAGAATCAAAATCAAAAATTAGGTATCAGAACCTCAGATTATACTGATTTCTGAAGATAATGTGACGCTGAAGACTGGAGTAATGATGCTGAAAATACAGCTGCGCATCACAAGAATACATTACAGTTTAACAGAGATGCACATAGAAAAGTTATTTTAAATAGTTAAAAATATTTAAAAATGGTATTGTTTTTGCTGTACTTTGGCTCAAATAAATGCAGCCTTGGTGAGCACAAGAGACTTATTTCAAAAACAAACAAAATAATAATAATAATAAAAATCTTACTGTTCTAAACTTTTAGACGGGTAGGTAGGCCTGATATTTAATAGATTGAAATCAGAGATGCATTCATATAAAACACCCACGACGCGTTTTGATTTTGAAAACGTGCAGTGCTCATGTTTATTCAACAAAGTCAAACGGCACAAGTAAATCAATGTATGGGAAACACTGGTATATTGAAATATCTGAAATGTGTTTAAAAATCATATCACCCTTATTGAAGAAAAATTATATCGCGATACATATAGATATGGAATTATTGTCCAGCCCTACTGATCCTTACAGTAAAACAGGCCGTTATTTTTTACTGCTGACTCTTTTAAAACATCTGTATAAACACCTTCATCACATGAGAAACAGCACTTTTCTGTGAGTTTAATGTCACATCCATTCAATAACAGTCTCTGATTCAAAAACTCATTTGAATTCTTCTGCTGTTTAGGAATAAACTCATTTAGATCTGCATTGATTTTTTTCTGTCTAACAGGGTTATCATCGTTTATGAAAACTAAGTCCATAATAAAGAATTGTTATTAACATATAAATATTAAAGCATTAACTGAATTAAAATTTTAAAAAAGGTTCTTTATTTTGTATTTATTTCAAGCAGCTAAAAGTTTTTATTTTATTTAGCAACATTTCTAATTGTCTTTTGGTTGTCTAAACTACAACGAAATAAAAATTAATAAAAACTATATAGCCAAAAAAAAAAAAAGTTCTGTTTAATTTGAAGTGCTAAAATAAGTAAAACTAAATAAAAAACTAATAAAAATTACAAAAACACAACAAAATTACTAAATGAAAACAGAAAAACAGCAGAGTAAAACATTTAAAATAAAGTGAAGACAGAATAGTAATAGTATATCAGTAATACTATAATAACTCACGAGTCGCTTCTGTGGTTTAGTTTCCGTAAATGCTCCTGTTGGACTGGGAAGGATGTCTGGAGTCTGAAAGCTCCAGTATGTTACAGTAGAATAATGAACGTTTAATGAAGATGACAGATATTCGAGTGCTTGATTGAAATGCACTGCGTCGTCCACAGGAAGCAGGAAGATCTGGTGTATAACGTGAGGAAGAGGCTGGAGGAAGCGCTCATGGCAGACATGCTCGCACACATCGAGGAAGCCACCATCGAGGCCAAATCTCTGAAGGAGGAGTCCACCGACGAGGAAACGGAGTCTGTATAGCTGTAAGAGAAAGAACATATGTGACCCTGCAGCACAAAAGCAGTGTTAAGTCGCTGGGGTATATTTGTAGCAATAGCCAACAATACATTGTATGGGTCAAAATAATAGATTTCTCTTTTATGCCAAAAATCATTAGGATATTAAGTAAAGATCATGCTCCATGAAGATATTTTGTAAATTCCCTATTGTAATTATATCAAATTTAATTTTTGATCAGTAATATGCATTGATAAGAATTCATTTGGACAACTTTAAAGATGATTTCTCAATATTTAGATTTTTTTGCTCCCTCAGATTCCAGATTTTCAAATAGTTGTATCTCAGCCAAATATTGTCCTATCCTAACAAACCATACATCAATGGAAAGATTATTTATTCATTCACTCTCAATTTTGGTCAAAATTGACCCTTATGACTGGTTTTGTGCTCCAGGGTCACAATTATCTGCAAAACAAAACACATTTTTAGTTAATTTGCTATTTATGTTTACAGATTTTATTTTATTGATTTTGTATTGTTTACATATTTATTTAATTTGTATTTTAAGTTCATTTTTATTTTTTTTAAATATCCCTAATGCCGCTGTCGTTACCTTCACATCAAGCATTTTAGAAAACCAATGAATTGTGAACCAGTGCATTAGCCAGCTGCATTAAACCAAACTTTGAAGGCCAGGATCAGATCTGTGTTTAAGGACATGTATTGAAACGCTTTGAAGAAGATCTGGTTTAAGTTTGATTGTAATGCTGTTCATCTGTGTGTCTGCAGGAAAGCGGTGGCGATGGGAACGACCTGGACGACAGTATTCTTCCTCCCCAAACCCAAAGACGCACTCCGACTCAGACTGGAGCCGATCCTATGCAGAAACCAGCCTTTCTCCTCCAACTCAGCTGTGAACATTTGTTTTACCATAACATTTCAAGCAGTTTTATTCAACCAAATTCACTTTTTTCTAACTTGTTTGAAGTGGATTTGCTCTATTTTTGTACAGTACGAGCGTAAAGTTTGGGCAGGTTTGGGTTTCCAGCATCACGCAGTGGGTTTGAGTGAGTTTCAGTGCTGTCGGTATGACGGATGCCCAGGATTTCTTTATTCAGACATGTAATCTAGTTTCAAATCATGAAAGAATTTTTTTTTTTTTTTTTTTTTTATACAAACAAAATGCTGTGTTTTTATGACTGATTCTAGAAATGATGTACTAGTAGTGCATACTGGTTTGTGATGGCTGGTACAAATACGGTGCTCAATTTTCCTGGTTCCTTTATATTTGAGCTTTTGTTACAGTGCTGTTTGAGTGTAGACATGACATAAGCTCTAGGTTTTTGTATTCACGAGTTTGTCAATGCATAGCTGATATCACAGTTATTTTTTTAGTTGCATCAGATTGGGTCAAGCTGTTTGTGTTGCTGTATGAAGCTGGTACATTAGTCATTATTCACTGATGCAGCGTGGTTTATTATTACGGACTGAATGGTTACAGTACAGAAATCTGCATGATGCATCAGTGTTTGCTCAGTAGAGGGCGTGTTTTTCACTTACACTAATTCTTCACACACCCATGATTGAATTTAATAGATGATTGACTCACCCTGATGTTTTTTTCTTCGAAATATGAAATATATTTGAAATATGCAGGAGAGGTGTTTTTGTATGTTGCCCTTTATTTGCGAGAAAGCTTAGATGACGTTTTGAAAATACAAACCTTGTAGCTGAAAGACACATAATTTTGTAAACTTGGAAAATAAAAGTCTTTCAACAAACATCGGCCCCCCCCCCCCCCCCCCCCCCCCATTTCACGTTATTTTACAAATTAAATATCTCGTCATATTTCAAAGAAAGCAAAAGTAGAGTCACAAACCTTTGTCACTAATTTGTGTTCTAAGATGTGTTCTGTATCAATATTTAAAATGTACTTAACGGTCATTATTAAATGTGTTTATAGTATACAATATATTTTTGAAATCAAATTTTGATTTATTTTGATTTTTTTTGCACCCCCAGATTCCAGATTTTCAAATAGTTGCAGCTCGACCAAATATTGTCTTATGTAATGTATTTATAAAATATATTTATGAAGCTGGATCATTAGAACATATAGATTGTGTGTATATAGGCTATACATAGCGGACATATTATTGTAATATTTATTTATTTGCCAGTGGCCTTTTTTTATTGCAGAAAAAAGGAACATACAAGTAATAACAATACAAATAAGAAAAGAAAAAGCATAACTCGCATTCAGTTTGAACAAATAAAGATATTACAAAGTACCGGGAGCATTAAACATATCACAGACTTATTGCAAGAATATAAAGTAAAAATTTAGACACAAAAATGTGGAATGAATTAAGATATTTTGCTAATAAAATAACAAGGTTAACAATAAATTATAGATCTTCAGGCTTTTGTTTTCATAATACAAGAGAACACCCTTTAAAGTAAAGCAATAATTAATATTCATTCAATTAAATCTACATTTGCCAGTGGCCTTGTTTTATTATTATTATTATTATTATTGCAAGTATAAACACTTAACATTCAACAATTAATGTAACATTGGATGCCATTATGAATACAGAAATTATATATAGAGAGAGAAAAAATTAAATAAACAAGAATACATAGATAAAACAAAAAATGCAAATCAAGAAGTATGCACCATTCAGCAGATCATTATACAGTTTCACAAATTTGACACTTTTTTTTTTTTGGTATTAATATTTTTTTAGTGTTCTAAGTAGTTAAAGTCACAAAGAAAAATTATGTAATTTTGGAGATGTTGAAGAAAATGTACATTTATGAATATGATATTTTCCCAATAAAATAAATACATTTCCTATATATTCTGCGTTGTGTTGCCGGTGGCCTTTGACCCCATTGTTGTGCGCCGGTGACGTCAGCGCCGCGAGCGAGAGAGAGCGCGAGAGAGAGACACAAAGGCGGCGGAACGAACGGGAGAACGCGCTATAACAGCTCTCTAGCGTTCCACGCGTGAAAACGGCCAGAAAAACAATGAGCAGACCGCGCGAGTGAGCGGTGCAGAGGCGGGACGCGTGATCCGAACGCGCGCTGGGGGTCGCTTTTAACCGCGAATGCTTTTAAAACGAGTGTTTTTCTCCAACGCCCCCCAACGATTAGCAGCTCCGCTAGCGGTTAGCCATCATCACCTTCTCCCTCATCCTCCACAAAACACCCGACGCGAGCGGCGAGCGGGACGGGAGCACATACGGTGAGGCTTTGCCGCTTTATTGAACGCGTCTCTGTGGTAGTATCTTGTTCGCCGGCTTCCGTATCGCCCGCGTGGCGCGCGGCTGAGATCCACAAACAAAGGCGACAATGTGACTGATCGTCTCCGGCTAGCGGCGCGGCTAGCGGCTAACAACACTTCAACTCCAACATCTCCGTTTAAGCTCACGATTCCGCCGGTTTGGAGTGGCTCACGCTCCTGCCGCGAGCGTGGCTAAATAACGGCCGCTTGTCATGAAATGTAACGTTGACCGCGTTGTGAGACTAACAGTTACAACGCGCAGCTAAAGAGCAGCAGAAGCGATACAGACAAAAGAGACGCGCGGCGTGGAGCGCGAGAGCACAACAAGCGCACTAGCACCGCTTTCAGTGTTTCTAGATGTTTGTGTCACTTCTCAAGGTGTCTGATGGGTTTAAATGTGACCCAGGACCACAAAAACACTCATAAGTGTCATTTAAAAAAAAAAATTTGATTTATGTATCATCTGAAAGCTGAATAAATAAGTTCAAATGGTGTGTTAGGAGAGGACAATATTTGGCTGAGATACAACTGTCTGAAAATCTGGAATCTGAGGGTGCAAAAATGTTTTTAAAAATCTAAATATTGATTTTAAAGTTGTACAAATGAAGTTCTTAGCAATGCATATTATTAATCAAAAATGAAGTTATATTCACGGTAGGAAATTTACAAAATATCTTCATGGAACATGATCTTTACTTAATATCCTAATGATTTTTTGCATAAAAGAGAAATGTATAATTGTGACCCATACAATGTATTGTTGGCTATTGCTACAAATATCCCCCAGCGACTTAACACTGCTTTTGTGCTGCAGGGTCACATATGTGTTTTTTCCTTCTAGGAAGCATGCTTGGTTCGTTGTCTGATGCGCACGCGGGGCCGACTATGCCTAGCCCGTTGTTTCACCCTGACATCATGGATCATGAGATGGTAGTGAGCAGCACCGGAGGGTCCGGCGGGGTCACCGAGCAGGAGCCTAGGGACGAGAACCACCAGGAGGCGCTGCGCTTCGCTCTGGACCAGCTGTCACTCATGGCGCTGGAGAAGGTGGACTGTCTGGATGGGACCTCGGCCGGTGAGAACTGTAACGGGGGAGGCGGATACGTCGATCTGCAGATGCTCGAGCACAGCAACGGCTCCCAGGAGTCACCCGGCTCCTGCTCGCCCTCTCCAGAGTACTACAGCTCGGGCGGTGGCGGCGCATACCACATGGCCAGCCCGCACTCCTCCATCCTCGGGGAACAAAGCTCGGTGCTCCGCAAGAGAAGCGTCAACATGACCGAGTGCGTGCCGGTGCCCACGTCCGAGCATGTGGCCGAGATCGTCGGCAGACAAGGTAATATTTACTAAAACGGTCGTAAACAATAGTAAACCAACCATTCTTTATGATGCAAGAGATGATAAACAATAGAAGCAATGCAGTAGAACAATAAGTAGTTATTCGCCTGCAAGATATGAATATTTTAATCTCATGTGTGTTCTGAGAGATGATAAACAATAAATGCAATGCATTTGAACAATTGGAAAGCATTGCATGTAGTTATCCGCGTGCAAAATATGAGTATTTTAGTATTATTTATGTTCCAAGAGATGGTAAACAACACATGCAATGCACTTGAACAACAGGAAAGCATTGCAAGTAGTTATTTGCGTGCATATGAAATTAAATTGTTCCAAAAGATAAATAAATGCAATGCATTTGAACAATATGAAAGCATTAAAGGTAGTTATTTGCGTGCAAAATAGGAATATTCAGTAATATTCTTTGTTTCAAGATATATAAACAATAAATGCAATGCATTTGCACAATAGGAAATCATTGCAAGTAGTTAAAATATGACTTGTGTTCCAAAATATGCTCAAATAATAAATGCAGTCGAACAATAAATCAGTATAACCTTACTGGGATCAGTCATGTGACCTGTCTGAAGTTGTTTACTGGTTGGTTGCATTGAAAATATGATTGTTTATCTAAATTCTTTGTTCTGGAATAGTACATTGCATTTGAACGATATGAAAATCATCACTTTAATCGTCTTGAGATTGCATGCAAAAGCTGTGATTTGAATATTCACTCCCCTTCTGTGTTCCTGGACATCATAAACAAAGCAATGCAGAGCATCAGAACAATAAGCCGGCGTTATGAGCAGAAGTGAGCGGCCAGTTGCACGTGCGTTATGCTTCTGGCCTTGTTTTGGCACGCATGCACGGGTGTTTTGGTGCTTTTTGTCGTATGTTTGTCCTTCATAAACATCAGTAGTGTCGTGGGGGGATGGATGGAGGGGTGTTGTGGCTGTGGGGGTGGAGGAGGGGTTCTGCTCCTGTCTAAACCAGACAATAGAGACTCGTATCGACCGCTGCGGCTTCATGGTTCTCCCGCCCATCTCTCTGTCTGCTGATTATCGATCTGTGATTGCGTTTCGTTCAGGATCCGGAGCGTTATATATGAACGCAGACACAGGGGTCATGTGAGGATACGAGTTATGCAAGTATAGGGGGCCAGGGTTTGCGCACTGCATTTCAGCTCTGATGCCCTTATTTGTTAAACACCCGTGAGAAATCATCCGAAATGATTTGGTTCATGTAAAACGAGCGTGATTTCTGCGAGCGGCGCGCGGCTTTGTTCTCTTTGTTTGAAACGCCATGCGTTCGGCTTCCCGCGATGACGTCACAGAGCGGCCGCGCCATTGGCTGAGTGACGTAAGCCATGCGGATTTAAAGGAACAGTGCGCCTCTGTGCGGCCGCGGATGAATGAAGAAAACAATACACGCCAATGACTTAAATCTGGTGTTTGGTTTTTTTGCACTTTATTATCAATGTTTGGGTAAACTCTGAAGTATTTAAAACGCTATACTTGTAGACTTTATGTGACCTGGTAATATGCTTGTTTGTGACCCTGGACCACAAAACCAGTCATAAGGATCCATTTTTTGAAAGCTGAATATATAAGCTTTCCATTGTTAGGATAGGACAATATTTGGCTGAGATGCAACTATTAGAAAATCTGGAAGCTGAGGGTGCAAAAAAAAAATCGAAATATTGAGAAAATCATCTTTAAAGTTGTTCAAATGAAGTTCTTAGCAATGCATATTATTAATCAAAAATTAAGTTTTGATATATTTACGGTAGGTAATGTACAAAATATCTTCATGGAACATGATCTTTACTTAATATCCTAATGATTTTTGGCAAAGAAAGAGAAATGGATAAATGTGGACCCCACCAATGTAGGGGCTATGCTACAAATATCCCCCAGCGACTTGTCACATATTAAAGTGCTACTATTATTGAATTTAATTAATAATTTTTATATTCAAGTATGTGCCAAGTAATCAACCTTTTGCCTTTTGCTAGTTCATTAAAAATTTTAAATGGTCCTGAAAAATAATTTTTAGAAGTACATATATACCATGTCAATTAATATGAGCTCATTACTAAACTGCATTTCTGTATGTCATCATCATTATAAATGTATTCTAAATATATTTTTAATAAACATATCAATGTGTTATTATCTAAAACTAGCATAACACTACTGAAACGATATAATGTGGCATGGTTATCCACTTTATGGTTTCTTACAGGCAAAGAACGTGTACCTGATACTGGCTTAAATGATCCGTAATATACTGGAATTGAGTCAAAATTTGATGTATAAATTTGCCTAAAAATAAATTTGACTAATTTTAAAAGCATGTAGTCTGTCATTTCATCTTCATAATTCCACTTAAACTATAGCATGCTACTACTGGAACATTTTCAGCATTATAATAAAGTATAACTAATTTAAAATAGTATACTTGCAGATATTAGAAACGTTGATTTATTTAAAAGTGAAATGTTTATTTAGGTTATATATTATAAAGTATGATAATCACTAATGACTTTAAATATAATAATTCCAGTATGATGTTGTAATTATTAAGATGTGTAATTTTACATATTCTATTCAACCTTTTGTCTTTGCTAGTTCGTTTAAATGATGTGACAAATGAGTTAAAAAAACTAGAGATATACCACATTCTCAATTACAATAATGTCGTAATTACAATAATTTTATTACATAATTTTAATTACAGTAATAATGATGATTTATACATTTACATATGTCTGTAACCTTTTATCCTTGCTACTTCTTTAAATTGTCTTGTGGTGTGTTAAATTAGTTTTAAAAAACTACAGTTTCTGCTGAAAATATGCATTTTGCTTGTAGCATGTCAAATACCAAAGTTTTATAATAAAATGACGACTAAAATGATATTCTAAAATATATTAGAAACCAGGCTTTATTGATTTGGTTATACATTTATATGACAGTCAAAGTCACTATTATTGACTTTTAATAATATACTGGAATTATTATA
Source organism: Sinocyclocheilus anophthalmus (assembly GCA_018155175.1). Taxonomy (NCBI): domain Eukaryota; kingdom Metazoa; phylum Chordata; class Actinopteri; order Cypriniformes; family Cyprinidae; genus Sinocyclocheilus; species Sinocyclocheilus anophthalmus. The sequence continues at coordinate 71,875 of JADLZN010007407.1, read as the reverse complement.
TACGAGTATGAAATATACATATGCCTGTCATAATTTGCATTTTATTTTATTTTTTTATTTTTTTTCCCTCAACCTTTTGTCTTTGCTAGTTAATTTTCAGTGGTCCTGTGGTGACAAATACATTTTTTAAAAAGTGCAGATATGCCATGTTGCCTTTCTGGTAAAATGTGCTCATTAAAAGCCAATTAAAAAAATAAATAAATACTTATGTAAATTGACTAATTTCAAATAGTACACATGCAGATATTCAAAACGAGGCTTTGTTTATTTGGGTGATCACTTATGATAATCAATGAGAAGTCAGTATTATTGACTAATTATTAATAATGTAATTAATCATTATATTCAAGTATGATGTATAAATTTACATGTCTGTCATAATTTGCCTTTATTTTTTTATTCAATCTTTTTGCCCTTGCTAGTTCATTTAATCCTTCCTGTGGTGTGATGAATACATTTTTAAAAGTTCAATATACCACGTTGTCTCAATTAATTCAAATAATTTAATTAATGAGCGCATTAGTAAAAACTAGGGCTGGCACAATAAATCGATGCATCGAGAATTGAGTAATTTTTCTGCATTGATTCTAAGATTATCGGGATACATTGCGATTCTCTCTTGAATCGATTCTGAGCTTAGTTTTTAACAGCAGATGGCACTGCATGCTTTAGAAACAGCCGTACTCTCCTGCTTCCAGTTCCTTACACGCACACCACTTAAGCATAAAATGATCATTCATACAGTTTGAAAAGGTTTAAGTGAATTACGTTCACAGTGGGCTGTGTTTACATTAATCTCTCGTCATAAAAGCATAAAACCCAAGGTGCAAGTACATTTAACCACTTACATGACTCAGCCGAATGCACAAGGTCTCTTCTTCGTGAGCATTCGAGTGTGCGGTGAAAAACTAGCCTAGAGCGCCATCTGCTGTTAAAAACTATGCTCAGAATCGATTACGGAGAGAAGTACGATGCCTTCGGAAAATCTCAGAATCGATCCATGAATCATGATGCATCGATTTATTGTCCCAGCCCTAATAAAAACTGTAAATTTGTTGTAACTAGTAGCAGTTTAAAGAATGAAATACTGAACATTTACAATTGTGTTCATTAGGGTTGCAAACAGGTGGAAATATTCCAGAAATTTTGGAAACTTTACAGGATTTTTTTGGTATATTCCAGGGATTTTTGTAAAGTTTCCGGAAATTTTCCACCCCTTTGAAACCCTAGTTACAATAAATGTTTGTCAGTTTGACTTGAATGCACCATTTTTTTATATGTTGTTTTTTTTTCATAATTTTTTTGCAGGTTGCAAGATCAAAGCACTCCGTGCAAAAACAAACACCTACATCAAAACCCCCGTGAGAGGAGAAGATCCCGTGTTCATCGTGACGGGCCGCCGCGAGGACGTGGAAATGGCCAAATGTGAGATTGTCTCGGCGGCTGAGCACTTCTCCATGATCCGCGCCTCGCGCTGCAAAGCCGGCGCAAACGGCCCTGGATCGAGCGGCTCGCTTCCCGGCCCTCCCAACCTCCCCGGACAAACCACCATCCAGGTGCGCGTTCCCTACCGCGTCGTGGGCCTAGTGGTGGGACCCAAAGGAGCCACGATCAAACGCATCCAGCAGCAGACGCACACCTACATCGTGACGCCCAGCCGCGAGAAAGACCCTGTATTTGAGGTCACCGGCATGCCTGAGAATGTGGATCGCGCGCGAGAAGAGATCGAAACACACATTACGTTGCGCACCGGCGCTTTCGTTGACCTCCAAGGTGATAACGACTTCCACAGCAATGGGACAGATGTGAGTTTAGAGGGTCTCGGGTCGCTCGGTTTGGCCGGCGCGCTTTGGTCGCGTGCGACTCACTCTGCGCCTCCACCTCCGCCGCAGATGCACCATTCGTCGCGCAAAATGTCGTCCGAATCATTCTCTGCAACTCGACGGGCGACAGATGGCGGGGGAAGCCCGACAAGCCCGTTTAGCACGAGCAGCGCCGGCGGGAGCTTCTCCTTCGTGGGCGATTCGACTCAGAATTTGCCAGCGCCGTCGGAAGATTTGGGTTTCGAATTCAGCACTGCGAAAATCTGGGCGCCGTTTGCAAAGGGCGCGAAGCAACAGACACAGACGGCCCGTCGCAACAGCAGTGGTCTCAGCGCAGGTGCTGTAACCCCGCGGCTCTCACCCGACCCAGATCACCCGCTCGCCCGCCGGGCCCAAAGCGACCCGCTAAGCACGCTCTCCTGGCTCCAAACGGGCACTGGAAGCTCGTTCTCGGGCGGAAGCAGCAGCAGCGGCGGAAGCAGCACTGGATACTCATCTTGCTCGGCGTCGTCGCTCCCGGGTGGCTCGCCAACTGATTCAGAAGGTGGCGGAAGCGGAGTGGGAATCGCTTCCACTATGTTGGGACACCTCAAAGCGGGCGGCCTGGCTGGGATGGTGTCTCGGGATTGTTTTGTGTGTTGCGAAAGCGAGGTGACCGCCGCGCTCGTTCCGTGCGGCCATAACCTCTTCTGCATGGATTGCGCTGGGCAGATTTGCCAGTCGCAGGATCCCGAGTGTCCCGTTTGCCACACTCCTGCCACACAGTGCATCCGGATCTTCTCTTAAACTTAGACTGCCTTGAGTAATTATTAGAAATGACACTATTCCGATTTATTGACAGTAATAATAACAACAACAGTGACTTTATTACCCACTCAAGTACTTGTCAGACTGCGTCTTATCTTCAGCTGTTCATATTCAGTGGGTTGTTTTTCCATTCATGCTTCCGACTTTTTCTACTCGCAGATTTTTCGACTTTTACGCTGCACTTTTTTTCTAACGCGTTTTTTTCGTGTTGCCGATGCAGTAGTTTTTAAAATTATTTTTGCGGGTTTTTTTAAATGCGAAAGCTGCGCTCGTTTAGACCAAAACATGAGAGATATTCCTGTTTTATTATCGAACACTTAATATTTATACGCGTTACGAGACGATACGCAACGTGCTAGTGGATGTAGGATCTGAAATAGCTAGAATAGTCCATGTTATGAATATCATTACCGTGCATTTTCTCTTTTTGCCACACTACCTTAAAACATTCACGTGTCAGTTCATTCCTGCACTCCAGAAACAGGGTTGCTAGTATTTAACAAGGACTTTTTATCTGTTACGACTTTTCGAATCAAACAGCATACTGAATTATCTTTCGAATGTTTAGTCGTGAATGTGTGCGTGAGCGACGCACAGAAATGTCTTTCGCTGGAGTTTGCGTCTGTCTTCCGGCCCTCGCGCAAGCTTTCGTTTACGATTGCGCACCCCCGTACGCTGCCTACGAACGAATCTGTAGTCCTGCCGAACGGTTTTTACGCGACAAGCCATGCTTTCACACTCTAAAGGGCTTCCGGTTATACACTACACTTCAGGTCGTCCTAATAAACGGGATGCTAGTCCGCGTGGCAGCTAAATCACCAGGGCTTCCGTACATTTTAGCGATGAACGAGCCGTTTCTCCTTGAACGCGAGGGACTCTGACGTATTAAAGGGCGAGAATGCGTTTCGGTTTGAACGGGTTTCTTTCTCTAGATGCGCTTTTAGATTTTTCTTTGGCGTGTCGAATATATTAAACGTGCCAGAACTCGAGAGCTAACGGTGCCTTGGTGGTGAAACTCGCTGCCGGGAACGAAGATTGTGACGTAATTTCTCTCCGCTCTTCCAGTTTTAGTGATTTGTACAGAGAGCCGTGTCGAATCTGAGCCGCTCGTTTTCTTCTTTTCGTCCCCAGACGTCGTTAAAAGTAGTGTAACTGGTTGAAAGGTACAAGAAGCTAGTAGTTTTTCGGTTGTGTGTATGTGACGTGTTTTGGTATCGGCGATGAAGGTCATGTGACTAGTGAAGAATTGGCCTGAAGTCGAACGGTTTCCTTTCGGTTTTTTTTCCTCAAACAGGGTTGGCTGAGGACGATCTCAGGCGGTTTTGCATTGGAAAGACGTCAGACGCTGTTTTCCCATGATTCATTTGTGCCCTAAACTCGCTCAGCTTTTACTTTCGCTTTAATTCCTTTTGTACACTGAACCAAAAGCGATTTCAATAACCGGATTTCAGGCCTAATTGTAAATATCCTGAATTACAATCATTGGGATTCGTTTTCAAATGTACAACAGAAAAGGTTAATGTAGTTTTTAAAATGCGTATCATTATTTGTAAGTTAAACTCTGCATGTCTTGAAGCCGTGAGGCATTAGCTAATAATTTTCAAAAAATTAAAAGACAAAAAAAAAAAACTTTTTTACACATTTTATTTTTACAATTTATTTGCTTACCTTGACGTAAATATCCCAGATTATAATGTGACCCTTTTATTACAGCAAATGTATCTTTATTTTCCATATTTCTGTTTCCTGTGTACAACATATAGGCAATTTATAACAAAATGAGAAAAAATTATTGAAGAAATTTAAAATTGAAATATATTTTATTTGAAAGTTTATGGACCTTTTAACCGTGAGCTGGAACAATTGTATACACGTATAATTTGAGCTGACTTGACGGTTATAAGAAATGTATCAAGAGTTTTATTTTTTATGCTTCTTTAATAAAACCTTGTTTTTGTTTTTGTTTTTGTACTGTAAAACAATAATCCTTTGTGTCCGTGTCTTTATTTCTGTGATGTTAAAGCTGTATGGCACATGTAATGATAGATTAGTGTTTCCTTCAAATCCATTTAACAAGTTGTTGTTGTTTTTTTAACCTCGTCCCTTAGTAAAGAAAAGTCTTATTATAGTTAACCAAAACCACAAACACAAAACTTTTGTTACTTGAAGTAAAATAAATGCATGTTCCACTGTATGCAAACAGCATTTTTATGTTCATTGGTTTCACCTTGCAGTACTTTTTTTTTTTTTTTTTAAGTTTTGGTAAAAAATTTTTGGGGGGCATTTTAGTTAAAAAAAAATAATAATGATGTCTATATGTCGTTTTATTAATGTTATTGAAGGTTTAGTAAATTTGTTTTTTTTTGTCATTTTTAATTTTTTTAAAAACAATTTTTTTAAATTCATTTTTTAAAACGTTTTCCAGTTGTTGTTTTTTAATGTCTATAGGTTTTATTTTTATTTCAGTTTTAGCCATTTTAGTACTTTAATTACTAAAATTGAAAAGAAAATGAAAATATGAAATGCTTTTTTTTCCTTTCTTTTTTTGATGGTTTTAGTTAACTATAAAAACCTTGGCTGTTAAGTAATTCATGTCATCAATAATATAACCAGATGTCCACTAATCTAGAACTGGAGATCTTTACAGCTCAAAATGTGTATGTAGTTCTTTAATAAAAACGATACCTTCACTTTTCTGCTGTTAAATGCTGGTCCAGTTTTCTTCCACTGCAGGTGCATTATTCTAACTGCTTCATGGTGTGTTTAACAGCATTAAATTATTAACATTTATTTTATGTGGTAGTCACTTAAGTGGAACTGGTAATGTAAAAAGTACTAAATGTACTTAAAACCATCATAAAACTTATAGGAAAATATTCAACATTACAACAATATTAGCTACATATAATAAATATCACAGTAGGAAGCTTTAAAATCAAATTCTCAGTTACAATTCCATTAACATCACATACATATTCAATATACAATGCATAAAGATTTACCAGTGTGTGTATATATAGGTGGCAGTGGCGTTTTTTAAAAATGTTTTATTGAATTATCTTTTAAATTATATGACGTTAACATGTAGCCAGCCTGTACGACATCAGCTGTAAAGTTGTTTCAAAGTTCGAGAGAAAAAAAAAAAATTATAACAGGAATAGTTCCGGTGCTTGACTCTGATTGGCTGAGCCGCGTTCGAAGCTGTTGTAAATGACGCTACAAACACACACCTTTATTTACTTCTGTGTGTTGCTCGGCAACTACTTTGTTGGAACCACAACCGTTTCTGAGGTTCTACATTGTTTGGCTGAAGAATACTGTGTTTATTAATATCATTATGCTTTATTTGCTCTGTTTTATTTTGTGAAACCTTACTACGTATATGGAATAACCGTTTTATAAAAGCAGTAATCCCCGTGAAGCCGTGGTTTACAGTGAATTTATAACAGCTAAAGGGGTTTTACTCCGCTAGTGTAGTACCTAACTCACTGTAAACCACGGCTTCACGGGGCTTACCCTTACCTTTACTTTAAAAAATAAAATAAAATCTGAGCTCACCTCAAAATCACACCTCAGCCTCATGCCTCTCCGAAAAGACTCAAAGAGAGCCATTAAAGCCCATGTGACGACTTCTAGTTTTCTGAGAGGACGCAAGCAGATCCTCTTCTAATTCAGTGGAAATATTGCATTAATATGGAGTTATGCCTGGAATGCATCCATGAAGAGTCCTGTGTATTGCTCTAGAATTATGCATTATTGAAGAAGACTCCCAACAAAGCAATTCCAACACGACGCAGCAGTCAAAAACATTTCTGCCCTTATAATATTCAGACTGAATGTCAGAAGTGCTTAATGCATCTAAAAGCATCAACGAGCAGAGTTACTATAGTCAAATAAAACTAAAATCTTAAAAAACTGCTGTTACTTGGAAAAAAAGAACTAGCTAAAAAATAAATTTAAAAAATTTAACATTTTATTTCAGCTAGTCGACAAGGAAACATTTATTTTAGTCTAACTTGATGTACTGAAAATAAATACAAAATGTATATACTTGTTTATAAAATATTCTTTTAAAAATGTAGACATGTAAACAAAAAATTAATAAAACTACAATTTAAAATGAAAACAGAAAATATATATAAAAAATCTCATTCAAAAATATTAACAAAAACTAATATTATATCAATGATACTAAAATAACACCGTTTCAGAAGCAACACAAAATTATGAAGACAAACTTAAAATTATTACACTTGTTATGTTTTGGTTTAACTCTTAAAATGTAAAAAATATATATATATATATTAAAAACTTTTGCTACTTGAAAAAAATGAAATGAAATAAAAAACTTCTGTTTCTAGCTAGTTGCTGATGTTTTCAATCTTCTCATTTTCAATTAATTTAACTTTATGTACCAGTATAACTCAAACTTAAATAAAAATTAATTCAATCTACTGCAAAATTGACAACAAAAAATTCATTAAGAAAACATTACTCAAAATAAACTTTTTTTTAGTGTTTTACTTTATTTCAGCAAGTTGCCAAGTTCCACCTATATTATTAGCAACAAATTACTAAAACCTAAAAATAAAAAAAACGAAACAAAATGAAAGCAATATTAAAAAACAAATAAGCATCTCACGGCACAGCAAGCGCGTCTGACACATAAGCTGTAAGAATAAAAGCGACATCCACGACAATCCATCGCCTCTTACTGAGTGTTTCTGGATGCTCTGCAGAGAAAAGTCTGGCCGTGTAGCTCCACAAACAAACAAAAGGCCCATAATGCACAGCGTCTGCTCTGCAGTGAGTCACAGTGTTGGTAAGGCTCACATACGAAGAGCAGAAAGTGCTAAATATTCCAGAGAGCGCCAACCAATCAAAGCCCGAGTCAGTAGATCTGCTTCTGGGTGTCTCAAGGCCGCAATGCATTGTGGGTAAGTGCATGGGAAGGCAAATGTTTTTCATCATGAGGAGTATTGCATCAGCTCTGTGTTCATGTCAGAATCAACACAATTAAAATCACTCTTGTCTTCACTAAAGAGCATTGACTATGATATAGTGGATTAGCAAGATCAACTAATGAGTTCATCTAGATTCAAAGAGAAACTTCTGAACACATTCGTAACATCCACCAGCTACAATGAAACGTTTTAGGGCTGCATGATTTGGGGAAAAAACGAATTGCAATTTGTCTGCTAAATAAAAGGGCCAGCTGTATCGATACTCGTATCGTCATATCAATGTATCCACACAGCCTGAAGATATTTTATATATATCTACATCTTTGTGTGAAGAGTTCATTTGCAAAAACAGAAGTTTGCATTTCTCAGAAGTCATGTTTTTTCATTGTGTGTTCCAAGTAATCTCAATCAAACTTTAGTTGGGTTATTTTGATTAGGTAAAAAATAACTACTAATTACAGCTAACTAACAATAAAACACAATAAAAAACATGATTTTTGAAAAAAAAACGGAGTTATCTGTTTTTGCAAATAAACTCTTCACATACAGTGGGTACGGAAAGTTATTCAGACCCCTTTAAATTTTTCACTATTTGTTATATTGTAGCCATTTGCTAAAATCATTTTAAGTAAATTTTTTTCCTCATTAATGTACACACATCACCCCTTATTGACAGAAAAACACAGCATTGTTGCCATTTTTGCAGATTTATTAAAAAAAGAAAAAATGAAATATCACATGGTACTAAGTATTCAGACCCTTTGTCAGTATTTAGTAGAAGCACCATTTTGATCTAATACAGCCATGAGTTTTTTTTTGGGAAAGATGCAACAAGTTTTTCACCCCTGGATTTGGGGATCTCTGCATTCTCTTCCGATCTCTCCAGTTCTGTCAGGTTGGATGGGAAACGTTGGTGGACAGCCATTTTTAGGTCTCTCCAGAGATGCTCAATTGGGTTTAAGTCAGGGCTCTGGCTGGGCCATCAAGAACAGTCACAGAGTTGTTGTGAAGCACTCCTTCGTTATTTTAGCTGTGTGCTTAGGGTCATGTCTTGTTGGAAGGTAAACCTTCGGCCCTGTCTGAGGTCCTGAGCACTCTGGAGAAGTTTTCGTCCAGGATATCCCTGTACTTGGCGCATTCATCTTTCCCTCGATTGCAACAGTCGTCCTGTCCCTGCAGCTGAAAAACCCCCACAGCATGATGCTGCCACCACATGCTTCACTGTTGGGACTGTATTGACAGGTGATGAGCTAGTGCCTGGTTTTCTCCACACATACTGCTTAGAATTAAGGCCAAAAGTTCTATCTTGGCCTCATCCGAACAGAGAATCTTATTTCTCACCATCTCAACCAAACTCCATGCGGGTTTTCATGTGTCTTGCACTGAAGAGAGGATTCCGTCGGGCCACTCTGCCATAAAACCCAGACTGGTGAAGGGCTGCAGTGATGGTTGACTTTCTACAACTTTCTCCCATCTCCCGACTGCATCTCTGGAGCTCAGCCACAGTGATCTTTGGGTTCTTCTTTACCTCTCTCACCAAGGCTCTTCTCCCCCGATAGCTCAGTTTGGCCGGACGGCCAGCTCTAGGAAGGGTCTGGTCGTCCCAAACATCTTCCATTAAAGGATTATGGAGGCCACTGTGCTCTAAGGAACCTCAAGTGCAGCAGAAATTTTTTTTGTAAACTTGGCCAGATCTGTGCCTTGCCACAAATCTGTATCTGAGCTCTTCAGGCAGTTCCTTTGAACTAATGATTCTCATTTGCTCTGACATGCACTGTGAGCTGTAAGGTCTTATATAGACAGGTGTGTGGCTTTCCTAATCAAGTCCAATCAGTATAATCAAACACAGCTGGACTCAAATGAAGGTGTAGAACCATCTCAAGGATGATCAGAAGAAATGGACAGCACCTGAGTTAAATATATGAGTGTCACAGCAAAGGGTCTGGAAGGGTTACTGAAGACCATGTGATATTTCAGTTTTTCTTAATAAATCTGCAAAAATGTCAACAAATCTGTGTTTTTCTGTCAATATGGGGTGCTGTGGGTAAATTAATGAGGAAAAAAAAAAAATAACTTAAAGGATTTTAGCAAATGGCTGCAATATAACAAAGAGTGAAAATGTTAAGGGGGTCGAATACTTTCCGTACCCACTGTATAAGATAATTTTTCTTGGCCATTAAGAAATTGAAACTATTAACAGTTTAACAGGATTTAATACAAGCTGCATCTTGAAACAATGGTATTGTGAAAACTGCTATACAATTACATGTGACTAAAAAGTGAAACAAAATAAGAAATAGTACTATTGTACTATGCATTGTAAAATAAAAATGAGTATTGAAATTATTAATATAATATAATATAATATAATGGACCGCAAAACCAGTCATAAGGGTCATTTTTAAAAAATTGAGATTTATATGTCATCTGAAAGCTAAATAAATAAGCTTTACATTGATGTATGGTTTGTTAGGATAGGACAATATTTGGACGAGATACAACAATTTGAAAATCTGGAATATGAGGGTGAAAAAAAAAATCAAAATATTGAGAAAATCATCTTTAAAGTTGTTCAAAGGAAGTTCTTAGCAATGCATATTACTAACCAAAAATTAAGTTAATATATTTACAGATGGAAATTTACTAAATATCTTTATGGAAAATTATCTTTACTTAATGTCCTAATGATTTCTGGCATGCCACAAGAGAAAGGATAATTGGACCCAACATGTTATTGTTGGCTATTGCTACAAATATCCCCAGCGACTAACATGCTTTTGGGCTGCAGGCTAACATATTTATATAATGATATTTGGAAAGATTCAACAAAATTTTATTTTGGGAGACCAGGAAGCATTAAAGGTTCTCTTTGGTGACAAAAGCCGGTTTATCATAAGTGCTTCTCATTATAAGGTTGGGGAAGAGGTTTTGTATAAATGCGCTGTTAATGCACATTAAAGCCAACTCAAGTTAATGCGGAGCAGCATTTTGTGAACCGAGCCGCTCTGAGATGCTAAAATCACCGGATCGTGAGCCGCTCGCGTGTAAATGAACACACTGCTGCGCTTCACTCTGAAACACAGCGCACATATTTATTTATTTCATTTTAATTTTATAAATCGTGCAGCTCCGATACATTTCAAGACAAGTTCAGACTCCAGAGATTCATTGCATGTGAACGTCATGTTAAAATTGCGCACATTTTGATTTGACGTGAACGAAGCCTTCAGCAGTTTTGTGATCTCTGATTGGTCAGGGAATGTGTTATGCACCAATAAGAGACCGCGTAACATTAGCCCAGCGTTGTGCTAAAGGTTAGGGCTGTCTGTAAAACTTAAACGCAGCCCCTGGAGTACAAAACAAAGTGTGTAGAATTAAATCTACAGTCTTCTCAGCAGAAGATGTGTGAGAATATTACAGTCAACACGAAAGAGCATTTCCAGACCCACTTTATTTCCATAATATGACATATTTCTAAGTAAAAACAGGATTTTTAATGAGAAAAAAAGGGCAGGACTTTTGAACAAATAAACATTTAGCATTTAAAATGAACTAACTTGATGTACTAAACTAAAAATTAATTATACTAAAAATTATATATATATATATAACCCTAAAAAAAAATGTACTGAAATCAAATAAACTAACTATATTTAAATATAAATATGAATATAATAATTAAACTATTAAATATGATATATTTTTAAAAATTAAATTTTGTTTAAGATTTTTAATTTGCTTTCAGTTTTCACTTAAATTTTTACGGAAGAGGATTAGGGCCAAGCAATAATGAAAAAAAAGTCTCAAGATTAAAGATATTATAATGCGAGATTAAACTCGTTAAATTTCAAGAAAAATGTCCTGATAAAATGTTGAGAATTAAATAATTAAATTACGAGAATAAAGTCATTGTGTTTCCAGAAAAAACTCATTAAATTTCGAGAAAAAAGTCTAAATGAAATGTTGAGAATAAACTCATTAAATTACGAGAACAAAATGTAAATAAAATGTTGAGAATAAACAAATTAAATCATGAGAAAAAACTCATTAAATTACGAGGAAGAGTGTGGTACGATGAAAAGAATCGTTTTTAAATTTCGAGAAAACAGTCTAAATGAAAAGTGTTGAGAATAAAATCATTAAATACGAGAACAAAATGTAATAAAATGTTGGAAAAAAAGAACGAAATAAATGTTGAGACTAAACTCATAAATTACGAGAAAGAGTAATTGTTTTCATGAAAAATTCGTTAAATTTCGAGGAAAAAAGACGAAATAAGGTTGCGAAAGAAAACAAATTAAATCCGAGAAAAAAGTAATGGTTTCACTAAAAAATTCGTCCATTTAGAGGAAAAAAGTTTAAATAAAATGTTGAGAATAAACTCATAAAATTACAAGAAAAAAAGGTAAATTAAAGTGAGAATAAACTCATTAAATTACGAGGAAAAAGTTGTTGTGTTTCGAGAAAAAACTCGTTAAATTTCAAGAAAAAAAGTCAAAATAAAATGTTGAGAATAAACTAATTAAAGTTCGAGAATAATATCATTAAAGTACGACGAAGAGTCGTGGTACGATAAAAGCACGTAAATTTTTGAGAAAAAAGTGGAAATTAAACGTTGAGAATAAACTCATTAAATTACGAGAAAAAAAGTCATTGTGTTTCGAGAAAAAAAAAATCTAATTTAGAGAAAAAGTCCAAATTAAATGTTGAGAATAAACTCATTAAATAACGAGAAAAAAATGTAATTAAAGTTGAGAATAACAAAAAATGTTGAGAATAAACTCATTAAATTTCGAGAAAAGAGTCGTGTTACGAGAAAAGAATCGTTAAATTTCGAGAAAAAAGTCGAAATAAAATGTTGAGATTAAACTCATTAAATAACGAGAAAAAAATATGTTAAATTTCGAGAAAAAGTCGAAATAATGTTGAGAATAAACTAATTAAATTACGAGAACAAAATGTAAATAAAATGTTGAGAATAAACAAATTAAATGTTGAGAATAAACTCATTAAATTTCGAGAAAAGAGTCGTGTTACGAGAAAAAAATCGTTAAATTTCGAGAAAAAAAGTCTAAATAAAATGTTGAGAATAAACTCATTTAAATACGAGAAAAGCATCGTGTTCGAGAACAATTGTTAAATGATAATAAAAATAGTAGAACGCTCAGCGTTGTTCACCTATGTTTGGTTAGAAACAAACCTGTGTCATTTTTTTAAATGAATCTTAGCCTACATAAACAAAAATTAGGTTCAAAAGTACTTTCAACAGTGAAAGCAAGAATTAAAAACACATTGAAAATAAATTTTTGTTTTATTATGCAACGTTTTTGCATTCGAATGTGGATTTGTATTTTAAATTCAACGAATATTCGAAATTCGAAAACAATTTTGACAGCCCTAGTTTATACTGTTTTTTTTAATAATACACCATATTTTTACCCATATTTAGAAAGCCATGCAAAATGAATGTAAGTTAATTAATGTAATGTAACATGTCTCAAGACTTTAAGCGGTTTTCCCCATCCTACTGCATCTCATGTTTTTAAATGAAAAAGTACTCTTTGTTATTGGTTTTCGGTCCTTTGTATTAAACTATACATACATGCATGGTGCTGTTTTTTTTTTTTTTTCTAATTGTTTAAGCAACTTTATTAGTTATGTATGGTTTATAAACATTATTTTTAACATTATGCACTTTTTTCAAAGATATCTTTGTGTTATTTTATTATGCTTTGAAGAAACATGCTTAATATTTTGCTCGATGCGCCCTCTTGTGGCCTCAGGAGAGAAGCCAAAAGCTTTTCTTCACCCTGACTGAAATCATGCCTTTTGAATTCGAATACAATTCGAATATTGATAATATTTAAGTAAATTCGAATTCAGTTTTTCAGCTATTTTGACAGCCTTTGAATAAACAGCACGTTCTATATTTAAGTAGGACTGAAACGACATAGGAGCTGTTTTTGTTGTTTACCATTTACTCGCGAATCCCTGTGTTAATAAACTTTCGAGACTTTAAAACTTTAAAGTTTATAACTGACCAACTTCGAAAAACCAATGTATAGTTGTCTTTGTAAAGAAATATGTGGCTTTGGAGCCGCTGCTGTGACGCTGTACAATGCTTCCAGTGTGAATACTCTGGCAGTCTGCAGCAGGGTTGCCAGGTCTTCACAACAAAACCCGCCCAATTGCTACTCAAAACTAGCCCAAAACTAGCCCAATGGCATTTCGAGGTGGGCTCCCTGTTAAAAATCGCGTTCCGGGGGGTAAAATACATGTTTTTGGCGGGGTTCCCGGTAAAATTTGCACTCCAGGGGCTAAACATCAAGTAATCGGAGTCGCTTTAACCCACGGACATGAAAAACAACCCGCAGCAACAATGTTAAAGTAGCCCAATTCTTTTTTACGGGAAAACCGCGGTCTTGGCAACACTGGTCTGCAGCTGCAGATGCTGTAGTTACTCTCAGGCTTGTGGTGTGAAATACATTTCATCATAATAAATTGCATCATCCTGCCTTTTTTTGACAAGGATTTTTGACAAGACAAATGTTTTATATATTATATCTATATATAAATAATTAAAATATATAAGATAAATATATAAAACAATTCGAAATTACAACTCATGGAAACTACAGTTTATCTTTCATTGTATAAAATGCTATGCAAAACGTAAAGTATTGAGAAGCACCTTTGGGTGACACAGTGGTTCTAATCTAGCTGCATGCCGTGTCTCAGACATCGTTACAGGGGATGCAGTTCAGGCAGGGGTTTTTTACGCCGGACTGCATCGTGTTGAGGCTAAATTCTTCGTCCTTTTGTCATTTGCATTGCAATAGGGGGACTACAGTACGGATTACCAGGTGTAAAACCCAGATCAAACGTATTACAGAGGACAACAGAATCATATTCGTGAACTTCTTTTTGCACACTACTAATTTATTTTTGAAGGATTTGGAGGACAATTTAAAAAACTTTTTCATAATTGGATATATTCTAAATACCATGTAGTGAATGCTAAAAGTATATTTTATATATAATTATAATTAATTTTAGAAATGTATGGACATAAGCCATATTTATTGTTATATTTTGTGTATTTTCAATTGTATATGTACGCACGATTATAAAAAAGTTTCTAAAAAATAAAATAAAAAAAAAATATATACAGTATATAGATATGAAATAAAAATGACAAATGTGAAAATAATTTAAATATAGCTGTTAAGAATAATAAAACAATTAAATATGGAAGATAATTCTAGATATATATAATATAAAGAAAAATATAAATGCTTTTTGAAACCAGGGGAATTGACTAATTAATTTACTTTTGATCACTGAAAAGTATATATATATATATATAGGACTTCCCTTTTATAGATATTGCAAGAATATCTTATATAAAGCCTTTTAGACTTGCACTCTATTCATTAGCTGCTGGCAACACTTGCTTTCTAATCTTTTGTATTCTATCTGTTTTCTTTTCAATTTATTTATTATATGATTTTAAAAACCCTTGCTACATGTACTGTGTTAAGCTAACTGAGAATTGTTATAGCACTTGTGTATCATTGCTCTTTTGTTGATTTTGATTGCTTTTATTGTCCTCATTTGTAAGTCGCTTTGGATAAAAGCATCTGCTAAATGACTAAATGTAAATGTAATGTAAGAACAATTTCAAGTCTGTTCACTAGTACCAGAGTTAATAGAAAAAAATAACAGAAAAAAAAATGTAGAATACAAATTTCAAGTAGTTTTAAAAATATTGATAATTAAGAAGTATATGTAACTCCACTCATGTACACTTGGGACCGGATGTTGTGCGCTCGCGATTTGTTTACGCATTCAGCGGATGCGCCCTTCAGTCCAAGATGGCTGCTGGAGACAATAGTGGTCGGGTTCCGTGTTTAAATTTCTCGGGACCCGGGCCTTTGGGTAACAGCCAACCGAGCAACAGTCCTTACGCTTTGGCTGCGAGTCACGGAGGATCCGCTGGAGGCGGCGGCGGAGGCTCTCAGAGTGTAACGAGACGCTCAAATCCTCAACCGGGGCCTGCGGGCCTGGAAAGCCCCGGTGTTGCCTTAGGACCTCCGCCGAACCTGATGAACTCTCTCCCGGCTGCCGCGGCGGTAGTGAGGCCGCCGGCTTCGGCCGCCTCGAATATGATTGGAAACCCGTCAAACGCAGCGATGACCCCGGCGACACACTCGTCTCCGGCCGCAGCCGCCGTGCTCGTGTACCGGGAGCCCGTTTATAACTGGCAGGCGACGAAAAGCACCGTGAAAGAGAGATTTGCGTTTTTGTTCAATAATGAAGTACTGAGTGATGTTCACTTTCTAGTGGGTAAAGGAATGGGAGTCCAGCGGATACCTGCGCACAGGTGATTCACTAAATATACACTGATGACATTAAGCCAGCTAATTATTCAAATGACGCTTCTGTCATCATTAGTGACCCTGGAGCACAAAAACAGTCATAAGTGTCAATTTTTTGAAATTGAGATTTATGCATAGTCTGAAAGCTGAATAAATAAGCTTTCCATTGATGTATGGTTTGTTAGGATCGGACAATATTTGGCTGAGATACAACTATTTGAAAATCTGGAATCTGAGGGTGCAAAAAAAATCAAAATATTGAGAAAATCATCTTTAAAGTTGTCCAAATGAAGTTCTTAGCAATGCATATTACTAATCAAACATTAAGTTTTGATAAATGTACGGTAGGAAATGTACAAAATATTTCTACTTAATATCCTAATGATTTTTGGCATTAAACGATAATCTTGACCCATACAGTGTATTGTTGGCTATTGCTACAAATATACTCGTGCTACTTAACACTGCTTTTGTGCTCCAGAGACACATTTACTCACCACCATATCGTCTTAAAACCTGTATGACTTTGCTTTATCTGTGAAACACAACAGGAGATGTTTAGTGGGATGTTCATGCGCCCCTTTCAGTATAATGGAAGTGGATGGGGACTGGAGCTGTCAAGCTTTAAAAATGGCAAAGAGCATCCTAACAGTAGTCCATATATCTCATGCGCTATTTTAACAAGTCTTCCGAGGGTATTTGACAGCTTTGTGTAAGAAACGGAGTGAAATTAATGACATTATTCATAAAAAAAACTTCCCCTCAGCTGACGCACTTAATGCGGCACGCTTGCGCAGTCAGATATGGCGGACGCTAGTGCTGGGCGGTATGACCAAAAATGTATATCACGGTATTTTTCTAAATTATATCGGTTTCACGGTACGTGACGGTATTTTTTTTCATACTGATTGAGAGGAAATACTGCAGTATATTGACTCAGAATGCTCTATTTTACTGTCATGATGAGAGAATATTGTCAACAAATACCAGACTACATAGTGACTAAACACGACCCCTTTAATACATGTTAACCAGGAGTCACTCTCATTTATAATCATGAGAAAACGTCTGATAAAATCAACATGCATCTACAATAAAGAGCGGCTATGCAGTTGTTTTGGCTTGATTACTTTTTTGTCTCGTGCAGCGCACTGCCTGCGTCTCAGTAACAAACTGAACAAAGCAACAAACAAAAAAAGGGCATGTGATATTAACAGACGAACTACGCTCATATTTATAATTCCAAACACACAGTAAGCGACAGGTGCTAGGAAACGATGATTTTGTACTCATTTATTGACGAGTCGACTGCGGTGCTTCTCTGCCGCTCACTGCACAGAACCGACGCCGGGAGGGGACACTTCTCCGGGAAAGTCAGACCTCGCGTTCGCTGGACAGCACTGGCGAAATCTTCCAACTAAACCTTAGCTAAGGTTTATCCAAAAAAGTTGTCAGTATGAATATTCTATGGAAAAGCCGCTAAAAGGGTCTGAAAGTTGCTAAATATAGTGCTAAAGTCACACTCGTGTGTGAGACGCGGGAGCTGATGTCAGGGGCGCTGGATATATTTGTGGAGGTCAGTGTGGATATTGTGGACGAGTTCTTCTGCGTCATCACGTTCTATTAGATCTACACAGCTTCAGTTTCGGAACTTTCACGATTAGTAACACATACAGCTGTTCCCCCTCACCCACAGGCAACAGGAAAAACAGCCTGTTGAAAACAGTGTCACGTTCCCAACCCTGTTTAAGCGCATACACGGTATGGCGGTATTTTACCAAAAAATTCAATAATAACAAAAATAAACCCCGGTATTAGGTGATGAAACCGGTATACGCCAGCAAGTGGAAGCAGTGTGCCAGATGGAAGGGATGATGTCCAGCCAAAAGCTCACAAACACGACGAAGACAGCCGCCCAAAACCCAAAACTTTACAGTCAAAATAATGTGATAGAATATTGCCATGTAAATAAAGGTTGATAAGGACCATTTTTAACTCCTACAAACAAAATAATGAAGACAAAATAATATAAAAATAGTTAGATACATTTCCCAAGTAAATGGATGAAATCAGGCCAAATACATAAAGAGAATGACCAAATATGATTAAATATGGGCGAGCAGACACCGGTCAAAACGGCATCAAGAAATTAACTGATACCGAAAAAACGTGCATCATTTTCAATGTCAACAGTCAGAATAAGCCAATGTAAGTGATCGGTAATTAGCAGGTATTTCACACCATGACAGTCAAAACTGTGTCATTCATTGATACATACTGTACAATAATCCGACCATAAAAAAATAACAACAATAATCCACTTCGTGCCGCACTTTAACTTCACACATAACTAGAGGAAGTCTTTTGTGAAGTGCATATTGTAGAACTTTGCACTGTCAAAACTAACAAGTCCAGCAGCTTTCAAGATTATACCAATCTGGACTGTCCTGGAGGGCCGGTGCCCTGCAGAGTTTAGCTCCAACTTGCCTCAACACACCTGACTGGAAGTTTCTATGCCTAGTAAGAGCTTGATTAGCTGGTTCAGGTGTGTTTAATTAGGACACTGCAGGACACCGGCCCTCCAGGACCGAGTTTGTACAGCCCTGGTTTAAAAGATAAAGGACAGGATTGTATAGATCCAGATATTTAGTTTCGATTTAGATTAATTTATTCAACTGTGCTCTGATTTGGGAGAGAAAGAGAGGCTTCGTGTCATCTCTCTCCACAGGTGTAATTCACATTTTGAGAGTTAAAACACTCTCCCACTCTTATAGGCATTATGAGTAAGTATATAAAGTGATATACGTTTGGATGACAACTGGTCACGGGACCCAAGAGAGCCAATAACATTTATGTTTTTATGATTAAAAACTGAGCATTAAAATAGTTTTTCATTGTGACAATTCATAAGTGTGTTTGTGTTTGACATTAACTCACGTTTTAATTCCCACGGGATAAAAAAGTTATTTGCAACTTTTTATTGAATTAGATTTTTTTAAATAAATTCTGAGAATTTAATAATCATAATTGTGAGATTGAAATTGTTTGTCAAGGATGGATGTTACTGTCATTTTACAAATTTACCTGCGGGTATAAATAAACGAACCTATCTAAACACAGAATTATGAACTTTTTTTCTCGCAATTCTGAGTTTACGTCTCACAATTCTGTTTTTTTTTGTTTTTCTGCCATGAAATAAAAAAGGTAATTATGATTTTTATTTTATATATAGCAGAATTTTTGAGCAATTGAGGAAAAATGTAATTGCGAGATATAAAAAATGTTACATTTATTTTTACTTTATTTCTGCCCTGGAATTTAAAAAAAAAAAAATCTCACAATTCCAACTTTTTCTTGCAATTGTGAGTTAACGTCTTGAAATTGGAATTTATATTTTGCGATTCTGACCCTGTTTTTTCAGAATTGAGGGAAAAAAGCTGTATTAACTTTACTATTAATTGTTTATTAAATAAATATGTTCATAATATGAATCGGTTTCGATTACCATAAAATGTCCATATTTCTGACTTCTGCATTTGTTTGTAATTTTCAATTACTTTAAAGTGAAATCAGAATAAGTTACTTCCATCTTGTAAACATATTTAGATTTTGGCAGGGATGTGCTTGTATGTCTTTAAAATAATACTTTTACTAAATAAATGTATTAGTAATATTATAAAAGCATTATTTGTTGTTATAATAATTATTTGTAATATTGCCATTGCAGGTTTGTTCTGGCCGTTGGCAGTGCAGTATTTGATGCCATGTTTAATGGAGGCATGGCCACCACATCCACAGAGATCGAGCTTCCTGATGTAGAACCTGCTGCGTTCCTCGCATTGCTCAAGTATGAGCGTTTTTCTCAATATGCATGTACGTATATACATTCCAGAAAGCTTCAGATGTGTAACCTTTTCTCCAGGTTCCTGTACTCTGATGAGGTTCACATCGGACCTGAGACGGTGATGACGACTCTCTACACCGCTAAGAAATACGCCGTTCCTGCTCTGGAGGCCCATTGTGTGGAGTTTCTGAAGAAGAACCTGCGCGCAGACAATGCGTTCATGCTGCTCACACAGGTAGAGCTCATTCACTCACGCCTGTGATGTTTACACAGACTTTACCTGTTAGACTCTGGTAGGCTGATGTGTGGTTTGTTTGAAGGCGAGACTGTTCGATGAGCCGCAGCTGGCAAGCCTGTGCCTGGAGAACATCGACAAAAACACAGGAGACGCTCTGGCCGCTGAGGGATTCACAGATATTGATCTGGGTACTGTATCACGGAAACAAACCCACGGTATACCGCATTATAGGCCCACTGCTCAAACTCTGGCAGCACTGAATCAGTGCTAAAGGAGTAGTTCACCTAAAAATGACAATTCTGTCAACATATTTACCTGTCAAGATATTTTAAATGTTGCTAACCAAAGAGTTGTTGGTAGCCATTGACTTCTGTTGACTGAAGAAAGAAACTCTTACAGGTTTGGAACCTAGGGATAAATGATGACTGAATTTTCATTCCGGGTGAAATAATAAAAAACATATCTAATAATCGTGCCCGTGATTTACATAGTTTTATTTTACTTCATCCTATTGTTTTCTTTAGTTGTATTGCTAAGGTTCCATTTGTTAACGTTAGTTCCCATGAACTAAAACTATGACCACTACTTTGATGCTTGTAGTCGTAATCTTAGCTAATTGCAACAATTAATAATACATTCTTAAAATATTTTTTTTTATCTGTTAATATTAGGGCTGTCGGTCGATTACAATTTTTAATCTAATTAATTACATGACGTTTCGATTAATTAATCTACAGTCAATGTGTTTTTTTTGTAAAAATTAATACTTTTACTCATCAGGAACATTAAATGCTCAAAAGTTACAGTAAATATATTTATAATGTTACAAAGCTTTCTATTTCAAATACATGCCGTTCTTTTGAAATTTCTGTTCATCTGTGAATCCTGAAAACAAAATGTATCACAGTTTCCACAAAAAATATTGAGCATGCGGCACAACTGTTTTCAACATTGCTGATAATCAGAAATGTTTCTTGAGCCGCAGATCAGCATATTATACTGATTTCTGAAGATCATGTGACACTGAAGACTGGAGGAATGATGCTGAAAATACAGCTGCGCATCACAGAAATAAATTACATTTTTAAACTATATGCAAATAGAAAACAGTTATTTTAAATTGCAATAATGTTTCACTGTCTTGTATTTTTTTAATCAAATAAATGCAGCCTTGATGCGCAGAAGAGACTTCTTTTTCTTTCACAAACATTAAAAACTAAAATCTTAATACCAACTCCAAAGCTTACAGATTAGTGTATATTTTTGGTGTTGGTTCCTCACATCCTCACAGATGTGTGTCTCTCTCTTGTCTCTGTCAGACACGCTGGTTGCGGTGTTGGAGAGAGATACTCTGGGTGTGCGAGAGGTGCATTTGTTCGGAGCGGCGGTTCGCTGGGCAGAAGCTGAAGCTCACCGGCAGCAGCTCCAGCCCACGCCGGAGAACAAGAGACGCGTGCTGGGAAAAGCCCTCAATCTCATCCGCTTCCCTCTCATGACCATCGAGGAATTCGCCGCAGGTCTCTTACATGACTGCGCTTTATGGCATAACCCTGTGAGCCTGACATATGAAATAATAGTCAGAAAAAACTAATTTTTTTAAATTGAAGTGTTTATTGAACCTTTAGACAAAATATAATGTTGATACACGAGGCTTTTATAGCTCATATGTGACCTTGGAGTAGCACAGGTATATTTGTAGCAATAGCCAAAAATACATTGTATGGGTCAAAATTAACGATTTTTCTATTATGCCAAAAATCATTTAGTAAAGATCATGTCCCATGAAGATATTTTGTACATTTCGTACTGTAGATATATCAAAACTTAATTTCTGATTAATAATATGCATTGCTAAGAACTTCATTTGGACAACTTTAAAAATTATTTTCTCAGTATTTAGATTTTTTTGGCACCCTCAGATTCCAGATTTTCAAATATTGTCAGATCCTAACAAATCATACATCAATGGAAAGCTTATGTATTCAGATCTCAGACGTTGTATAAATCTCAATTTTAAAAAAATTGACCCTTATGACTGCTTTTGTGGCCCAGGGTCACAAATGAGGATATCGTAATAATAATTTAGGGGAAAAATAGGCATTTTGGTGCAGATGCTGATATTTATATGATGAAATTCTGATGCTTGTAAATCAATGAGATCTTTATAACATTATAGCAGAAACTTACATAAAATTATATAAATATCAGCCGTCGCTCTATATCTCCAGTAACATGTCTCAGAGAGATGAGAGTGAAATGCTCCAAACATATAATGCAGTGATTGAGAGCTGAAGAAATAAAGGCTCCTCCTCAGATGTGAGATGTTCTGGAGGCTTGTGAAGATCATTCCTCCGCTGAGGAACAGTGAAAGTAAAGCTTCTGGAAACAAACGCTCCTCAAAAGATCCTGAGGATCAGATTTGAGACAAAAAAATTATTGATGGAGAATCAAGTAAAGCCGAGCTGCTTCAGTCCAGTAAGTGTTCATCTGGAAATATTACTGCAGTTATTCTGACTCTTACTTGAGAAAAATCAGTCAAGATTTGACACGAGAAGCTCGAGCTGAAGCTGGACGCTTGTACAATTACACTAAAAGAGCTTTTACTGGATAAAACACTCTAAACTATCAATCAGACGACAGAAAGCATGGAGGATATTGATTGTAAAGCCTTGTATCAAATATGATGCAGTAGCTTTATGCGTGTGTTTCACACAGGTCCTGCTCAGTCGGCCATTCTGATGGACAGACAGGTGGTGAGTCTGTTCCTGCACTTCACGGTGAATCCTAAACCGCGTGTGGAGTTCATCGACCGGCCGCGCTGCTGTCTGCGGGGGAAAGAGTGCAGCATCACACGCTTCGGGCAGGTGGAGAGCCGCTGGGGTTACAGCGGGACCAGCGACCGCATCCGGTGAGAGAGAGAGACGCCCGCGTGTTCCTTCACGCCGCTAACGCCACTGTGAAGCCAACTAACTAACCCAATCACTGCTCCCTGCAGGTTCTCTGTGAATCGCAGGATATTTATCGTGGGGTTCGGGCTTTATGGATCCATTCACGGACCTACAGACTATCAGGTCAACATACAGGTGCGGCTGTCCAACGAAACATGATTTTTAAGCAATACAAGTTCATTTTAATGTGAGGCATGTCAAACTTGTCAATTCCCTGCTCAGTGAATTGTTACAGATATACACAGTAGGGATGCACGATATTGGATTTTTGCCGATATTCGATATTTTTCTTTTTGTTTGAAACCAACTCCAAGTCTCTGCTGTGTGGAAATTATAAGCAAATTATTTTAAAATTTTGGTTAGTTTTTAACAAGAACCTATTTGTTAGAATTAAATAGCCTAAACAATAATGAATTTGTTTTATAATGATAGTACATTGAAGCTTTGAAAATAACTACAAATAAACTATATATCAATCGCTGCATATTTTTTTCAGAAAGATGCAGTAGTAGCCTTAACATTTTATTTTTAGATTTAACGTTGTGCACATTTTGCTGCACTAAATACCCGGGTATTGTAGTAAAATAAAACTAAAACCATAAACAACTTTTTCATTGCTTGAAATAAAATGAATGTTAAATTAAATAAAATCAACTTTTTTTTTTTTAATTTCAGCTCATTTCTCATTTTAATTTAGTTTAACATGATGTACTAAAATAGAATCACCGAAAACTGAATAAAAAAAAAACATAATTAAAATAAAAAAAATACTAAAAGTTTAAATCGAATTAAAATGAAAATAGAAAAAGTATAAAAATAGAAACTGATTATAAATATGAATGAAAACCATAATAGTATCTTGATACTCAAATAAGTTAACACGTGTTTATATATAGTTATGTGCAAAATTACAATCATTTAAGTGTCAAATTTCAAATTTACAATCAATTCTATAATAAAATGATTGTACTAGCAGATGTTATGACCTCTTATTAATCGCTACATGATTTATTTGCACTTTCAAGTCATTTTTTTGTCACACCACTATTTAGATGAACTGATAAATGATGGAAGGCGATTAATAGTGAAACACCTAAAATGTACGCTGTTCTGATAGATTTGAACTTGAAAAAAAAGTTGAAAAAAATCATCAACGTACAGTGTGCTTATTTTTAGGGATTTTATTTCAGTGCAGTCTTCATGTTTTCAGAGGTTATATAGTTTTAATATTACATCAGTATTGTTGGGGCCCATTTTCATGATTTTGTCTGGGGCTGCTCAAATGAACATGTCAGTGTTTGAAAGTGTTGTTTTGTGATTCTGATGGATTGAATGTCTTTCAGATCATTCACACTGACAGTAACACCGTTCTGGGTCAGAACGACACCGGCTTCAGCTGTGACGGATCGGCCAGCACCTTCAGAGTCATGTTCAAGGAGCCGGTGGAAGTTCTGCCCAACGTCAATTACACGGCCTGTGCTACATTAAAGGTGACGCTATATGATTGTTACTGTAAATCTGCTTAAACTAAACACACCAAGAGATTTGCTCTTCTGTTTATTTCTATTACTTGTCATTAGAAAGTCTTGGAATGTTTGTTTCGATTTTTATTACCATTTAAAAGTTTGGAATAATTTGGATTTGCATTTGAAATGTTTTTGAAAGGCTGCATTTATTTGATCAAAATTACAGTAAAAAAAGTGAAATATTATTACGGTTTAAAACAATTGAAGAAAACGTGAATATATGTTATAATTGTTATTTATTTCTGTGATCAAAGCTGAATTTTCAGCATCGTTACTCCAGTCTTCAGTGTGCTGCTGAATAGTTTTGTAGAAACTGATGCATTTTATTTTTCAGTATTCACAGATGAATAGAAAGTCCAATAGGACCTCTATTTGAATCGAATTTTGTAACATTTAAATGTCTTTACTGTCACTTTTGCTTAATTTAATGCATCCTTTCTGAATAAAAGTATTTATTTCTTAAAAAAAAAAAAAAAATAATATATATATATATATGTTTCCATCTTTGTAGTCCGCCCTGTTTACATTTCTTATTTTTATTAGGCTATTATTATTATGAATTACTTTATTATTAAAGTTAATATTAATTAACATTACAATTAATTTTCCCCTCAATATTACCACATACCCTTGAACTGCCGTTCTGCGAGGATACAAAGATAAGGCTATTTTACTCCTCAATTAAATGGTTTTCATAACAGGGCTTTTTTACAACAGGTCTATTAAGGCTACATTAATTATAGGCCTCTATTAAAATATTTCACTGCTCATATAAAATCAGAAATAAAAAGCTTCGCTTATTCAGGGCATCCGACTTTCAAAAGAACGCGCCGTTTTACACAACTATGTTTTCTTCTCTTTCTTGTTTTTCCACTAGTACGGTGCACAAAGAAATATTAAGGGAATAAATTAAAACAGTTAGTTATATAGGCCTACCGTTATCAGCATATCGTCCCCTTGGAATTATAAAGTTCTATCTGACTTTGAAAATTGAGTTATTCACATTATATTCTAATTCTGTGACAACTTATGTTATGTGATAGATTTTTTAATGTTGTGTACATTTTGGGACTTTTTATGTATAAAAACAAAAGGTTCTATCTACACATTCAAATGGAATGCAAAAACTTTGAAGCTCAATATCTCAAAACTACTGGGAATGCAGAGAGAACCGTATCATTCCAAGGGCTTATGTTACGCTGTATGTTGCACATGTTGAAGTAGATTGGTCTCTCGTCGTCTCGGAGAGAATATGCAGCGTCACTCCGGTTTTACTTTCACTTTCTGCAGTGAATGGACTGAATTCCAACCTTGTTCAAGTTTGCACGTTGCTTATGTGATATCCAGATATTTCCAACATTGCCACGAAATCAATTTTTACAAACCTGATCCAAACCACATTCGTGTGGGCTTTGAAATCTGACTAAAATCAATTGCATGAGAAGAGACGGTTTCTAGCGTTCATACGCTTTTCACACTTTCCACAGCCGCGCTGTTTTTTGGCATTGTGTTGATGCTTACATCATCACAGGAACTAATGTAGATTTATTGAATATTGACTTCAGACTTCATCAATATGAAATAAATCCTAGTGTAAGAAAAATATTTGTACTAATTTTAAATCTAGGTACGACCAAGTTGTTTTTACAAGGTGTCTTTTAGGTCATACGAGACTTACACATGGATTTATTAAAGGTGAAGAACCACCATCATGCCTTACTTGCCAAACTAAAAAACGATTAATCGCATCCAAACTATTTTGTAATATATAAAATAACATTTTTCTGAAATGTATAAATGCTGTTGTATTTATATCATACATAAGATATACACAGTACACTACATATTATAAGTAAACAAAAACTTATTTGGATGCCATTATCATTTGCAGCACTAGAATAAATAAATAATAAATCAGACTGGCAGAATGAGTCCTTCAGAGTCAGATTTTTTTACTTAGACCATTTAGCAGATGCTTTTATCCAAGCGACTTACAAATGAGGAATACAACAAGCAATTCATCATAAAGAGGCAAATAAACACAGCAAGTGCTATAACAAGTCTCAGTTATCTTAACGCAGTACACGTAGCAAGGTTTTTTTTTTTAAATAATATAATAAATAAAAAGAACATAGAATAGAAAAAGAATAGAGCAAGCTAGAGTTAGAAGCCTTTTTTGCTTTTGTTAATTGTATAATAAATAAAAAGAATAGAGAAGCTAGTGTTAGTCTTTTTTTTAAAGAAAACAAGCAGTTATACATGAATAGAGTGCAAGTTCTATTTACTAAAGATGAGAATTAGAATAGAGAGTGCTAGAGTTAGAGGGTCCAATAAGAGATGTGTTTTTTTAGCCGATTCTTGAAGATGGCTAAGGACTCTTAAGGATTGATTTGGGCAGGTCATTCCACCAGGAGGAACAGTTAATGAAAAAGTCAGTGAAAGTGATTTTGGGATTTTGTTCACTTGCAGAATGCTTCTGGAGGGCACATAAGTCTGAAGTAATGATTTTAGGTAAAGGGGTTCAGAGCCAGTGGTGGTTTTGTAGGCAAACATTTATGCCTTGAATTTTATGCGAGCAGCTTTTGGTAGCCAGTGCAAATTGATGAACAGTGGTGTGACATGCGTTCTTTTCGGCTCATTAAAAGAAAAAAAAAAAATTAAAAAAAAAATTGTTTTTGTGCCGAGCTTTCTTTATAATTGTAGAGTTGATAGAGTGTCTGGAAGACCTGCCAAAGAGCATTGAATAGTCCAGCCAGGACAGACAGAGCTTGTGTGCACAAGGTTGTGACGCTTTTATAACACACTCTATGTTTCCTCTGTCTCCGGTCCAGACTCGCACTAACGGGCACTAAATGCATGAGGACGGTCATGCACGAGTCGTCCGGCTCCGGCACCATAACCAGCTTCACACCTTCTTGCTCGCGCGGAAACAACCACGTCACGTCGTGGAAGACGGCCGATTCCACAGAGGTCATACTTCTACACGAAGTCTCCGTGGCATCCTCTTTCCGTCGGCACCGAGATGCACTTGACCGTAAACGCTTGTATTCAGAGAACTGAGAGTAACGACGGACGCATTACACCTCTCGCCGCTGTTCAGACGTTCTGTCATAATAACCGATATACAATCGCGATAGCCTTTACTGTTAACAGCAGTGAATTCCTCACGCCACGCTGACTACTGTACATGCAAATGTATCTTTATTTTGTGTATCGTTTTTGCATAGTCGACCTTGTTGCAATTTAAACTCCTCGCCAAACCTTCACCTCTCACTTAAGGAATAGTTCACCCACAATGAAGCAATTAACAAATTAGGATGATTTTGTTTGTTTCTTCATCTGATTTGGTGAAATTTAGCATTACATCACTTACTCTATAATGGATGCTCTGTCGTGAATGGGTGCCGTCAGAATGAGAGTCCAAACACTGATAAAAACATCACAGTAATCCACAGCACTCCAGTCCATCAGTTAACATCTGGAGAAGTTCAAACAAATCCACCAAGACGTTTTTTACTTTAAACAGTCACTTTAATGGCTGACGGCACCCATTCACTGCAGAGCATCCATTGCTGAGACACTGATGCAATGCTACATTTCTCCAAATCTGATGAAGAAACAAACTCACCCTAATCTTGGATGACCTGAGGGTGAGTAGATTAAAAAACAAAAAAAATAATTTTTGGGTGAACTGTTGCTTTAATTCTTATCTAAATAAAGCAAATTTTGATGTGTATGCAACTAATGAAATGCCCATATGCTGCCGTACAAAAGCAAGAAGCGATTACATATTTTGTCAGTGCATTTGGATGAAAATTGTGTATTTTAGATAATATGAAAAAAAAAATCATATGAAGTTTCATTTGCGTTGAGCTTTTGTACAGCAGTGTGATTGTAGACCAGGGGAAAGCAGTCTGTTACCTTCTCTAATGTGCCAAGGTTTTCCTTATGTTCCTCATACATTCAGCACTTAATTTAACGAGAGGCTGAGAATCATTCAGGAACAGTATTTATTTACAGGGTGAACCGCAGCACTCGTGCAAGACCGTTCAGATCAAACACATGCTCGTGTTTCTGGATTGTTGATGGTTGGTTATGTTGGGACTTTGTATGACTACTCGATCAATAAAGATGAATCATTCTTTACATCTGAATGTTTTTGATTTTTAGGACGGCACTGATTTAATGGCCACAAACATGATTATTTTCTTTATAGTATCTGTTCTATTTTATGTACAGCACTTTGGCAGACACTAGTTGTTTTTAAATGTGCTATATAAATAAATTGACCATGACCTATTCATAGATGCATGAAAATTTATTTTACTAAAAAGGGTAATATTTTATGTATTTGAGGTATGAGATGGGGGAAGAGGGCAAACATTTAGCCTTTTAGGTCTAATCAGCCAATACAGTCTTAAATAGCACTTCCATCTTTTACAACATGGGATCTTGACCAAATATATTAAATCTTGATTTTTGTAAAAATGTTGCAACAAGATGGTATTTTTTGTGTGAAAATTACAGTTTGACTAAATTAAAAAAATTACCTAAACAATTGAGCATGTAAAACAAATATCTTTAAAAAAAAAAAAAGTTTAAGACAAACGCATTATGGTTTTAGGACAACTTTGATGAAAGGTTTTGAGCCACTTAAATGTTGACCACCAAAATCAGTGAAGGGAGAAGCCAGTCATGAAAAAGGTCAAGCGGTGGGGTGGGGAGTCTTTAAAATACAAATAAACTGATAATTTACAAAAAAAAAAAAAAAAAAGGCTTGATTTTTATCATTGCATTTTTCTAATAAAAATACAACACTAATAAACTTAATATAAATACTACATATTTTGTGTTGAAATACAATAGTTAATATTGTATTTTGATATTTAAATAAGACAGACAAATCTTGTGTAATCACAAACAGAATTACTGAGCACAAAAACTACATTAAATATTTGGACACAGTAGCACAGAAACTAAAGACATAAATTAGAAAACATAAAATGTCATGGACCTTGGACACATTATTAGTCAACATCTGCACTGACTGGCAATGAAGCACCGCACGCATGCAGGAGAGTAATTTTCCATTTTTATTTTCTTTATTAGATTTACATAATCCACATGAATTTGCCGTCAGAATGTGATAAACGTGTGGTGTTTGTGCCCGGTACAGTCCAGTCCCTCTGCTGAACTCTGAGGGAAGGAAGCCAGTGGAATGAGTGTAAAGCGTCAAGGTCGGACTACAGCACAGAGACGTGTCGCGGGGCCGTTTATAATTTGTCGAGGAAGTTGTCGAGTGCGGGAATGCCCTCCTTCAGGCCCTTGCGTTTGCGAGTCTCGGCCACGACCTGGAAGGGTTTGGACGCGGGGTCCTGGGGGTCACCCTGCAGGATCTGCCAGTGATCGAACACACACTGAGGGAAGGCCTGGCCGCCGGTGTTAGAGCGCAGGTCAGCTGTGAAACCTGCACACACACACACACACGAGATGTTAAGAGACGGAACACAAACATGTGGATTTAATAGAGAGTAGGACTTTCATTAGGAATGAGAACTGCTACTAGCACAAAACTGGCTCCTTAAACCCTGGAACTGAACACTAATAATACTGATAACTACTACTGCTGAATTGTACAAAACACGAGAAAAAAAAAAACCTTAAAATCACTATCAATATTAAAATGTGTTTATAAGATAAGATATAATAAACATACTACCATCAAAGTTCAATGCACAGCAATTTTAGTAAAAAATTTAAAATAAATAAGTTAATTATACTACCACTACTAATAAAATTATACTGTTGAAAATTATAATTTTTTTGCTTATGGAAAACAGTAAGAAAAAATGATTTTAAATGTGTACTTAAACTGAAAACATAATTTTCTAAAACTTCATCTTTAACGTCATTCATCTTCTGAACCACCAGCCATTGATTTCTACTGATTCAGTGAGTCAGGAATCACTCTAATAACTGTATATTAACTGAGGAGTTCGAGGCTGATCTGGATCTTCTGACAGATGAATTTCACTCATTTCTACACTGCTTGCGTTGTATGTCTGTTGTTCGACAGTTATCTTTTGTATGCAGTATTCATTGTACACATCTTGGATAACATGGATGAGTACATTATCAAAAAATAAATTCTTAAAAGTGGAATTATCCTTTAAGAACATTACTTTAGGCAAAAGTGAACTTTTAGTACATTAAACCCATTTGTGACTCTGGAGCACAAAAGCAGTCATAAGTAGCAAACGAATATTTCTAGCAATAGCCAACAATACACTGTATGGGTCAAAATTATAGATTTTTCTTTTATGCCAAAAATCATTAGGATATTAAGTAAAGATCATGTTCCATGAAGATATTTTGTAAATTTCCTAGCGTAAATATACCAAAACGTAAATTTGATTAAGGAATATCATTTTTGCTAAGAACTTCATTTGGACAACTTTAAAGATGATTTTCTCAATATTTAGATTTTTTTTTGCACCCTCAGATTCCAGATCCTCAAATAGCTGTATCTCGGCCAAATATTGTCCTCATAACAAACCATACATCAATGGAAAGCTTATTTATTCATGATGTATAAATCTCAATTTCAAAAAATTGACCCTTATGACTGGTTTTGTGCTCCAGGGTCACATATGTTCGATAAAAAGGATCATTAATGTGATGAAGATGGATACTACTAACCAAAAGACTCGTTGACGGGCAGAAAGGCCTTAACGATGAACATGGGTGTTCCCATGACCTGAAACTCCTCGAAGACGTGGCCTCGTTTTCTGTTCAGCACGCCGTAGATGCCGCCCACCACTTGCTCTGGACACTGAGAGAGAGGAAGAGACGCGGGTCAGAGACGCTCATATGTTAAAGATGAGGATTTACGCAATAAAGCTGACGTGAAGAACGCGGCGTCTCACCTGAATCTCCACCAGATAGACGGGCTCCATGAGTCGGGGCTCGGCTGTGAGCTGGCAGGCGTACAGGACCCTGCGGGCCGTGGGAATGATCTGGCCACCGCCGCGGTGGATGGCATCCGTGTGGAGAGTCACGTCGTGGATGTCGTAGCGGACAGCACGCAGGTTCTCCTCGCACAGCACACCCTGAGCAGAGAAACCAAACCATGAGGACAGTCAAGTCTCAATCAGAAAACCTCGACTCATAAAGAAAGCTCAAGAGAGCGACAGATTCAACATCCAACAAGCAATACATTTGATAAAACTCAACTTTCAATTTTAAAGCATGTGACAATTTAGTAAATACAACCGATGAGGTTGTGTATAGTATTTAATAATTTATTACTTTGTTTTATTGCATTTTTAATAGTATCAATAATAAAAGCAAAAACGAAAATAAAAAGAAAATATATTTAAAAAAAAATTGGTTTGTATTTTTGTAACGATAAAAGTATCAATAGCAAGTAAATGCATAGTACAAACAAATTTATTAATATTTTTTATTAATCTGCATTTTTAAGTATCCATAAAAGGCAAACTAAAAATATATATATATTTTTATTGGTTTTTATTTTTTGTAATGATAAAAGTATCAATAATAGCAAGAATGTAATGCATAATACAATAAAATGTATTAATATTTACTAATTTGTATAGTTTTATAATTGCATTAAAACAAAAAAATAATTAGAACACAAATTAAATAATTTGCATTACTGGTATTATTTTAATTTTAAAAAAAAATACACAAAAGCATTAAAATAAATGCAAAAATTAAATGCATAATAAAAATACAATTATTAACTAATTTCTATTGGTTTGTATTATTTAAAATGAAATGCATTAATAAAACAAATTTTTAAAAAACACCTAAATATAACCAGGTTGAATTTTCCTTCAAGACTCAATGCGATATTGTAGAGTTGAACTTTTTCCTGTGCCTGTGGAGGTCTCAGATATTTGTGATAGGTGTTATCGATCACTTCTTCAGAGTGGTGCATGATTTCTCCTCATAGACCAGCCAGGACATCAGGAGGACAGCTAGTTAACCAAACCCCGTTTAACTTCGAACGTCTCACCTCTTTAGTGGCCCACTGGAATCCAGCCACGACGCTGTCCTTGATCTCGTTCAGGTACTGCACTCCTTTGGTCACGTCCATCAGGAGGTTAGGTCCGGTTCCATCAGGTCCGAAGCACCAGATCTTACGGGCCTCTGTAACCTCCCACTCGTATTTGTCAGCCAGGTAACGGCCGCGGGCCTTGAGCTCCTGGCGGGATGTCACGTCGCCCTTGTCGATGTCTTCGGCGAGACCGTCGGGAAACGGCCTGGCCTTCATGTACAGACGGTTGTGCTTGTTGGGAGACTTGGACAAACACATCTGGTCTGATTCTGCGCTGACCGTCTCTCTGTAGGACACAACGGGGTCCGATTTCTGTTGGAGAACCAGACACACGGGTTACATCAGGAACGGCTGGTTGATTGAACAATTCAGAAAATTTGAAAGTATATGCAGCTAAATTTTATAAATGCAACTACTGAGCCCCAAATGACATGGACCAATATATAAAATTTAGCATTTCTGGGAGTTAGGAATTCATTCAACAAATTAACTAATTGAACTAATCAATATGAGTGAACATTGTTAATTCGTGGCCACCTTTTAACTAAAACGAAAGAACAGATCAATAAAAGCGAGCGCGTGAATTAGGGTTGCAAAGGGGTGGAACATTTCCAAAAATCCCTGGAACATTCAAAAAGATAAAAAATTAAAAATCCTGGAAAGTTTCCAAAATTTCTGGAATATTTCCTAAATTTACTGGATATTTTCCACCTTGTAGCAACCCTGCGAGTGCTCGAATAAAAATGAGCAAAAGAACAAACCCAAGCAAAGAATTCTTAATTTGTGGCCACGATTTAAAACAAGGAAACCAATTAATAAAATGAGGGAACATTCTCAATTTGAGATCTATATTTATCTACTTTACATTGTAATTTCATCCAAAGCATCTACGATTGATTCAAGTGTGCTGGTATTCTTTTTTTTGGATTATATACACAACAACTCTATAAAAGACTTTAAATGTATTTGTAATCAACTTTGTACGTTTTTCTGGGTCTCATGAAATCAGTCCTTCAAACGTCTCCCAATGAAAACTGTAGTTACGTCACTAAAGACTGGAGCATTAAAGATGCAGACCTTCAGTGGAATGCAGGCGTGATCCTCCTCCAGATCTTTAAGGCAGATTTCCAGGTGAAGCTCTCCGGCGCCAGCGATGATGTGCTCTCCGGACTCCTCGATGATGCACTGCACCATGGGGTCGGACTTGGCCAGGCGCTTGAGTCCCTCCACTAGTTTGGGCAGGTCGGCGGGGTTCTTGGCCTCCACCGCCACTCTGACCACAGGGCTGACGCTGAACTTCATCACACGCATGTTGTGGGCCTGCTCGAAAGTTGTGATGGTCCCGGTCTTCACCAAAAACTGGTCCACGCCAACCAGACCCACGATGTTACCGCATGGCACGTCTTCGATGGGCTCGACGTAACGGCCCATCATCAAAATGGTCCTGGAATAGAGAAGCATTATGGGTCAGAAAAGTAGTGCACGGTTTCCTGACCTGGTTTTAATCATGTTAACTCTTTCCCCGCCATCGACAAGTTTTTACTGCTTTTCACTGTTATACACTCGGGGGTGCTATTACGCATCTTCTGAACGAGTACAAAACCTCCCGAACAAAATGTAGCTGTATTTGTACCTTTTCTCTGCTCGCGTTGCCGCTGACTGACATACGAATCGCACACAAAGGCGTCGCAATGTTAATCAAATGATATATGAAAAGATCGCTGCTCTTGATTGAACTGCTTTTGTAGTTTTAATCAATTGATTTGTAATGAACACTAAAGTGATTTTTACATTTGATTATTTGTTTCTTACTTGAATATTTTTGTTTAGATGTAAAATGAAAAGTAATGCACTAGGCCTATTTGCTTCTTTCTTATATGTGACCCTGGAGCACAAAAGCAGTGTTAAGTCGCTGGGGTATATTTGTAGCAATAGCCAACAATACATTGTATGGGTCACAATTATAGATTTCTCTTTTAATGCCAAAAATCATTAGGATAATAAGTAAAGATCATGTCCTATGAAGATATTTTGTAAATTTCCTACCGTATCAAAACTTAATTTTTTGATTAGTAATATGCATTGCCAAAGACTTAATTTAGACAGTTTAAAGGTGATTTTCTCAATATTTTGTTTTTTTTTGCACCCTCAGATTCCAGATTTTCAAATAGTTGCATCTCGGCCAAATATTGTCCCAAATAGGGTCTCACATTTGTTCCACGCACTATTGTTTTGTTGCATCTGTTCTAATTTCTAATAAAAAATAATAATAAATATGGCTATACTGGGATTATTAATACAGTAATTAATATTAAGAAAGGAAGTGGAGGAAACAATGCAAAGTTGCTCGGTGACTTTGCTTTGGAACCTTCGTAAAAATTCTACTCGAGTTTTCTCAGAACTGACTTTGAACAGGTGTAGCTCAGTCATTTTCATCCGATTCCAACAAATCTTACATCATTTTAAAGATCTATAAAAAAAAACAACTCATTTTTGTAACTTTGCTCAATGTGACTCATTTTGCCAGCACAGGTCACAAAAACAGCCATGCGCAATTAAAATACCACTCCTAGTGTTGGTTAAATTTAAACTACTATTCGGTTTTTGGCTAAATGAAAAAAGTAATTTCAGTGCATCACTAGTTTTAAAGAGTCTGGAGCGCTGCAGACCTCTGGATGGGTTTCAGGTAAAGATCCTCCTTCTTCCCAGGGCTGAAGTTTGGTCCCATGATTCGCACTTTCAGCCCAGTGGACACGACACCAGAGAACACACGGCCGAAAGCGTAGAAACGACCCTTATCTGTGGTCGGCACCATCTTTGAGATGTACATCATGAGGGGAGCTTTAGGGTCACAGTTCTTAATACCTGCACAGACCACAACAAAGACAGTCAGACAATTCAAATACAGCAAACAGCAAAGTAAACGCAAGAAAATGAGTGCATCGTACCCATAGCAGCTTCATCGTCTCCAGGTCCTTCGTAAAGCAGCTCGCAGCGGTACCTCTGTGCAGTGACGGGAGAGGGCAGGTGGATGGTGATCATCTGAAGCAGAGCTTCTCCGGCGGGCAGCCAGCGACGCATCACAGCCTTCAGCAGCTGCTTGCCTTCCTTATCCTTGTCCTCGAGGTCCAGCTTGATGTCCAGCTTCTCGATCAGCTTGGCGGTTTCCTCCTTCCTGAAGTTCATGATGGCATCAAACACCTGGAGATCGAGGAAGTGAGGTGTGATCACCGGTGTATCAAAAGGAGATTTGCACTACTATTTAACCCACTCGTGGGATGCTTGGTGCTCTTTTTTGTTGTTGTCCTTTTTCTCTATCAAACCGGATCCAGAACTAATTGGGGGACTACCCACTTTTTGGCGTTTTCGCACCGCCGGAACTGGGTGCGATTTTTGTACCAGACTGCCTTTTTCGAGAACCAAATTAGCTCCTACTCCGGAGCAGGGTCTAAAAGCACAAATGGTACTAATCGTGACGCAAGCAGACATTGATTGGCCAAACGCGTACGAAAACGCCTTCACCCGCCATGATTTAAAACGCCGTGTAAACACTGTAAACATTGTGTCAACTTATTTTGCAAGTATGGAGAACAGCGATAGATGGACGGACGCTGAAGTGCAGGCACTTGTAGCAAATGTAGCACTGCCAGTCGTCGTTGGAGATTCTTAGTCCTCCTTTCCGTTCTTTCAATCGCTTTACTTATACGTCGACTTTCCATGTCTATTATTGTGAAACCCGCGAGACACACCAAAAACACAGCTCCGATCACAGCAACCTCCATCCTCCTGTTGTTAACGTAGATCTTTGTTTCTGTTGTTGACCGCCGCGCACAAATGACGTCGCTGTCGACTGGCTTACGTCACTTCTTAGTACACACACTCAGTGCGAATACAACCCTTTAAATGGTACTGGGAAATAGTTCACGTAAAATCGTCCCAGTACTTTAGTACTGTACATTTAGTTCTGGAACTAAAGCGGTGCGAAAGGCCCTTTTGGCGCTTATCACATGCTGTCTGGTATCGGCTTTTGGTATCGGGGCATTTTAACGAGTACAGGAGACCAGTATCGGGCCCAATACCGATACCAGTATCGGTGCATCCCTAAATTTAAGTTTGGATAGTGCACTTTCATGCCTATTTTAAAAAAAATGGGGGGGGGGGCAGTTAAGGGGTCAAGGCTCTTCAAGGTACCTTGAAGATGGGGTCCAGGATGAGCTGGGCAAAGGTGCGGGGCAGTTTCTTTCCATCAGGGCCGTTGGCAGACTTGCTGAATTTACCGGTGGCTGGGTCAAAAAACCTGGAAAAGCAGCAGAGAATGAGAAATATTTAACAGATCCGTTTCCATTATTTACACTACGGTTCAATAGTTTTAGGTCACTGAAGTTATACGCTTTATACTTATTCATGTAGATGTACATCGTGGAAGTTAAATAACCTTCAGACAAAAGATTAATCTATAAAAGATTTCAAAAGTACTCTAGCGTAAATGCTTCATATTCATACTTTTATTCATCAAAGATGCATTAAATTTATCGAAAGTGACAGTAAAGACATTTGTTTTATTTTTCAAATAAAGTCAACTTAATTCAAATAAATGACCCCCCCCACACACAATTTTCTGCTTAAAGAATCCTGAAAAAATATAATGCATCACAGTTTCCACAAAAACAAACCGTTTCAACATTGATAATCAGAAATGTTAGCATATCAGATTTAATTTCGAGATTCATGTGACACTGAAGAAATGATGCTGAAAAATCAGCTTTGATCACAGGAATAAATTAGTTTCTAATATTACAATAAACGTTTTTATTGTAAACGTATCACAATATGATCAAATATTTTAATCAAACACTTGGTGAGCAGAAGAGACTTTAAAAGCACTTTAAAAAAAATATTTTAAATGGCATTGTATAAGCTTAAGCCTCCTAGCAGATGTTTAATTTAAATTACTAATATAATACAAAAAGGAGCTTCATCTTTGCACACACTTATTTATCGATATGAATCTCACCTGTCACCCCAGAGTTTCTTCATCATGTCCTCAACTTTCTTACAGCGTTCAGCTGGGCTCAGCTGACCTTCACCTTTAGCAGCAAACTTGGCCACATACATCTCAGCAAACTGCTTCAGAGTGAAGGCCCAGCCGTGAAGACCGGATCCAAAACCCACAGTACCGATCACTGGATCGATCTGAGAAAGCAGAGGGAGGAGCACAAACACATCAATATAATGAGACTGCAGCTCTGGAAGGTTTAGAAATCACTAATAGATCAGCACAGGTCTCAGATATTGCGGTTAGTTGTTCATCAGCCCATCAGAGTGGTGCATGGTTTCTCCTCACTGACCACACAGCATTTTAGCACTTCATTAACTTCACATATTAATGAATGAGTGTATGCTCTCACCATGATGTTGCCCATGGGTCCACTCTCGTCCTCTCCGTAGGTGGAGATGATGACGTTGACGTTCTCCACGATGCGCTGGAAGGTTTGGTACAGCTCCTCGGGGACCAGCTGCAGCTCAAGCAGGGCCCGGTCCATCTTATTCATCATCAGCACGGGCTTAATGCGCTCGGCGATGGCCTGTCTCAGCACAGTCTCTGTCTGCACGCACACACCTGCGCAAAAAGCAGACATTTAACGTCCTGTAAAGGGCTTTTACACTGAAAGCGAAAATGCGGCGCGATGCCACTTTTGAATCGAAACAATAGATCCCCCATGTGGCTATTCACACCAGGCGCGATCATTCGCGGCGCAAAAAAGCAAGGATTTTTTTTCGTTCTGCGTGTCGATTTTTCCCCCCGTTGCTCCGTGATGAAATGGGCCATCCAATCAGGTGCCCAGAGCAGCTGCTGTTGCACGAGTGGTGGCGCGGTTTCGAAAATTAGTGTTAACTAACACCGAAGAAGAGTATACCGGTAGAGAGAAGAGAGTGGATGCCGAGTTCCTGTTATCTTTGGTATCTGAGAACTAGGGTTGGGTACCGAACTCGGTACTTTTAAGGGTACCGACCGAATTTAATCGGTACTACCGAGTGCAACTCGTTCAAACAAAACACAGGGCAAGCTGAAATGTTCTGAAGTGTGGTTACATTTCTAGGGCCATATGGTTTCTGAGAAAACGTGGATGGGATCATGGAGTCCATTCATAAAAACTTAAATTACTCTATAGCACGGAATGCCACGGAATTCGTCAATTTTGGACGAATTAATTACAAAGTAGTCACTGCCACTTAATTCGAATAGCGATATGAACTAGTGTCTGTGAATATTAAAATGCAAAAAGACGGTTTAAATATGAATCCTGCATGTTCCGCTTGCCTCTATGTATGAAGGGCGGAAACGCGGTTTTGTTTACTACACAAATACTGAAGCACGCATGACGCTCGTGGTGATTTTCGGCCTCTGCGTCTCACTATATAACTGCATGAACAAACGCTTAATATCTCCAGAGCAGCTGTGAGAGTCACTGCGTGAGAATTTTACCGTTTCATTTGAGAAAACTAGCATCATCATACTGTATACACAGAAACTTCATGGCAACCTATCAAAATAAAAGTACGGTTTAACATGTAACAGAAATATATTACTCTTGTACAGTATAATAAATTATTTCATTTTCAATCAAATTTAAATAAAACAATTAAATTATAAAAATAAATTACAACCAGATTAATCAATTGTAGAAAAAAATACAATTTATTAGCTTTTAAAAAATGTTTTAAAAGGAATATTTTTTTTTCCATGTATTAATTTCAAAAGTAAACCTCAGTTTGTTTGCCAAAAAATAAAAGGGTTTAATTTTCATTTAATTTAAAATAAATGTTTAATGCAGAGTTTATCTCCAACCCCAATTAAGCACACCTGAACCAGCTAATCAAGCTCTTACTAGGCATAGTGGCTTGAAGCTAATTGTACTTATATTTTAAGATGTTTTCTTGTAAGCATTATAGATAGTTTGTTTCTGGCGTAGAACCAAACTTTATTTAGCTACATTTAATGCTGTATATTGAGCAGTGGACGATGTTAAATCCATATATGAGATACAGAGAGTAAAAATGCATTGCTGGTCGGCACCACCTAGCGTGCAAGCGTGAATTAGCAGAAGGCGATCAATCGTTTCATGCTCTGTGTGAAAGCAACGTTCGTCGGCAATTCGCTCAGTGTGAAACGGCCTTAAGCTGAAGGCAACAATACTTCAACATGGACTTCTGCAGGTATTATGAAGTTATATTTAAGACCAAGAAAGAAATAGAAGGGGAAACAAATTAATTAAAAGCATGAACAAATATCAGCCAAAATGGTCATAAAATAAGCTCAATTCAAAGGGAAAATAAGTTTATTTTTCTGACACTACTGGCAGATATTTGTTCTCATTTATGTACAAAGGCACTTCATTTTGATCAATTTCTCAGAAAACAAATTTTTCATTCATCTTCATTTTGCATCTCAATTAAATGTTTCTTGATTTAAGAATGATTAGATTTCTAAACTGGAACACAAGACAAAAACACTGAGGAAAAGAATCATTTTTGCATCGTATGCAATATTTAATACCATAACTTCATGAATTTGAGACTTTCTCATCAAATTTAAAGACCTTAATTTATGAAAGGACAAATTAAGACGTTTTAAGAGTGGCAGAAACAGACAACACAAGTTGTATTAGCGGCACTAAAACGTTCAGAAATATACAACTTCGAACAGCTT
This sequence comes from Sinocyclocheilus anophthalmus, assembly GCA_018155175.1. Taxonomy (NCBI): domain Eukaryota; kingdom Metazoa; phylum Chordata; class Actinopteri; order Cypriniformes; family Cyprinidae; genus Sinocyclocheilus; species Sinocyclocheilus anophthalmus. The sequence goes on along the minus strand of JADLZN010007407.1, from coordinate 31,553 downwards.
GTCATTAGTTTAACTCATTTGCAAAAAAAAGGCTTGAATACCTCTACGTACAAGCACTAAAATATGGAAATAGGTTTTACACATTGCTGTTCTTCCTCTGTATTCCTGACTTGTTTTCCAGTTCAAATGAAGACTCTAAAATCAAGATGCATCTAATTAAAGCAAAATCACATTATTATAAAACGTGTTTTCTGATTAAAATGAATCAAGTTTGATTAAAACCAGTATAAACAGCTTCTAAAGGGTCTAGTCATATCCCACTGACAGACAACAAATCTTACATTTCTCAGACCTCATTTTGCCTCAAGTAAATGTTTCTTGATTTAAGGAACTTTAAATAGTTGCATTGTAAAATAAGATTAAAAACACGGATGACGATATCTATTTTTTTTTTTTTTTGCAGAGGATGCAACATTTAATGCCATAACTATATGAATTTAAGACTTTTGGTACAATTTAAAAGCTTAATTTGTGGAAAGGCTACTTTAGACCATATCAACAACAGTACAATGTATAACAGGGCTCTACAGCATTTGCGACTGAAAACTACTGCGTGCGACTATGAAATAAAATTTAGGAGCACCTGTGCGACTGACCCGATCAGCATTTGTGTTTGCGCTGAGGGAGCAGCGTTGAGTAATGCATCACAGACGTATCCTCTCATTATAACAAACACAGTGTTGACGGGGTGTAAATAAGAGATTCATTGTGCAGTGTAGAGAGCTTCGTCGATTATAATGGAGTTTTGAGAGATCGCGATGAACTAAGATGAGTGACAGCTTTTAATGATTATTAAGGGAGTTTGCAAATGTGATATTGATTTAATACAACAGTTCATTAAACAAGTTAATATTAAGTGACTTCTATTGTCTGACAACAACACAATTGCCTTATTTTGCTCTATTTCATCAACGAAAATATATATATATTTAAAGTAACAGCTGAGCCGTTGCGCATCTCCATTCAAACACAGCGGTTTTTCGTTTATGAATGAACTGCGTTTTTAACGTATCTAGTGAGTCAATGATTCAATTACCCATTCTTAAGTCAGTCATGTACTTAGTTCCTGAATGAATCAGCCATTTGAACGAATCAATTGAATGAATGATTCAGTGATAAAATCAGTGACTTGCAGCCACCTGCTGGCAGTTTTAGTTTAATTTTTAAAATATATTTTCTGTTATTTAAATCATTAATATTTCTATTCAAAATTTTATATTTTAAAACTTAAACTAAATGAATGTATGAATTAATTGCACTATGTGACCGTGGAGCTCTTAACGTCTGAAAAATACACATACAAGCCACTTGTGTTCTTCTGTGCCAACTCTGTAGCACAAATGCATTTCTTAAATACCGATGTCATTTGATTGGTAACTTATTCTTATTCTGTTGTTTTAATTAGAAATGTTAAAAAAGCTTATAAATACATATATTTTTAATTTGACAAAAGATGACACTTTTAATAAAGTTAGAAAAATGCCATTACAAAAGGTAAAAACAAAATTGCCCGGAAATCACTGAGTCAAATATCACCTCGTAATGTGAAGGTTAATTTTTTTATCAGAATTAGATTACCGATTAGAAGGTGCTCCTAATTTTTTTTAATTGGAGTGCACAAGCGCTCCTAAAAAGAACAGCGTAGAGCCCTGTACAACCACAGTTAAAAAAAAAAAAACATAAGTTTACCAGAGACACAGTCCACCACAACCAGAGCTCCATCGGTGACACGCAGAGCAGCCGTGACCTCGGAGGAGAAGTCGACGTGTCCGGGAGAGTCGATCAGGTTGATGAGGAAACCAGCTCCATCCTTACACTGCTTAATGAAGACCATGTCATTATCGGCCAGCTCGTAGTACATGGAGATGGCACTGTGAAAGATCAACAACAAACTCTTTGTATAGCAGTATTAAGACACTCCGCTTGGCTTTTGTTCTGTTCTAGTAAGCAGGTCATAAATGATTGGCTGTTTCGGCCAACTATGAATTTAGAGTTTGAGTTACATTAGTTACAACTAAACTACACAGGATTGATTTTTCTATGAGCAATAAAGAATATCAATCAAATTGTAAGCACTCTGTCCCTCACTACATACTCAAAACATTGTATTTTAGTTATTAATAAACATGGAAGCTCAAATCCATGACCTCCTAGTTTCACCATATTTGATGCTAAACTCTTAACTTTCATTTTGGTAGAATGACGCGTTGCTGCATTTTTGTTTTGCAATAAATTGACACGATATATTGTTTCACCCCTAACAAATACTTAATCTTAATCCAGGTATAGAGAGAGAGAGAGAGAGAGAGAGAGAGAGATAGAGAGGAGAAGAGATAGAGCGATAGATAGATAGATAGCTATAATATATTAATTATAATTATATATATATATATCTATATGGACTCAACACTATTAAAGCAGTTGAACAGCCTTTGCCCTCATGCACATCACAGCCACTCCCTACTGAACATCATTTATGCATGCACGATAATGATTAGGTTCCATTTAATTGCATTTTATTTACAGGATTGCCATTTTAACTGCCTGATATGGTTATGCGTAATAATGTTCATATCTATTTAAAAGCATTTTATTTACAGACTTGCAATTTTAAAACTCCCTGATATTTCCACGTTTAGTTATGCTATACGTACATGATGTTTACATCTATTTAACTGCAACTTCATAGGCTTGCAAACAGCCTGATATTTCCAGATTCGGTAATGCATGATAATGTTTTTCCTATTAAATTGCATTTTATTTACAGACTTGCAATTGTGAAATTCCCAAGTTAGTCATCATGTGCAATAACGTTTACATCCATGTTTACAGGCTTGTGAATTTAAAATCGATATTTCTAAGTTTAGTCATGCAGGAAATGTTAACATCATTAAAATCAGAATGGCATTTTAGAAAATCGCCTGATATTTCCAGGTTTAGTTATGCACAACAACATTTAATTGCACTTTTACAGACTTGCAAATTTCCCTATTTCCAGGTTTAATTGTGCATGATAATGTTTATATACACATTTAATTGCAGGCTTCTTACGTGGATTTGATGGTGATGCAGCGCTCTTGCTCATCTTTGCGCGTGTCAGTGAAGCGGGTCTCTCCGGCGCGGGCCGAAGCGATGATTCCAGCCTTGGACACCAGAGAGTCGGTCAGTGTAGATTTCCCGTGGTCCACGTGCGCAATCACGGACATGTTACGGATGTTGGACTTCTTGTCCATGATGGCACGGATCTGGTCCACTGTGAAGTTCACCTGGAAGAGACACTTTTCATTAGTCATCAAAACTCAAGTTACACATTATTTGTTCTTGACAAACCTCTTAGTAACAGATTAAGATTTCTAGATGACATTATACGGGTCCTTAACACATCAAAACTTCTGTAGGCCTCAAGAATAAATGTTGCATTTCTTCCAAATACAAAGAGCAAATTAGACATTTTGAAGTAGATATCAAATGTGAAATTTATATGAAACATGATCAGTGTTGGGATGGTTACTTTGGAAATGTAATGGGCTACAGATTACAAGCTACCCTATTTAAAATATAATAAGTAGTGTAACTATTTCAATTACTTTATTAATGTAACCGATTACATTTGATTAATTTTCTAAAGAATGTTTTCAACTGTTAATCATTTTGAAACACTTATAGCAGGCCGGGTTAACCGTACAGTAGCGCTCAACGCTGATTACTGTCTTTATTAAGATAAAATAATTACATTTTAAAGCACAGCCGCCACAAAATCAGACTTTAGCACCTCTTTTTACTTTGAGGTCGTTCTGGGGTTAAACACGGATTCAAAATCATAACAAGAAATTGTTTATTAGTTATGAAATTGTTTTTGAAATCAAATCTTTGCATAGCTATGACAAAAAAACACTGGCATCTAACAATGCTTTGGAGTTCATCTTTTTTTGTAAATATATATTTGAAAATGTAATTAAATCTGTATAAGTGTGAAAAAAAATTCAGATGTAACCTCCTTTGTAATTGTTGACATTTTCATAAGTAACTGATTTAACTACACATTTTTTCTAAGTAAATGTAACGGATTAGTTACATTTATTTTGTAATTAAATGACGTAATTCCGATACACGTAACTAGTTGCTCGTCAACACGGAGCGCGACACGTGACTGTACGTAAGTGACGGTAATGCGGTACCGAATTCTTGCATTATCTTACCGCGTTAAACCCAATGGCTTTTATTCAAAGGTCCCGAATAAATGCACCTGCTTAAATATTCACCACTAGCGCCTTTTCGACGGCCTACAGTAAGCCCTTGCGAAACAATAGACGGTCACGTGCGTGATGATAAACTGCACATACGGGGTACAGCAACACGTGACTGCTGTGTGCCGGTGCGAACACACCCGACGCCTGCCGTTAAACCGACCGGCAAAGTGACTAAAACCGCACACAGCCCATCACAAACAGATGAGAAGCATAAGAACTAGTACTGGAATTAAAAGATCAGGCGATGGGGTTAAAAAAAGCAGATAATGTAGACCTTCAGATGTGATTTTTCTCAAACACGCGACTCTTTCCACAATACGTGGCACCGTTAGCTAACATGCTAACTAGGCCCAGCCTGACAAAACACGCCAAACCACTCAAAATCACCCATTGAGGACTTGATTACTCGCTGATAATTTAATAAGCGAGATATGATCCAGTCAGAAACCACGATAAATAATTTGTAGAGCATTTTAAAAGTGCGCCGCAAAACAGTCGCTGCCATTTTGTTTTGAGGGAAACTAGCCGGCCTCTTCCCGCACGCATTTTACCGAAAATCCCGTTAAACGCACAAATACTGCATCTGATATTAAAGTCTGCTCGCTGCACATCTGTATCGAATCAAAGAATACGTCTGATACGTACCATGTTGGCAGATGTTTCAGGATTCACTCAGCACTGGTATTAGAACAGAGCGCGCGCTGCCTTCCGCTGGTGGGGACAGGCAGGGAGAAGGACGCGTCAACACGCAGCGCGGGCTTATATTCAGGCGACGCTTTCAGCTCAGCGTCATGACGCACGCACGCGGCTGGAAGATACAGCTCCCCCTCGCGTCACACACGAGCAAAGGATGCGAATGAAATACAGCATTTACATATGACATAACTAATGTGAAAATAAATGACATGACATAACTAATGTGAAATGAAAATAAATAAATAAACAGACACAACCATGCACATTTAAATGCTTAAATAAGACATTAGTTATATAATATTTAAGTAAATAACAATTAATGAATGAATAAATAAATAAAAAAATCTTACTGACCCCAAACACATAAAGAGTAGATAAAACACACACACACCAACACACATCACACATGCGTCTCATCCACGAACTCACTCACACACACACCACCACCACACAACACGCACGCACACAACACACACTCACACACTCGCACTCACTCACACACACACACACACACACACACACACACACACACACACACACTCACGCACTCACACACACAACACAACAAGCGCAACTCACTAACTCATCACACACACACATACACCCCACGACACACACACACACACAGCCACGTCACGCACACACCACACACACACCCAAACACACTCTCCATCACCACACTTCAATCGTCACACAATAATCACACACACACACAAACACACCACACCACACTCTCTCATGAACGCATCACACAACACCAACACTCTCTTCCACAACACTCCAACCACACACACGTCGACACTAAGGCAAGCCCACACCCACACACACACACACCACACCTCCATCACACACACACACACCCGCTCACTCACTCACACACACACACAACACAAACACAAACACACACACACACCACAATTCACTCCTCCACACACCACACACATCACACACACATCTCACACACACACAAACACGTCACTCACTAACGCACTCAACTCACCACACACACACACACACCCCCTCTCGCACTAACTCACTAACCACCATCACACACCACACACTCGCTCTCACTAAACTGCCGCACACACCACCACACGCTGCACTAACTCACTCACACCACACACACCACACTCTCACGACCTCACACACACAACCACAACCCCACACACACACAACGCTCTAACGAACGCACGTCACACACACACTACCACCACTCACACACACTCTCTCACTCTCACTCACTCACACACACACCACACACACACTTCCTAAACTCACCAACACACCACCACTCCCACTCTCTCACGAATCACTCACCACACACACACACACACACGCGCTCATAACGCAACTCACCACACACACACACCACACTCTCACTAACGCACTCACACAAACACACACAACCACGCTCACTAACGCACTCACAACCACATACCCCACACACCACACACACACCTCACTCACGACGCATCACACACACCACCACACACACATACACACACTCGATCACCACCACACACACATACACACACTCGATCACCACCACACACACACACACACAAACTCGCACTCACTCACTCACACACACACACACACTCACTCCACTCACCAAACCACACACACTCGAGCAATCACTCACACACACACACCACACTCTCATCCACTCTAGCTCACACAGGACAAACCCACACACACACAACACACCACCCACCTCACCTCAATCACACACACCACACACAACATCACTCACAAGCACACGCACACACGCACTCACTACACACACACACACACCACACGTCTCACTCACTAACGCACTCAACACAACAACATACACACACAACACACAACACACGCTCACAACGCACACACACACACTAAACACTTCACTAACTCAGACTAACACACATACACACACCACACCACACTCACTCACTCACGCACGACTCACACACACACACACTCACACTCCACACACTCTATACCCCACACCACCACACCCACCACACTCTTCACTCAATACACACACATCACACCCAAACAAACATACACACTCCACTCACGCACAACACAAAACACCACCACACCACACACCTCTCACTACTCCAAACACACACACACACACACCACCCACACACACACCACACACACACACAAAAACACAAACACAAACACACACACACTCTCTCACTCATAACTCACTCACCACACCAACACACACACACGTTCACTAACTCACACACACACACAATTCACATAACGCACTCACAACACGTCACACACACACACACACACACTCCTCATCTAGACTCACTCACTCACGCAACTCACACACCACACACACCCCCTCCTCACACACACAACACACCCACACACACACTCTCCTCCCACACACACACACACACACTCTCACGTACACACACACACACACACACAACACACACACTCTCACACACACTCTCACTCACTCACTCAGACACACACACACACACAATCATCTCACACACACACACACAATCATCTCTCACACACACACACACACAAAACACACACTCTCATCAACTCACCACACACACATACACACACTCTCTCTCACACTCACTCACACCCACACACACACACATCACTCACCACAAACACCACACACTCACACACACTCTCCACTCACGCACAAACAAAACATACACACACACACACTCTCACTGACGCACTGCACACACCAATCACTCACTCACTCACACACACCACACACACCACACACACACACACAACACACACCACACAACACACACACACACACACACACCACCACTCTCACTCATCACACACTCGGCACTCACACACACACACACCCACACACACCAACACACACTCTCTCCATCAATCACTCCCTCAAACACACACCCACACCAACACACACACACACACACAACACCACTCTCACTCACTCACTCCCAAACACTAACACACATCTCTCTCACTCACTCACTCACTGACACACACACACTCTCACTCACTCACACTCAATCACCGCACACACCACACACACACACCACACGCTCTCACTCACTCACACACACACACAACACACACACACCACACACCACACACACACACTATACACACATATACACTCAACACACACACAAACACACACACACAACCACACACACAAACACACACACAAACAAAAAAACACACTCACTCACTCACTCACTCCCACACACACACACCCACACACACTCTCACTCACTCACACACACACACACCACAATCATCTCTCAAGCCCACACCACACACACACTCTCAATCTCATCACTCAACAACACACACACAACACACACACACACTCACGCACACTAACACACCACACACACACACTTCACGCACACACCACACCACACACATGTCACTCTCATCACTCACACAACACACCAACACTATACTTCCCTCACTCACTCACACCAGCCACACTCACACACACCACACTCTCACTCACTCACTCACACACACAACACACACACACACTCTCACCTTCACTCACACAACACACACACACCCTCACGCACACAACACCTCACACACACACACAAACCCGCTGTTATATATATATTATATTAACCCATATTTATATTAATATAAATATTTGATATATAAATACAACATATTTTCTTAAATACGATATTAAATATATTTGGGGGTGATTTATATATGCACATAATAATATACACAGCACATACAGTATATTATGTAAACAAACTTTTGTTTTGGATGTGATTAATCACGATTAATCATTTGACAGCACTAAAAGAAATAAATAAATAATGAATTGTCTAATAGTTAAGTACTAAATAAATAAATAATCAAATCAATGCTCAAATAAATTATTAAGGGGATAGTAATTGTATAATTTAATTAAATAAGAGTTATAAATTATGAATAAATAAATAAATAGTCACATACAAGCACATATTAATAAAGTGGGGCATTATATAATATTAATTAACGGCAACACAGAATAAGGAAATAAGTAAGTAGTCAAAACAGCACATGAAATGCTTCAATAAGAAGTTATATCATATTTAGGTAAATAAATAAATAATGAATTAATAAATAAATAAATAAAACAGACATATCCATACACATAAAATGCTTAAATAGGAAATTAATTGTCATAAACTAAATAAATAAATAAAATAAATAGCTTCATATAAATTATTAAATGGGACATTCCTTTGATATTATCAGTATTAATAACAGTATAAATATGAACTAAATAAATAAAATGTCACAGACAAGCACATATAATAAAGTGGCGGCACTTATATATTATTTTAAAGCAAGCATACAGAATAAGAAATAAGTGAGTATGTCAAATAAAGTCAAGAAATGCTTCAATTGAACCTTAGTTGATATATTTTATGTAAATACGAAATAAATAAAACATGCAAAACATAATAAGATGCTTAACTAGAAATCAGGCTGTTAATTGCAAATAATAAATAATTGTATTATAAATTTAAATAATTGAATATAATATTTTTTTATTAACAATTGCAATACAATATTGTGAAGAGTATAATTCCTAGGCTAATGTAAATTTGTTTCGAAAAGGGTCATTAATCATTATTCAGATAAGTGTAAATATATACCCAATGTAGCCTCAAGGTACTTTAAATAAACATTAATTTGTGGAATATCAGTTATATCAGTTGCATACGACTTTTTTTTAAAAATATGAACAATGTTTTGTCTGTCTACATCCATGCGTTTATGAAGCGGAACCTATCTTCTCTCGCGAATCTCCCCCGAGCCACATTAAAGAAAACACAATGCTACGCTTTGCTTTAATTCACGAAGCGCTTGCGTCAGTTGCGTTGCGTTGCGTTCACACGCTGTTCTATGCTTACGCTTGTAGCGTACTGCCCACTGTTCTCCAGCGAGCCTTTTATCTGAAGGGTCCAGGCTGGCTGGGTGTTGGCGAGTTTCAGGATTATTATCAGTTTTGTGTTAAACCGGCTTGTTCTGCTTTGGGTTCGAGTGACTGTTACGCTCAGGTAGTGTAACTAACGGCAATAAATAACGTTTTTGTGTTAATCACGTGAATTGTGTCTGTACCATGGTGCAGTCAGTGATGCTAATACCAGAGTAATGTGATATATAGCATACTGAGTGATTACCAAATGTGCTGTGCTATTTTCATATTTCTGGAAGGTACTTTACTGCATATTACCATGGTACATGTCCAAAAACCATGGTAGCCCTATTGTGCTTTTTGTTAGTGTAACCTATCTGCCTTAGTTGCATGTCCTGAACCAAATAAACCAAATGCAACCTCCCGCTTCCTTTTGAATGCATTGGTTGCCAGGCTATGAAAGCCAAGCCAAAGCACTGAAGCTCTGTTGTGGTGTTTTCCAGCAGCTGCTGCAGTCATGGCCAAACGCAGGATCACACAGGAGACCTTTGATGCAGTGGTCAGAGAAAACCTCGAGGAGTTTGACTTGGAGGAGAGCGAAGCTCTGAAGGAGGCCGTTGAGCAGTTTGAGTCTCAGGGTGAGTTATTAAAAAAAACACGTGACGTGTGCTAATGAGAAAATCTTTTAGTTTACTTTAATATATCTACTTAATTATGTTGTGTACCCTGGCCTGAGTGAATATATGCATGTGTAATGTATATCGTAAATAGTTAGATAAGAAGTGAGCTTACATTAATTCCCCCTCCCATTTTTGAATGTTTTATTACATCTTTTTCCTGTGACAACACTGAGAAATGACACTATTGCTACAATAAGTAGTTAGTGTACAGCTGTAAAACAGTGTAATGTTCTGTCCCCTCAAAATAACTCAACACAGCCATTAATGTCTAAACCGTTGGCCACAAAAGTGAGTACACCCCTACGTGAAAATGTCCAAATTATAAATTGTCCAAAGTGTCAATATTTTGTGTGGCCTCCATTATTTTCCAGCACTGCCTTAACACTCTTGGGCATGGAGTTCACCAGAGCTTTACAGGTTGCCTCTGGAGTCCTCTTCCACTCCTCCATGGCGACATCACAGAGCTGGTGGATGTTAGGGCGCTTTCCACTGAGTGGTACAACTCGGCCGCTCGGCTAGGGCACGACTCGGTTTTGCGTTTCCTCCACTGCAGTTTAGATCTCTTTAGATGTGGGCGGGACTTATTCATCAGTGTCGTTATAGTTGCGCCGCCTCTACTGCCGCGCGACTCCTGAAAAACTTTTTCATTCCATGTCGCCCCATCAAGCTTTCGCTGGATCTGCTCCTCTGCTATCAAGGAGAGGAACATCTGTTCTTCCGCAACAGGGGGAACAGACACTTTTTGGTTGTTAAAAAAGTTGCGCTCGTTCAAAACAGTTGCGTTCTATCCTTTGCTGGCTGTGCTGATTTAATCTAGCGGTTCTTTTGTGTTTGTGTCGCATGTTCAGTGACGCAGGTAGTGACGATTCTCTTCGGCCAATCCTTGATCTGCAGAGTTTACACGTCACGTTTTGGTAATGGTACTTTACGCTTGGAACCCCAACCGAGGTGGTACTAAAACAAGTACCAGGTACCAGGTACTGTACACAGTGGAAAACCCCCAAAAAGTGAACAGTACCGAGCCGTACCATGCCGTCCAATGTAAGTGGAAAGCTCATATAGACCTTGAGATGCTCAATAGGGTTTAGGTCTGGAGACATGCTTGGCCAATCCATCACCTTTTCTTTAGCAAGGCAGTGGTCGTCTTGGGGTCGTTTTTTGGGGTCGTTAACATGTTGGAATACTGCCCTGCGGCCCAGTCTCCGAAGGGAGGGTATCATGCTCTGCTTCAGTATGTCACAGTACATGTTGGCATTCCTGGTTCCCTCAATGAACTGTAGCTCCCCAGTGCCGGCATCACTCTTCAGCCCCATACCATGACACTCCCCCCACCATGCTTGACTGTAGGCAAGACACTTGTACTCCTCACCTGGTTGCTGCCACACACGCTTGACACCATCTGAATCAAATAAGTTTATCTTGGTCTCATCATACCACAGGACATGGTTCCAGTAATCCTTGTCCTTAGTCTGCTTGTCTTCAGAAAACTGTTTGCGGGCTTTCTTGTGCATCATCTTTAAAAGAGGCTTCCTTCTGGGACGACAGCCATGCAGACCAATTTGATGCAGTGTGCGGCGTATGGTCTGAGCACTGACAGGCTGACCCCCCACCCCTTCAACATCTGCAGCAATGCTGGCAGCACTCATAAGTCTATTTCCCAAACACAACCTCTGGAAATGACGCTGAGCACATGCACTCAACTTCTTTAGTCGACCATGGCGAGGCCTGGTCTGATTGGAACCTGTCCTGTTAAACCGCTGTATGGTCTTGTCTACCGTGCTGCAGCTCAGTTTCAGGGTTTTGGCAATCTTCTTATAGCCTATGCCATTTTTATGTAGAGCAACAATTCTTTTTTTTCAGATCCTCAGAGAGTCATGAGGTGCCATGTTGAACTTCCAGATATCAGTATGAGAGAGCGAGAGCGATAACACCAAATTTAACACAACTACTCCCCATTCACACCTGAGACCTTATAAAACTAATGAGTCACATGACACCGGGGAAAGAAAATGGCTAATTGGGCCCAATTTGTACTCACTTTTGTGGCCAACGGTTTAGACATTATTGGCTGTGTGTCGAGTTATTTTGAGGGGACAAATTTACACTAATTTATACAAGCTGTACACTCACTACTTTACAATGTAGCAAAGTGTCATTTCTTCATGTTGTCACTGAAAAGATATAATAAAATATTCCAAATGTTGAGTGGTTGTACTCACTTCTTGTGATATAACTATGTTTTGTATAGATATATAATATAATATAATATATATTATATTATATATATATATATATATATACAACACCACACACACATCTGTATGAAGTTTTTGAATACTTAAGATTTAAAAATATTTTGCTAATATCTGTGTACCTGCGCACAAACGCAGTGTTAAGAAAGTCGGCTGGGTGATATTTCGTAGGCCATAGCCAACCATACATTGTAATGGGTCCAATTATAGATTTTTCTGTTTATGCCAAAAATCTTAGCATATAAAGTAAAGATCATGTTCCATGAAGATATTATTTTTAATTCCCGTAGCCGTAAAATATGAAACTTTTATAAACATTTTTGATTCAGTAATTCATTGCTAAGACTCATTGGATAACTTAAAGATGATTTCCTCAATATTTATTTTTTTGCACCCTCGTATTCCAGATTTTCAAATAGTTGTATACTGGCCAAATATTGTCTATCTTAACAAACCATACATCAATGCAAAGCTTATTAATTGATGATGTATAAATCAATTTTGAAAAATTGACACTTATGACACTTAATATTTTTTCAATATTACTGTTTTGAATATATTTTTGAGCAAATAATGCAGCCTTCGTGAGCAGAAGACACATCTGTCAAAAACATTCAAAGATCTTAACTATTCTCAACTTTAGACCAGTTATATAAAGAAAGAAAGAAATAGTCCACATTCATGCACAATAAAACTTAAACAGACTGCAGACTGCTTTTTGAACTTCGCATATATATATATAATATATAATATATCCTGATTTGTTGATACTGAGTTCAAAAATATCAATTAAAAACTTTCCATCACATTTATTTTAGGAGCTTGTATAAAAATGTAGTTTTTACACAGCAGGACTTTTCAAGTGAACTACAAAAAGATTATAGGTCATTTAAAATGGTAATAATAGAGACCTCTGCATTCCTAATTAATATACACATTAGAATACATACAGTATTGGTGTGTAGATATAGATGTATATGGTGATATGATAATGAAGTGGTTTGATTTGTCCTCGCAGGTGTGGATCTCAGCAACATTGTTAAAGCCGTGCCCAAAGTTTCTTCTGAAGAAAACACAGAGGATCAGACCCATGAGGTTCTTCAGGTATAAAATGCATCCAGAAATTTCAAACAGATTTTTAATCTCCTTTAAAACCGATGTCGCATAGGTCATACAAGACGAACTCATGCATTTTTGCTTAAAGGTGAAGACCCTTCTCAATGCATGTTCTGCAAGATTCTCCTTTCTGTCAAACATATTTTATTGGACTGTCCTGCTTTTAATGTATGTAGAAAACACTTTTATGAAGTGAACTCACTTAAAGAGTTAAGTATAATTTTGCCAGAAAAAGTTTTAGAATTTTTATCATATGTTAACGTAAAAAATCTTGCATAATATTACGTGTGTTTGTTTGTTTCCTGGTTTTTATTGTATTTGTTATGCTTGTATTATTTGAATTGTTTTTGCCATGAAAATAGCCTTAGATGCTGACATCGCATTAAATAAAAATATTTTATGACAGAATGTGCAAAATGTTAATAATTGAAACAAAATAAGAGGGATCATGAAAATTACATGTTATTTTTTATTTAGTACTGTTGTGAATAAGCTATTTCACATAACATATGTTTACATGTACTCCACAAGACAAAATAATAACAGAATTTATAAAAATGACCCCGTTCAAAAGTCAACACACCCTTGAATCTTAATACTATGTGTCATTTCCTGGATGATCCACGACTGTTTTTATATTTTGTGATAGTTGTTCATGAACCCTTTCAAACAGTGACTGTATGATTTTGAGATCCATCTTTTAACACTGTGGATGATTGAGAGACTCATGCATAACTATTACAAAAGGTGAAAACGTACTGATGCTCAAGAAGGCCACACAATGCATTAAGAGCCATTGGATGAAATTGGATGATCAGGGTAAATTGTACTTATTTTATCTTCTGGGAAACTTGTAAGTATTTACGTAGCTTCTGAAGTCCAGTACTAAATGAAAAAATATGATCGTTAAACAAAATGAGAAGAATTTACAAATCATCATCCTGTTCAAAAGTTTTCACCCCCCGTTAGCACTTAATGCATTGTGTGGCCTTCTTGAGCATCAGTACATGTTTTCACCTTTTGTAATAGTTGTGTATGAGTCCCTCAATTGTCCTCAGTGTGAAAATATGGATCTCAAAATCATACAGTCACTGTTTGAAAGGGTTCAAAAGCAGAAGATGCTTGAAAAAAACCAAACAATGTGCAGGAGCTGGGGATTTTTCTGAAGAACAGCAGACAGTTGAACTGCTCAGGACCAACAAAGGACTCATGAACAACTATCACAAAATATAAAATCTCCAGGAATCATCCAGGAAATGACACATAGTATTAAGATTCAAACTTTTGAATGGGGTCATTTTTATAAATTCTGTTATTATTTTGTCTTGTGGAGTATATCTAAACATATGTTATGTGAAATAGCTTATTTAGGTCAGTACTACATAAAAAATAACATGCAATTTTCATGATCCCTCTTATTTTGTTACAATTATTAACATTTTGCACATTCTGCAAGGGGTATGTAAACTTATGAGCACCACTGTTTACTACTACTCTTCACACGAGATGTTTATGCTGCAGAACTGACCTCACTTCCACAGAGACTGGCGTGTTTTGTGTTTAACAGTGTTATCTGTGGCGTATTTCCAGGCTTTGGAGTCTCTCAAAACTGCAGTGGCTTCCTCGTCCGCATCCGTTCTGGAGGATCTGAGAGCCTTCACCCAGCAGTGCTCTCTCGGCTTCGCACAGCGATACCTGGCCGCTCAAAAAGAGGCGTATCCCACGATCCTCGCCTGCTGCCAGAGAGCCGCTGGAGAGAAGGAAGCCCTTTCCGTCGCTCTCGCCGCGCTCTCGACACTAACAGACGGCCAGCCGGATCTGCTGGATGTGGACGGGCGAGAGTTTTTGATGGCCGCTTTGACTGCGCACCAGACGGACGCCGCTCTCAGCTGTCTGTGTATCCGCGTCGTGCGACACTTCTGTCTGAAGCACGAGAACAACCGGCAGGATCTGGTGAAGGTTGGGAAAAAAACAGTGTCAAAGGCAAACATCTTTGGGGCGGGCAGCACTGCTCGTCTATGCACTGAGGTGGGCTGTGTGTTGAGTGAGGGATCGTAGAGGGTCAGTTGTTTCTTACGAGTGTCCACCTTCAGGAAGGACAGGGACTCGGATGAATCCACAATCCCCAGTGATGGACAGATCCGCATCATCACTTTGACCTGGAACAAAAATAAAAAAATGCTATTGAAGCAGAAACAGAAGCAGATAATTCCATTGACACTGTAATATAACACTGTAGGTGACATAAAGTGATTGATACATCGATGACAAGAAAGAGTTTACATGATTCCAGAGGGAAAACAGTTTAAAACACATGACGAATTCTTGGAATGTAATCTTTGCATTCATGTTGGTTTCATATAGTTTTGTGAGCCACAACTCTCAAAATTATTTTTATAATGCATCTGCCAAATTTATACATGTAAATGTAATGTACAATGTAATTTGGTGTAACCATGAAGTAAACATTAATTACATATTTTCCTTATACCTTGTGTAACCATGTAAGTGAACAATGTATTAATAATTGATAAAAAACATTATTTTTGGTAAGTCATACCACATGACATTTTACAACCTTAACGACCAGAACTGTATAA
This sequence comes from Sinocyclocheilus anophthalmus, assembly GCA_018155175.1. Taxonomy (NCBI): domain Eukaryota; kingdom Metazoa; phylum Chordata; class Actinopteri; order Cypriniformes; family Cyprinidae; genus Sinocyclocheilus; species Sinocyclocheilus anophthalmus. The sequence goes on along the minus strand of JADLZN010007407.1, from coordinate 15,044 downwards.
AAAAGTCAAAAATATTTTGACATTTATTGTTTTTTCCCAACAAGGTGGTTTCACCCATGACTTTGACTTGAGAAAAGATTTCAAACATTTTTTAAAATAAACAACCCCCCCACCCCCCAAAACTATAATAAGTAATAAAAGTATAGAATTCAAGCGTTTTCTGTTTAAGATATTCATAGTATTAAATTTTTCTCTCCTTCAATATGGTAGCAGGACAGGTGTATTACTCTGTTATTTCCCCCCAAAAATATAGAAGGATTTTAATTCAGAAGTTCAAAAGTGCTAATCACCAGAAGAGGTGTTTTTAAGAGTATAAAAAAAGTTCGGACATTGTCAAGGAAAAAAAAAAAAACTTTCTTGTAATCAGTGTTGTAACCACACAAACACACACACACACATACAAACATACACACACACACAAACAAACAACACAGAGTAAACTAACAAAAAACCAGACATTAACCAAATAGACGGTCTGTAATACCACACATTGTCACGGTTGCGTCACGGTGCACTGCTAAGACCATTTGCAGCAAATACAGTAAAGCAAAACAAACATACTGTAAGAGAACCTCATGCCCTTAATACAGCATTCGGTGCTGCACAAAGCCACAGTATTCCACGGGTGATTTGTAGCAGAGATATAATTACAACATTCGGGCTCCAGTGCTACGAAACAATGTCTGCACTACTGATCCTATTCCACGGCACCCGGGGCCAAGCGGCATGCCTGCGCCACAGCGGCGGCCTGGCGTGAACTCCCCCTCACCGCTCCACAGGGGCCGATTACACTGATGGACATGTGCACGTGGTGAACGAATTACACCGGCCGTGACATTGGAAATAGGCTTCCATATATGGCTGGGCCCCGAATGGGACCAGACACCACAGAAATGTGGGCTTGGGTTGAACCGTTGAGTTTTACATTTGTTGGCAATTTGATACATGAGGAGAGTTTGATCCCCCTAGCGTGGCTGCTGGCTTCACACCTCCTAAACTCGGGTCTAGAAATGATGTCCCACAAGTTTCTGAGGCAATCCGAACAGTAATTATCTTGATGTGTCAGAATCTACTGACAAATTGTGCTCTGTAAGTTTTGAGGCATCTACAATAGCTTTGCATGAGGAACAGAGAAAAATATAAAGTCTAAGTAAGTATGAGCATTCATTGTAAGTCAGACTAGTTTTTGTGGTGTGTTTCGTATTAGTCAGACCGCCGTCAGTGGCTTTGGAACCAATTAAGTATGTTAAATCATTGCTGGAGCCTGTTAGTGAGGGAGATCACTCTGATTGGCTGTTTAACTTAGCGAATCAGGAAACAAGAAGATAAAAAAATAGAAGAGACAAAAGCTAGCAAAAAGTCAATAGGGCTGACAATGAAGTCTCTACTATTTTTTATCTTCATCTCATGTGTGATGATTTTCATCAAATCTGTCTTTGATGAGCGAGATTGGTGTAAAATTTATAAAGCAAAGTGTTGCTTTTTTATGGTTTGTATATTTACAGTGATAGATCTTCCAGTTTCCATTTTTGAATGACAAAATACAGACTACTGCCCCTGAGGTATGGAGAGCTTTGCTATACGCAGGTGAGAATGTACAGATGCATCTCAATAAATTAGAGTGTCTTGGAAAAGTTCATTTATTTCAGTATTCAACTCAAATTGTGAAACTTGGGTATTAAATAAATTCAATGCACACAGAACGAAGTAGTTTAAGTCTTTGGTTCTTTAAATATTGATGATTTTGGCTCACATTTAACAAAAAAAAAACAATTCACTATCTCAACAAATTAGAATACGTAGAAGACCAATAAAAAATAATTTTTTTGTGAATTGTTGGCCTTCTGGAAAGTATTTTCATTTATTGTACATGTACTCAATATTTCTCAATACTTGGTAGGGGCTCCTTTTTTTAATTACTGCCTCAATTCGGCGTGGCAGGGAGGTGATCAGTTTGTGGCACTGCTAAGATGGTATGGAAGTCCAGGTTTCTTTGACAGTGGCCTCCAGCTCATCTGCATTTTTTGGTCTCTGTTTCTCATTTTCCTCTTGACAATAACCCATAGATTATCTATGGGGTTCAGGTCTGTGAGTTTGCTGGCCAGTCAAGCACACCAAAACCATGGTCATTTAACCAACTTTTGGTGCTTTTGGCAGTGTGGGCAGGTGCCAAATCATGCTGGAAAATGAAATCAGCATCTCCAAAAAGCTGGTCAACAGAAGGAAGCATGAAGTGCTCCAAAAATGTCTTGGTAAACGGGTGCAGTGACGTTGGTTTCCAAAAAACACAATGGACCAACACCAGAAGATGACACTGCACCCCAAATCATCACAGACCGTGGAAACTTAACACTGGACTTCAAGCAATTGGGCTATGAGCTTCTCCACCCTTCATCCAGACTCTAGGAACTTGGTTTCCAAATGAAATACAAAACTTGCTCTCATCTGAAAAGAGGAATTTGGACCACTGGGCAACAGTCCAATACTTCTTCTCCTTAGCCCAGGCAAGACAACTCTGACGCTGTCTGTGGTTCAGGAGTGGCTTAACAAAAGGAATACGACAACTGTAGCCAAATTCTTGACACGTCTGTGTGTGGTGGCTCATGATGCCTTGACCCCAGCCTCAGTCCAACTCCTTGTGAAGTTCACTCAAATTCTTAAATACATTTTGCTTGACAATCCTCATAAGGCTGCGGATCTCTCGGTTGGTTGTGCATCTTTTTCTTTCACACTTTTTCCTTCCACTCAACTTTAACATGCTTGGATACAGCACTTTGTGAATAGCCAGCTTCTTTGGCAATTAATGTTTTTGCTTACCCTCCTTGTGAAGGGTGTCAATGATTGTTTTTTGGACAACTGTCAGATCAGTCTTCCCCATGATTGTGTAACCTAGTAAACCAAACTGAGAGACCATTCTGAAGGCTCAGGACACCTTTGCATGTGTTTTGAGTTGATTAGCTGATTGGGATGTCATCATGTTCTATTTTGTTGAGATAGTGAATTGGTGTTTTTTTGTGAAATGTGAGCCAAAATCTCACAATTAAAATGAACCAAAGATTAAACTACTTCAGTCTGTGTGCATTGAAGTTATTTAATAAACGAGTTTCACAATTTTAGTTGAATTACTGAAATAAATGAAATTTTCCACGACATTCTGATTTATTGAGATGCACCTGTATGTGCCAGTTGGCTATAGTCTTTGCGGTGTATTAATGCACACATTTTGCACAACTTTTGGGTCCTTCGTAATGAATCCATTCAAACTTGCATGTCACTACTGGTCATGAGACACGTGAGAACCAATGACATCAAACTGACATCGGTAATGACATGTGAATGGGATTTCAGAGCTCCACTAGAGCTAATTTCAGCTTGTTCCTCATACAAATATAATGCATGGTTTCTGAAGATTTGGAATAGAGTGCAAGAGTCATAAGATCCCCTTTGATGTTGTTTTTGTCCATTTTTGGAGCGTGACAGCCGCTGGAATTACAGCACATGTCTTGCATCCTTTTGGACAATTTGGTCATTGTGCAAACAAAATGGTTACAGACGGCTGGGCCATTATTCTAATGCCCATTGCTTTTTATAGTTCTCCCAAAAGCTGCCAACAACTGGAGCCCATTCAGGCAGCATCAGATGCGTGTTTGCAGTTGTAGGAAGAGGAAGCTTATTAGTGAGGCTGGGATGTAATGAGTCCATTTTCAGTGGGTACTTATCAATCATTTCAGCGGGCTACAGCTTCTGGCATGATGTTCTACAATCATCTCTCAGAGCAGGTGGCATCTAATCTGGAGCAAATCCTCTCCATCACTATATATATACTGTAATACGGTGCTAAAGACAAACCCTCTGGACAATGAGAAGGGGTGGTGTGTAGATGCTAAAAAACTTGCCACTCTTGGCCACGATCCCAATCAGAGATCCCAAATGTACAATCTGTTCATAATCAGCAAAATAACCGTCACTTTCTATTTGGGTTCGACTGGATAATGGATATGGAATATTGCCAAAATGCTGCAAAAGACTAATGGTGAGAAATTCCTAACACAAACTTATATGGTTGAAAGGGTTAGTTCACCCAAAAATTAACATTCTGTCATTAATTACTCACCCACGTGTCGTTCAAACCGTACGGACCTTGTTATCTCGGAAACACAAAGTAAGCCATTTTTGAGGAAATCTTATGAGAGCGTCTAACCCTGCATAGGACAGCAACGCAAATGAAATGTTCAAGTCCAGAAAACAGTAGCAATGGATCTGTAAAAATAAACTCATGTGACATCAGTGGGTTCAGTCTGCAATATACCAAGACGAGAATACTTTTTGTTCGCAAAAGAAAAAGAAAAAAAAAAAACGTTATTAAACAATTCATCTCCTCCGCATAACCCTGGTGCCATTTGGAGATGGATCCACTGGAACGTAAAAAGCGTAGATGTTCATGTGTTACAGATCTTTTTGCTATGTTTCTGGACTTGGGAACAATTCAGTTGCATTGCTGTCTATGCAGGAACAGACAGCTCTCCGATTCCATCAAAAATATCTCAATTTGTTTTCCGAAGATGAACGAAGATCTTACGAGTTTGAAACGACATGAGGGTGAGTAAATAATGACAGATTTTTTTTATTTTTGGGTGAACTAACCCTGTAAGTTAAAAGAAAAAAGCGTTTGTCATAGTACACTGATGTGGTGCGGTGGGTGTCTGACCTTGCCCATGCCAGGGTTCTCCTTGGCCTTTGACGCCGCCCTGAGCAGACATGGTGGAGCAGGTGGAGGTGAAAACTGAAGGACAGCACTAAAGTTAGTGGGGTAGATGGAGGGCTCCTGGGAGTATACCAGTGGCGGCTGCTGCTTCTTCCGTTTGGATGACAGATTCAGCTTCTGAGCAGCCCTGAGACAACAGACAAAAATAAAACACAGATTGAAAGTTTATAATATTGAGTCAAATGTACGCAAGATTTTTTTTTTGTAGGTATGTTGTATTTTTGTATTAACTTTCGTTCTCTTTTTTTTTTTTTTTTTTTTTGCAAAAACACCTGATCATACAAAGATCACACCAGAACCATACTCACGATAACCTGTGTTTACACAATAAAAGACCTATTCAGCAACTAATCCAGTCCTGATGAACTAAGGGATGGTTGAAACCAAAATCCTATATTACGACATGAGTAATTTTTTTATCAAGGTGACGATATATATCATAATACAGTTATTTTTGTTGTAAATAAGGTCTTTATGATATCAAAAATGTTGATACCATAGAAATTCCATAATTCTCGTCACCATTGTCAATATCACAAAAAACTAATAACCCTGAATGACAAATATTAAAATATATTTGTGTTATTTTGACTTTTGTATTTTTGGTGTGTTAAGTTAAATATATATAACCGTATCTATATATATACAGTATATATTATATTGATTGAATCTTCTTATAAATTTACAACAGTGATTAGTCAAAAAGTAGTGAGAGTTTCCACTCTTTTGTTGTTTAAACACGCCTTTTGCTGCAGGACAGCAGGAATATAGACTGCTGTCCACTTTAGAGCTGCATCAGACTCCAATATACTGTAAGTGTTTTCTTTTCAGCTGTTTGCTGCAAACTATTAGTTTTTTGAACACGTAGCACAGCAACGTCACATGAGTGTGTAACCATGATAAAATATAACCATGATAAAATCTTTACGATTGACAACCCATTTCTACAAGTGAATTGTGTCTACGGTATATCATCCACGCCTAGATGAACTCATGACTCAGGTTATCCAATCATAACAGAGGTAATTTACATACATAAGTCTTAAAGATACAGTGGCAACAACAGTTTGTTCAATTCTAATGGGTCGGGCAAAGGCTGGAAAACACTCATGAAAAATAACATTTTGGTGTTCTTTGGAGACTTCATTTATGAAAAATATAATATATGCTACAAAGGTGTGGAATGAGGTATTTTTAGCATTAAAAACAAAGGTTCATCGAAGCAGTCGACTGAAATCTCTCAATTCCAGTTGCTCTGTCAAAGGGGGTTCCATTAAAATCAAGCCAAATCACTTTGACACCACAGCGAAAAGTGATTTTCCAAGGAACCCTACATGTTTTAAGAATATTCTTTTTTCACTCAGACAGAGGGGTGTATGTCTGAAATTCATTTTTGGTCTTTTCCTGATTGATTTAATGGTAGAGCTTGACATTTACAACTCAACGCTATAAAATCAGACCTGAAAGGTCAAAAGCCCCCTATCACACTGCCAAAGTAAACACAGACCAACTCGCTCTTTCTCCACAGGCTGCCTTCCCCCTCTTTATTTCACAACTAAATAGGAACACTGTGCTCAGAAACCCTTGAAAAATGTCCTCTAAAAATGTAAAACTGGGTCTAATGGGGGTCAGGCCTGTAGTTAGCCCTAACATTAGCCATTTGCTAAGTCTGGCTTTACAGTGACCCAGTTACAGTCTGGAAATTAATCTAAAAATCTATGTGAGATGTCACTACTGGATTCCAGAAACAGTAGATGAAGTGGTAATAATGGCAGGTTCAAGACCTTTACCCAAGTAGCAGCTACCTTCCCAACAAGCTACATCATAAGACTGAACTCTACAATTGTTCTGGTGATCGAATGAACCTATGAGTAAAATCACAGCATGAGAGGAACAAATGAGTGTAAGTGAGGGAAACTGAAAGATAGGGAGTGAGAGAGAGAAAAACCAAAGGCTATCAAGTGACGTTTTGGGGCTTAGCTCACATTAAGAGACGTATTAAGGCTGTTCTCTTGGGCTAAAGTGTAACAGTGGAGAACTAACTAAAAGAAAGCTATCCGCAGCAGTCTTTAACTATGACCGACTGATCACACTAAATGCAGCAATAATCAAAAGTGAAGTACACTGAAAATCACACTCTGAACAATACTTAAACGCTAAGAGCACACATTACAGTAGCACATTGGATCTCCAATGTAATTGCCATGCCACTCTTCCTTTTTTATCCCTTACACACATTTTGGAGAGCATTTTTTTTAAAGAAGAGTAGAATAACATATCAGGTAATATGTGACTACATAATGTTACCTTGGTGAATTACACTCTTTTTTAGGAAAGGTTCACATTTATTGACTTTATAAAATGTGGTGTAACTATCAAGTAAAAGGTAAGTTCCTTATGTTACACATTACACATTTTAAACAATATTTTTAAAACTGTTTTAAAGAAAAAAATAAGGTAGAAAAGCACTTTTTTAAAAATATCATGAATTATTAATTTATAAAGATAATTATGTTCTGGTATGAATGACATTTTACAACCTGAAAGTAACCTCCCCCCCCAGAAATAATGTCAAATATGAGTTTATTCTATTTATTAAAAGAAGTATGACCTGACCAGATATTACCGGCTTTTCCCTGCCAATGTTTCTGCATTATGAATGTTGCACTGCATGAATGTATGGTAAAATAAATAAATATTTTTAATTTTATTAATATATACTACAACTATGTATTACATTAATTTCAAAGATGCAAGTGTCACATGGTTAAACCATTGTTTATAGAGATTGCCCATACAATGATGCTGTCAATTATTCCATTTAGAATTTCAGAAATGATGGAATAATTGTGTGTTAATAATGTTTGTATAACCTGTGATAAGATCAAATCAAATGAAAGTCAGGAGATGGGAAAGCAGAGAAGAACAAGTGGGAGTCAGTAAAAGCTGGGCATTGTGGAGTGTGCTTTTGACAATAAATGCCTGTCTTGTCTTTTTTTTTCTGAGACACACAAGCACTGATCATAAGTGTAGGCACCAGCCCTATGGATGTTCATGTGTGTGTTCCTCAATATGTCTGGCAATTCTACACCCTTTTTTTCTCTACCCCTCTCTGCATCACTCCATACATCTAGAAGTAACAACCCCTCCCTTCCTCTTTTCTCTCCCTCCATTTTCTCCGCCCCACCCCTCTTTTCTCTAGCTCCGTTCGGCCCTCCGCGTCAGCCCAAGAGCGCACTCAGAGAACAAACCGCTGGCTGATGAAATAATTATAACATCCAGGAGGAATACAGGAGCAGCCACTCCTGGGGCAACCGGCGGCCCCCAAGAGGATGCAGTGTGTGTGTGTGTGTGTGTGGGTGTGAGTGGGTGTGTGGGTGTGTGTGTGTGTACAAACGATGAAGAGGGATTGAAGAAATTGAGTGATGCATTCAGAAGCATTATGAGGAAAGACAGAAGAAAACATAAAGCAATAGACAGAGAGAGAGAGAGAGAGAGAGAGAGAGAGAGATGAGTGAATCAGACAAATCAAGTTTTGTGTGTGATCAAGTGGTGATGTTATATACATATATTATCTTGTAAATTATGCTTTAAGGATGTAAAAAAATCACTATAAATATTAGAAATAAAAAAAGAATACTGAACTGAAAATTTATTATGGCAATAAAAAAAAAGAAAATAAATGTATTTATGTTCAAAAATGTAGATACTACCAAGATACATTTCTAATCAGTTTGACCAGAAATGTGAAGTAGTATATTATGAAGATATTATGAAATAATAGCTATAAAGAAAGAACAGAAAAGAAAAAATGTTTCTTTAAATTGATGCTAAGTAGCTGTTTCAAACCGATAACACATAAATATACTATGTGTTGTATTATGTATGCGTTTTATCTTAATTATGTTTAAATAAATAAATAAATACATTCTTAGTAAAAATTTACTTTAGGGGGGGATTTTTTATTGAAAATATATGTTTTATAAAGCATCAACAGAGAAGAATATATTTTCTTCTTTTTGATTTTCAATCCAAAAAAATGCAATGATAAGTTGAGGGGAGGTTGAGAAGTTACAGTGCTTGTACAGTAACGTAAAGCCATATCAGAATCGATAAAGAACAAGCTCAAAGCATTCTAGCACGCACACCGAGTACACTAATGCTTGAAATTAATTGCCGGCTTAGAAAGCACGTCATGCTCTCTCACTCCTACTCTACTTTCAATTCCTGCTCAAGATCTCCTCGAAAAAACCCCCCGGTAAGGTCAGAAGGAGATAGGCGTGATACAAGCACATTTCCCTGGGGCTTGCACTTTCTACTTGTCCACCATGCTCAAACTTAATGCACACGAGCCCAGCACAGGCGCTACCTAAACAACATGCTGAATGTTCACAGTCAAGGAGCTCATTATCCAAGTAGGTATAACAATCAGACAGCAGCCTTTTGTAGAGTTTGGCAGTAAGCTCAGCAGAACGGAGAGAGCATTCTGGCGTTAGATGGGTGTGTTTGACAACCGCATATTGGGTCAAAACCCACTGCCCCACAGACACACACACACACACATAGAGAAAAAGCTTTAAAAGTACTCACACTTCTTTCCAATCCATCATCTAACGTATTCACAACTCCTAGCCAGAACGACGCAGGCGGGACGTAAAAAAACAGTACTGTCTGTGTGTCCATATTTTGCCATCAAAAAAGAGCGATTCAAAAACAAAAGTTAAAAAGTCATTGCAAGTGGTTCTCCGGTGATCACTGCCCATTCTCAATGCACAAACATCTGCAGATGATGGAAGTTTAATGTCATTACAATTATATCCAGAACTTTTCTTCTTCACATTCACGTTTGAATTCCTCTTTGCACCATCCAGCCAGCACCAAACCACTAGTACTTCTCTCTGCCTTTAATGCTTTCTCTCTCCCTGGGCCAGTCTGTGTCAGTTAGTCCATTTCTTGTGTCAGGCATCCTGGTCCTTTTTGTCATCTGTCCCTCTTTTTATCCGTCTCGCAGAGGAGAGGGGCTGGAATCCAGCAGTCGGGATTCGCCTCTTGCTGCCGGAGGAGTGCTGGCAGCTTCCCTGCACTCAAACACACGCGCACGATTCCTCCCTCTCTCTTTCTTTACACGGTCCAGCCCCTTTTCACTCCCCACGGCCAGAAAAGCTCGCTCTCTCTCAATCACCCCCAACAAACACACACACACATGCCCTTCTACATGAATTCTTCTGTGTGAAGGGTCTCTTTTTATTTACCCCAGACTTCAAACAGATTTGCTTAGTAGTGCTACATGCCTGTCTGTTTGTCTATGTGTGTGTGTGTGTGTGTGTGTATATCTGCTTTAGGGTTTTGTATGTCTGTGGAGCAAGAGTGTGGGTGTTGTTTTATGTGTTAAAAAAGATACTGTATAGATTTTTGCTGGTAAATAAATAAATAAAATTCTTGACTTGATATTCAGATATTATTATGGGTTGATTGATTGATTGATGTATGTATCTATTTACAGTGCATAATGTGTGTGTGTGTTTGTGTGTGTGCGCGCGCGCGTGTGTGCGTGTTTAGTGTGTTTCATGTGTGTGGAGGGAAGTGTGCATTGTCTTACGTGTTTACTTAAAAAATGTATGCAATTTTTTTTACTTTCCATGAATTGTTCTGCAATGTAGAATGAATGAATGAATGAATAATAATCTGCTTGGGGACATCCAAAATAGTAGTGGAATTTATTTATTGATGATGGTTGGATTAACTGATTGATTGATGAGGATTTTTATTATTATTGCAGCGCAGTGTGTGTGTGCACGTTTATGTGGTTTATGAGGACACAATTTTATATAATAACATGGGTATGACATAGGTCTTACAACGAGAAGGTGATTTATGAGGAAATTTTCAGTGTCCCCATAATTCAAAAGGCTTATAAATAAAAATCTAAAAATGCAGAAAGTTTCCTGTGAGGGGTAGGTTTAGGTGTGGGGTTGGTGTAGGGCGATAGAATATAAGGTTTTTACAGTATAAAAACCATTACGCTATGGGATGTCCATAAACCATAAAAAACAAAAGTGTGGTGTGTGTGTGTGTGGGTGGGTGTGTGTGTGTGTGGTGTGTGTGTGTGTGTGTGTGTGGTGTGCTTTAAAAAAAAGATATGTTCTATTTTTATTTCTTAAAAAATATATTCTTTGTCAAGCTTGAAAATAACTTAAACAAATAAATCAGACCTTGCTTGTAGGAATATTATGATATTCGTAACTGGGAATCCTTTTTTTGAAATCATAATTGTTTGTTTGACGTAAGTACTTAAAAAGAAAATCAATAAAAGCAGGGGGAAATTTTTGTCTCAAGAGTTGTGTGACGCTAGGGTGTTGCTATGCATTTGTGAGTGACATGTTTGATTGGTTAGAACCGTAATAGCACACTTCTCTTCAACAAGCTGCACAATTTGAGGTATCATTCACGTCTATACCATAAACAATATGGGTGGAGTTACATGCTGAAGGTTAATACTGAGCGTTAGGGTTTTGTTCAAATTAGCCTCAGCGAGCGCCGCTAACAAAAGAAAAATACAGGGTGCGAGGAAGGGTGTTTGTCCACGTCCTGCACCTGTGTCTTCTGTGTGTGCTGAAAATCTCATTAAATGTTTGCATTGTGACAAACATAATTGCTCTGACTGGTGGGATAAAAGCTGTTAATTATCGCAGACGTGAAATAAGCACACAGCATATGCTAGGTGTGGCGTAGCATAGTGTCTGTTCAGGTGTAGAGAAAATCAAACATCTATGGGCGACCACCACTTTAAAATCATTTTCCAGACACATACGGTGCTTAGAGATGCCCTTGGCCTGTGGGTAAGGGCAAGATGGGGGGAAAGCAGCAGCTGGAACAAGACTAAGCTCTTTATGTGAGAGATCTATTCCCTAAACTGCTAATTTGAGCTGAGGAGCAGGAGTGAGACAGAGAAAGAGAGAAAAGGAGAGAGAATGTTTGCGCGAGACTCTTTTTCTGTCGGTTTGCAGCACGGCTCACACACCAGTACCCCCCTAACACACTGCCCTACATATCAACACAGAGCTCAGACTCCCACTGCCGCCCACCACTAGCCAAGAGACGGGCACAATCAAAGCTCCCTAGGAGCACAGACTAGATGATTGAAATTATGTACTCTGATAACGCTTTAAAAGGAAAATCCATCTTGCTGGAAATCTTCTTGGAAAAAATTATTTGACATAAAAAAAAAACTGCTGAGAGAGGCCAACAAAAGGACTGATTTGTAAGATGAAAGACAATAATAAATTGTATAAAATGTTCCCACTCTAATTAATCATAAATGACCATTACAATGTTCTGAACACCTTATTTTTCTCTTAATTAAAATAAAATGAAGTTGTACATTAAATAAATAAATATTTTTTTAAACTCTGCATTCCATGTACATAATACATACATAATACATTAACCACATTGTATTTTCACTATACAAATTTATTGCAAAGCAGCTTCACAGACAATTTACATTACATTTAGGAATAGCTTATCAGTGATGGTTTTTTATAATTGCTTATTGAAATGTAATAAAATATTTTTTTTAAAAAATCAAATATGTTTAAACTTTAAAAAACATTTAAATTAATTCATTAATTCATGAATTAATTTTTTGAAAAAAATATAGAAAAATATATGCAATAAAATGAGTTAATTTGCAAAAACCGATAAACGCCACTTTAAAAAAAAAAAAGAGCTGATTGCCGTGCATTATTCTCCAAATATAGCGCGATCTGAAACCCTAAACACGTTTTGACACAAAAGCCGGTATTGTCCAATGTCAAGGCATCGCGAGTTCACGTTTTACAGCAGAAACCGACAAGCACCCTTGTTGTTTGTGAACAGAAGCCGATAAGTCCATTTTAGCGAATCAGCGCGCTGTATTCAGGTCAGGTGACAAGGCTACTTTCACTTTGAAAAGACATGCTAGCAGAGAGGAGTTTCGTCAAAGCTGACAAAAAGTGATCGAGGATGGATAATTTCGACGAACTTGATGAACACTGCGATATGCTTCTTCAGGGTAAAATGAAAATAAAAGCTGTTTTCAAGGAACCTTGCAAAGGAAGCACATTACAATGGTGAGGGAAAAGCTCCGTGTGTTGTGTGTAATCACATCCATACAGTCTATGATCACAACAACAACATTTGTCAGGCATCTACATTGTCATCTGAAATGAATGTTTTTGTTTAAATGAAACATGAGATGTGGAGTTATCTGCTTTTGCCAAAACAAATTACTGTTGGAGTTATCTGCTTTTGCTAAAAAAACGACTGTTTGAGTTATCTGCTTTTGCTATAAAACAAACTTTTAGTATGTAAAAAAAACATACTTTCAAATGAGCCTTGGAATTGTTAGTTAGCTGTATTTTTTAGTTATTATTATTTATTCAAAACAACCCAACTGCAGTTTGACTGATATTAATTGGAATGCACAATAAAAAAAAAAAAAAACGTGATTTCTGAAAAAAAAAATTAAAATGGAGTTATCTGTTTTTGCAAATGAACTCTTCAAATATTGAATTGCTTACAACAAATGAGCAATATAATAAAATATAAATAAAAAAATCACATAGGTTTAAACTTAGAACAAAAATAAAATCATGATAATCAGAGAAAACTACAAGTCTACGTTAAGGATAAATGGGTAAATAAATAAATAACCCATACTGTTTTTTATCTTTATTCGAATGAACCAATATTTATAAGTGATGACAGTATGCTTTTTATTATTTATTTATTTTTATCTGACATGAAATAGCATTAGGTGTTGTCCACTATTCAAGAATCAGTGAAAGACAAGATCAATCATTTTCTCCAGCTCTCCTCAACAAACATCACAGAAAACATGTACACATGGCTAAAATAAATGGCATACATGGTTGTCAAGCGATATAAAAGGTGCTGTGAGCTTTTGTTGAAATCAGAATGAATTTGAGTGTGTGTGTGTGCATAGGGCTGGGTGCTGAGGAAGGGGAATTTGAGTGTGTGTGGATGTGTGAACCAATGCACGTATCATGCCTGGCTTGCTTATCTACTGTTGTAAGAGCCAAACCATTTGGCTTGTTGTCAATAATCTTTGCAGGCAGCCTTCTCTGTCTTTCATCTTTTGTCAAATTAGAAAGAGGAATTCCTCAAGCCGACTGAGTCATTAGCCTGTAGAGCCATTAGCTTGTTGTAAGGATTTCTGCCTGTCTTTCTCTTCGTCCAGATATAGCCTTTGTAGCTAATTGCCACGTTGGCCCTATTTACCATCATTGACATTTCTTTTATAGTAACAAGGTCTTGACAAAGGATAACAAAGCTACGGACACTATGGATCACCGTGAGTGATATCAGACTACATTATTAACGTTTCCATTCCCGTATCTCAAACTATAATCCATCACTGTAAGATCAGCAGGTTGTTTACGACAAACAAATGTGTTTTTTTTTATCCTTTTATGGATGCGATGAGTTTTCAAACTACAAACAAATCTAAAAGTATGGCATAAAATGCTCTGGAATAAATAATGATGTTTTTTAATAGCTATCAATGTGAAGAAATAATCAAATAGTATGTTTATGGTTTGAACATTCAATAAGAAACAACATCAGCTACATCAATTTTCCAATTTAGGATGATCTACATTATGAAATTAGAGCCAAAACATATCAAGTATGTTGATTTGTATTGGAAAAACAAAAACAATATCCAGTAGAACTGGCCATAGTAAGTCTCTTATACCAATGAAGGTACATTAAGTCCTTAATTACTTACTAAAGTAATGAATGTGCCAGTCAAGGCTTAACTTCTTCCAGTGATTAAGGCATTATGACATAATGGGCATCGAAAGATGATGTCATAGTCTTTCACCCACATCCACTGGGCTGAAACAAGATTTAGTAGTCAGGTCAAAAGGCTAAGAGAGAGCTTTCAGCATCCAACAAGATTCATCAAGCTATTGCAACAGTTTGCTGTACAGTAAGAGGGTTTGCTTTTGTACGTTGAGTTGACAATTATATATGTTAACACACCCACAGTTCATTCCAAACTACTTATGACTTTATTGCAAAAGTAAGATGTTTAGCAGAAAGTTCAAGCTGCTTTTTTCCATACAATGAAAGAGAATGGTGAACACGGTTGTCTCAGGTTCCCATCTACTTAGGGTGACCATTTGGGCCATTTTTACGGGACGCGTCCTTGCCAGAATTTCTATATTGCCTAAAATAACCAGGTTTTGGCTGTTTGCACTGTGCAGATCGATCG